>SJYT01058255.1:177461-365467 GCA_006410635.1 Cephalophus harveyi | reverse complement strand
CGGGGGTGGGGGGGCGGTGGGGACTAGGAGAGGCAGGGGACAGCTCCAGAGGCTTGAAGTCAGCTGACTGCACAGAGTCTCTCATATGGGGTCAGTGCCAGATGTGTGCACGCCCCGGGGGACTCGGGTACCCAGCACGGCTCAGAGGCCCGAGTGTAAGCCTCCCGTGGCTGCAGAGCTGACAGGAGAGCGACTTCCGGTCAGCCCGAGGAGGTCTGCCTCCCTTCCGGGCAGCTCCGGCAGCTCTGAGTGTTTCGGCTCCTCTCCTGCACGTGGGAATTCTTGGTCAGTCACTGATTTTCTAGCTGGCGGTCCCCAGGCTGGGTGGGACATCTCTGGCCTCACTAGGCTGGTCGCACTCTCGGCCGTGGGTCCGTTTCAGTCCCTCTGATCCAGGGACGTCTGTCCGGGCTCCCGTCCAAGGCTGCTCCCACCCGCCAGGCCCCGGACCTCTGGGCCCATCCAGGACATCACTCTGGCCCATCTGTCTTCTTCCCACTGGCCGCGCTATCTTCCTCTCTACTGGCTAATACATACTTGCCTGCTAAGTTGCTTTAGTTGTGTCTGACTCTTTGCAACTCTATGGACGGTAGCCCACCAGAGTCCTCCACTCGTGAGATTCTCCAGGCAAGAATACTGGAGTGGCTTGCCATGCCCTCCTCCAGGGGATCTTCCTTACCCAGGGATCAAACCCACGTCTCCTGCATTGGCAGGCAGGTTCTTTACCACTAGCGCCACCTGGGAAGCCCACATACTCGCCTACAACCATGCTATTATTTCCCCCATCTTTTAAAAAAGTTATCTTTCATTCTAACTCCCCTCTGCAGCTACTGCCCGTTTCTTTTATTCCTCAAATCCTCCTCCAAGAACTGTGTGTACCCCTCCTTATGCTCACTGAACCCACCCCCATCACAAGTGCCCAGTAATTACTGCAGAGTGAGGGCTGAGTGGCAGAGTGGGTCCATTCTCCTTCTGATCAAACCACCAAACAAAACACAACTGTCTCTTTCAATGCCTGGTTTAGGCTTTCTAAGGGCTTGCAGAACTACAAAGGTCCTTTATTAAAGAAAAAGGCAAAAAATCTCTCTCTCTTTTTTTTTTTTCATATTGTTCGTTTCCTATTTTCCTCCCAGGGGCATTAAAACTGAGCATATCATTTTCCATTTAGACTAATAAAGACTTGCTGTGGGGCAAAGAGGAACATGCTTTCGAGGGGCAATTTAATTCCTGGGTAAGTGACAGTCCCAGAAGGCAAGATTCATCTTCGAGTCAGTGTGAGAAGCCTCCCATCAGGGCTTCTTAAGTCTGGCCTGAGTCCCAGATCCCGCTGTGTTTCCCGTCCTACTGGAGGGCAGGCAGCCCGGCCACCTCTCTCAGGCGGCTGGTGCCGTGATGTGTGTGCTCTCAGAGAGGGTGGTGTCATTAAGTGAAACCAGGCAGCTTTGGAGTAGACCTCAGTGAGAAGGCGCCATTGCAGGGGTGGGGTGGTGATGCTGGACCTCAGAAATGTCTTCAGAAAGTGTCCAGCCTTTGCTCAGATCAGTGGGAACCAGGAGAGACCAGCAGGAAGATCCAGGATGGGGCGTGGCTCAGGGAGAGAAGGAGAGGCTTAGAGAGAGGGGAGGAACCCACAAGGAGTCTCCATTCTGTAAAGGAGAGGACTCGCTGGACCCTCTCCCTGCTGGACCACACCCCTCAGAGTTGCCAAGGAGACACATCTTTCCGGAGGACTCCAGCCCCTCATCCTCGGGGGACTGGGAAGAGATGCTCACTCACATCACTCCTGCAGTGAAGCCCTCACTAACCAGGATGGAAGGCTACTTCTGGGCCACCCTGGCCCCCTCGCTGCTGATGACCCTAAACCAGTTCTCTGGAATCTTCCACAGTGTTGAATCTACATCTCTTTACATGTCAGAGACCTGTGCAGGACCCTGGAAAATTAGAAGTTGCTAGAATATGACTCATTTCCCAACAACCACCCAGAAAACCAGGTGAGTTTTAGAGTGACTGAAATTCAAGCATCCCGTGAAACATCTTGACTGGCGATTGGCTCACAGCTAGTTAGTGATTTCGCTCAGAGCTGCCCATCAGGATCCTGGTGGGTCGTGGCCGGGCTGCATTTTCCTTCAGGGGGCTGTTGTCCAGGCTGCCCTCTCACCTGCTGCTACTCCCTGACCCGGTGAGATAATGTTGTCCCACCGCCCGACTGGCCACTCATCAACCTCACAGTTTTGTCTAAAAACTGCCAATATGCTCTCTGTGGCCACTTCTAATGAAGAAGTTTCATCCGGGAGAAAAAGGATTTTCTGTTCATGAAACTTGCAGAAATGAAACTTGCAGAGGTTCCGAAATAAAAGGTGATCATCTCAAGAGAATATAGCCGAAGATCATCTGATGAAAACGGAGAGTGCGGAGGGTGTGCTCCACGTTGAATGGCCAAGGACGCTGTGAAACGGATTCTGGACTTCAAATCAGAACAGGAAGTTGAGCACTGATAGGGGGCTTTTTTCATCTGTGGCCGTGGTGACCCCCGTCGGCCTATGGCATATCTCAGGACAGGGCCAGGGCAGGATGTTCAGTCACACAGGTTAAAGCGACTGTTCTACCAAGATAATCTAAATCTCTGTTATATGGAATCCGTTTTCTCTCTGGCACAGAAATATTTTCCAAGGTATTCACATGGGAAATATGAGTGACCCACACTCTGTAGAGCCCTAGCCACGTAAAAGTAGAAGCACATCTCCTTAACACAGGAGCCTTTAAAACATGCAGGGGTGGGGGAGAGGAATATATGTTTACAGAAAATCTGACAGAGAGCACAACCACGTGACCCCTGAGCGAGCTGGATATTTACTCACGACGTGTCTGTGCAGCATGGCTCAGATGGGAAGGAATCCGGCTGCAATGCAGCAGGCGTGGGTTTGACCCCTGGGTTGGGAAGATATCCTGGAGAAGGGAATGGCAACCCACTCAGAACTCTTGCCTGGAAAATTCCATGGACAGAGGAGCCTGGCGGGCTACAGTCCATGGGATCGCGAAGAGCCAGACACGACTGAGCAACGTTCTCTTTTCCTACTTGTATTTCTTTAAAAAAACAATTACTTTTGCTAGGTATCTAAAGCAGCTCCTCTGTCTGGAAACAGATTAAGCAGTGAATTAGAAGCCCTAAGTTTGTAGGCAGCTAAGGGAGTGGTGTATTCGCCACTGAGTGAGAACAACTAGAGGTAATGATTTCTTTGAAATGGAAATGTACTGAGGGAGGAATTGGTCACTGGAGCTTAAAAGAAACATAAGAAGTGGAGAAGCTCCCTCTTCTGAGAGATGGAGGCTGGGACTCTGGCAAAGGACCTGAGTGCGCTGGAGCAGCAGCTGGAGACATTCGGAGAGTGCAGACATTCGGAGGGTGAGAGCTTCGGCAGGATGCAGGAGCCAGGGGGGGCTTCCTGGGGAGAGAAGCATGTGGTCCTCCAAAGAGCATCTCAGCCACTTTCTCTCTCTCCTGGCTGCTGGTCCTATCTCTGAAATCTTTCTCTCCTCTGAGCTTATCTTTATGATGTCTTTCAAAGTATTAAAATACAATTTCGGAATAGCTTTTTTCTCATCAAAAATAGCAGATGGTGTCTTTAAGCAGCAGCTGTGTAAAGAGTATTTTAAGTCTATTGGGTGATTCAGTAATAAGTAAGGCCCTCGACCGGGTGGTTCTGCTAAGAAAAGGCAAAGACTGGCAGGCAGGTGAGGATTCAGCTCCAAGGGTATGCCAGGGGTGGGACCGGCTCCCTGTGTTCTGAGTGAGAGCCTAGAGTTAGGGACTAGCTTAGCATCCTTGAAAATCTATTCCAGGAGGAGGGGGTGGAGGGCAGCTGGAAGGGCTGGCAGATGGTAACTGTTACGGGCTGAATGCTTGCATTCCTGAAAAGTCATAAGTTGAACAACCCTGACTCCCCAACCGCCCCCCCCCCCCCATATGATGGTGTTTGGAGATGGAGCTCTGGGGGGTTCATTGTGTTTAGATTGGGTCATGATGAGGGTGGGATCCTCATGATGGGGTTAGTACCCTTTTGAGGAGAAGAACGAGATCTCGCTTAAGGCCATACAAGCATGCAGTGAGAAGGCGACTATCTGCGAGTCAGGAGAACCCTCACCAAGACCCGAATCTGCCTGCACCTTGAGCTTGAACTTGCCAGCCTCCAGAACTGTGAGAGGGAAGTGTCTGTTTTGTGGGATTTTGTTACAGCAGCTCCAACTAAGACCATCATTGAGAGCAGGAACTTTGGGAAACGATGAGTCGACCCCACGGTCTGCCCTTGGGCAGGTAGCTTGCCTGTCCGACCCCCAGCCTCCTTATCTGCAAAACAGGTGTAATAATAACACCCACCTGACGTGACACTTTAATGAGACGATGCAGATGGCATCTTGCTGGACAGAGAGTGAGCTGGAACTCACTTGCCTTTGTGATTGGTGCTACTAACTTATGGGGATACTTCCAGTGAAGAAGTGGGCAGTTCATCTCTGGGGACCCAGTGTGTGAGGTGGCCTGACACTTTGCTAATTCTAAGTCTGTAGTTGTCACTTTTAATACTCAAAGGTTTGAAAGAGGGGAACCCTGGGTCCTTGTGATAGTACAGAGAAGTGTGGGTGGCATCCAGGAAGGCTTCCTGGAGGAGACAGTCCCTCCGAGTTTTCCATGTGCTCAAGCAGACCACTGTATTTTATTTCCTTCCCCACCCAAATAAGGGAAAGTCAGGCCTAACTCATGTGTCAATAAATTAGTCCACATGTGTCAAAAGTGTACCAGCATTTTAATAAATGTTACCTGATTAGGAAACCCACTTTTAAACTATTATCGTTCAAAATTCTCTCTTTCAAAACGACGGCAGGTTCTACATTCTCATGGTTCAGTTCAGTCGCTCAGTTGGGTCCGACTCTTTGCAACTCCATGGACGGCAGCACGCCAGGCTTCCCTGTCTGTCACCAATTCCTGGAGTTTACTCCAACTCATGTCCATCGAGTCGGTGATGCCATCCAACCATCTCATCCTCTGGCATCCCCTTCTCCTCCTGCCTTCAATCTTTCCAGCATCAGGGGCTTTTCCAATGAGTTAGTTCTTTGCATCAGGTGGCCAAAATATTGGAGTTTCAGCTTCAACATCAGTCCTTCCAATGAATATTCAAGACTGATTTCCTTTATGATGGACTGGTTGGATCTCCTTGCAGTCCAAGGGACTCTCAAGAGTCTTTTCCAATACCACAGTTCAAAAGCATCAATTCTTCGGCGCTCAGCTTTCTTTATAGTCCAACTCTCACATCCATACCTGATTACTGGAAAAACGATAGCTTTGAGTAGATGGACCTTTGTTGGCAAAGTGATGTCTCTGCTTTTTAATATGCTGTCTAGGTTAGTCATAGCTTTTCTTCCAAGGAGCAAGTGTCTTTTAATTTCATGACTGCAGTCACCATCTGCAGTGATTTTGGAGTCCAGAAAAATAAAGTCAGCCACTGTTTCCCCATCTATTTGCCATGAAGTGATGGGACTGGATGCCATGATCTTAGTTTTCTGAATGGTATCTGCCCATATAACATGAAATTCTTGCAAGCCTTAAATCAGAGTTGAAATAGATCCTTGTCTTTCTGACCACCGACACATAGCTCTTTTAAGTGGGATGATTTGGGAAAGTGCCAAAATCCGGTCCTTGGTTTCTGCAGAAACGCTGCTCTCAACCTCACCCAGCGGTTTCGCTGCTGGGCTCCACGGCTGCCCTGAGAGCTGGGCTTCAGAGGCCGTCCCGCAGAGGGGCAGGACCGGCCAGCTGGCTGCTCTGACCAGGAGCAGCAGCCAGTGTGATTGATGAGCCAGTAGCGGACCAGTCTGGTCAACCGAGGCCCACGCCAAAGGACATGAGCCTGTAGAAAAGACCTGTATTTTTCCAGCATCTTCAGGTTAAGCAGGTGTGTTTCCAGCTTGTTGCATCGTGAATGGCGGTGTTGCTGTTTCCCTCTCTGACCGCATGATTCGGGTTTGCATTTCTCTTGCCCTTGTTTTTCTCTCTTCCCTCACAGATGTGGGAGGAGGCCATCGCCCTGGGCAAGGAGCTGGCAGAACAGTATGAGAACGAAATGTTTGATTATGAACAGCTCAGCGAATTGCTGGTAAGTCTTCCTTTCCTTCTCTTTGAAAAAACACAAGCAATCTCAACTTGTTCTTCTGAAAGTTTTCCTTCCCTTCTTCTTCTTCTTCTTCTTCTTCTTTTTAATGCCACAGCTATTTATTTTATATTCATTTCTTCGGCCTCCCTGAGCGACATGCGAGATCTTAGTTCCCCAGCCAGGGTTGGAACTCAGGCCCTCTGCAGTGAAAGCATGGACACGTCCTAACCAATGCACTGCCAGGGAAGTCCCTCTTTTCCTTTTAACGTCGGGATTCTCCTTCATTTTGTCCAGGAGGACAGTTTTGATTTCTTTGCTGCTTGATTCTGGCTCAGCAGCATTCCGCACTGAGCTTTCGTCATCAGACTCGAAGATGCCTCTGAAGGGTGTGCATGTGAACAACCGCTGAGCCCAGGTGTCTAGTGGTCTGGATGCTCAGAGGTCTCCAGGAGGCTCCAGTGGTTTCAACTCTGAGTCCATCTCCATGAAGGACTGATGAAGGGTGGCCCAATCCTTTGTCTTTCCATAGAAGCTACCAGTTTCTAATTACCACTTTCTCTGCTGAATTGTTTTTGTATCCAGCAGATTGACTTAATGATCTTGTAATGTGTATCATGAATGTGGAGCAGAACTCTGCCCTTTTAAATCCTTTCCTAATGTATCCCATTATCTGACCGATACCATCTTTTAAAAATACTAAAGACCGGACATTGAATCAGAACAAAAGCCATCTCTCTGGCACCTCTTTGGTGATGAAAACACCTGTAAATCACAGCTGGTTGCTGAATTTGGCTTTCTGGTCAGATTCACTTGCTGAATACTGGGTAATGAATGGAAAGTACTGTCAAAGCTTCATGGTGAGATTAAATTCCACACCCGCATCCGCACTCCCCCACCTTCACCCCCTCCCACCCCCTAGAATTGCCAAAGCTGGAAGAATCCAGACACACGGATGCTCAGATACTCCATTCAAATCTGAAATGCATTTCTTCTCTTCTTTTCAGAAGAAACAGGCTCAGTTTTATGAAAACATCGTCAAGGTGATCCGTCCCAAGCCTGACTACTTTGCCGTCGGTTACTACGGACAAGGATTTCCCACCTTCCTTCGGGTAACTCTGGGCTCTGTTTGGATTGGGCCGCCATTGCTCCCTGGGCAGCCAGCGCCTCCTCTTTCACAGGAAGGATTTGGTTTGCCTCTCAAGTGCGACTCTCAGTGAAGTCGCTCAGTCATGTCTGACTCTTTGCAACCCACGGACTGCAGCCCACCAGGCTCCTCTGTCCATGGGATTTTCCAGGCAAGGGTACTGGAGTGGTTTGTCATTTCCTCCCCCAGGGGATCTTCCTGACCCAGGGATCGAACCCGGGTCTCCTGCACTACAGGTAGATTCTTCACCAACTGAGCTCCCAGGGAAGCGACTCAGTATTATTTTCACACCTCTGACTTGGCTCAGGTTGTGGGAGAGGGGCTGATAATGGTTTTTTTTTTTTTTTTTTTGATTGATTGCATATAAGCATTCCATCTCTCTTTTCCTAAAGGGAACTCCTCGTCAGAGATGTATGTATATTTTAAAAATTATCGTAAGAAATGCATACCATAGGGCTTCCTGGTGGCTCAGCGGTGAAGAATCTACCTGCCAATGCAGGAGACGCGGATTCGATCCCTGGGTTAGGAAGATCCCCTGGAGAAGGAAATGACAACCCACTCTCCAGTATTCTTGTCTGGAGAATCCCATGGATAGAGGAGCCTGATGGGCTACAGTCCATGGGGTCACAAAGAGTCAGGCATGACTGAACAACTCAAGAACAGCAATGCATAACATGGAAGTTACCATCTTCACAGTCTTTAGGTGTACAGTTCAGTGGCGTTAAATATATTTACCCTGTTGTACAACGGTTCCCACCACCCATCTCCAGATTATTTTCATCTTCTGAAACTGGAACTCTGATCCCAGTAAACAGTAATTTCCCCATCTCTCCTCCCCACCCACCCCAGACCTTACTTTCTGTCTCAGAATTTACTTGATTCCAGGGACCTCATTTAAGTGGATTCGTATAAAATGCGTCCTTTGTGTCTGCCTCACTTCTCTTGGCGTAATGTCTTCAAGGCTGATCCACGAGGTAGTGTGTATCAAAACTTCATTCCTTCTGATGGAAGAGTAATATCCCCTCATGTCAACGCACCACATTTTGTTTATCCACTCTTCCTTGGCAGACTTTGTCTGGGCTGATATGAATAATGCTGCTATGAACGTATGTATTTTTGTTTCTTCTTTTGGCTGTGTGGCTTGTGGGGTCTTGGATCCTCGGCCAGGAATCGAACCTGGGTCCTTAGCAGTGGGAGTACAGAGCCCTAACCCTTGGATCACCCGGGAATTTCCAAGCAAGTATATTTTAAAGTATATGAGAAACTGGCAATGAATTTCCAGTGCTGAAAACTCAGAATCACACTCCATCCCTGAGATAAGCATGTTCTCTTTGACATGATTGAAGAAATAGTGTGATCATCAGTCAAATCACCCAATAATCTTTAGCCCAGAAATCTTGTAAATAAATGCTGCCTAGGAGAAGGCGCCACTCCAGTGCTCTTGCCTGAAAAGTCCCATGGGTGGAGGAGCCTGGTAGGTTGCAGTCCATGGGGTCTCGAAGAGTTGGACATGACTGAACAACTTCACTTTCACTTTTCACTTTCATGCATTGGAGAAGGAAATGGCAACCCACTCCAGTGTTCTTGCCTGGAGAATCCCAGGGACGGCGGAGCCTGGTAGGCCGCCGTCTATGGGGTTGCACAGAGTCAGACACAACTGAAGCGACTTAGCAGCAACAGCAGCAGCCTAGTGATACAGTTGTTCGGTGGTGGTGGTTTAGTCACTGAGTTGTGTATGACTCTCTGTGACCCCCATGGATGGTAGACCCACCCCTACCCTGCCCTGCCAGATGCCTCTGTCCGTGGGATTCCCCAGGCAAAAATACTGGAGAGGGTTGCCATTTCCATCTCCAGGGGATCTTTGCAACCCAGGGATGGAAACAGTCTCTCAAATAGAAAAATAGAAGAAGAAAAAAGAGCCCAATAGAATAGTTTAGAGTTTTTCAAAAACTCTTTCTTGGATGCCATTGACCATGTCTGCCTGTCATTTCTTACACTCTTTTTTTTTTTTTTTTTTTTAATGGCACCTGGTTTTCTGTCTTCCTTGGAGCCCATGCATGATCCTTCTGGTTTTAGGGAAACAGGCACTGTACCCAGGGCACACTGTACCCAGGGATGGGGGTAACAGGCAGATCTCCCAGATGTCTGGGGCAGGTAGATCCAGCTGGGAGACTCTCCCAGCCTCAAAGGTGTGTTTCTTTGGTCCCAACGTTTCCGAACCCCCCGGAGTCCCTGAGGATATGAGACATCCCTTCACACTGGCACCAGCAAAAGGGACTTACTTGCTGAAGACCTGTCGTTCTTTACAGAAATGTCAACAGGTGGCCCTTGCAGGACCTGCTCCAGGAGGTGACCTGTCGGTTGATCCACACACGCAGGTTCTTGGCTGGGTGCCTGGGGCATCTGGCCTCTCTCTGTCACTGCCTGTTAGTTTCTCCTTGACCCCGAAGTCTTGGTCATGCAGCTCTGGCCATGAACACCGAAGAGAGTGGTTGATCAAAAACTCAGATTCTGGAGAAAGTCCTCCCTTCCAAAGAATGAATAAAAGATGTTTGGTTATAGCCCTGAATTAAGGACGATTTCGGCATTAAGTTAAAAGCCAATCTTTAAATAATTTAATTAATAAGGCTTTGATTAAGGTGTGTGAATCTGTACATACACCTCTGTGTGAGTGTCTAAGAAAGATCGAGAGGGAGAGACAAGCCCTGCATCCCGCTGAGCTGAGCGGTGCTGGGTGTGGAGTGCGTGCCGCCCTCTGTGGACACTGCTAGGATTTAAGGCCACCACGCCCTGTCCCAGCGTCCTGACCTGGCAACCCTGTGGGCTGAGCACCTCTCAGTTCCCGAGCCAGCTGATGCCAGGGATTTCCTGGGAGGGCACGCGAGACCCACGCTCCAGGGACCACACTGGGTCACCTGCCCGTTGAAAGGATAACGCAGAGCTTAAAGGGCTTGATTAATGTTGAACTGACTTTCCCGTCACACCCGGCTGGTTTTGTGGGGCTACAGCAATGTATTTATTATACTTCACAGGCTACCTGTCCGGGGTCGATCTGACAATGACATTGGCATTTCCAAGAAAGGGGGCAGGATATTCGTCGCTTCAGGTGGCGCTGGGGGCACAGCCTCAGAGGACTGACTCGCTGGCCTTCCCCTTTGTGTTTCTTTCAGAACTGATCACATGTGGAGCTTTTTGCATTTATATTAATATCTATGGTTCTTACAAGGAATAAATATCTTTGACTATACCAACACTGCCCTCCTCTTTTCAGGCTTGAAAGGACCACTTCAGAATGCAAAGTAATTGATGTTTCTAGAAAATGTTATTAGTGTTTCCATCTATAACTCACTAGTGTTTTTCTATTAAAGCCTTTATATACACTTTTATTATTATGTCTCCCTTCGAGTGTAAAGCCTAATAAATGCATGCTAGTTTTGTACTAGCCTGTTATACATTAAATCATCCTGAATTTTTGAAATGTTTGCCTTTTTATAGCCTTAAAAGATGCTCATGCTGTGTATTTATATTTCTAATTAAGACTACGTATTACTTTGGTTTCTACTTGAAATTATTTTTTTAGAGAAAAGAGAACATTTTTCTCTTGTAATGGGTGTGTTAAGACATACCTAAGCACAAAGTGGGAAAAAAAGCATTCAATTTTTAAATTGTTCCCTCTTTTGTGATTTAAAAGGACTCAGAATAACTTTGGACTAGGGAAGGGGAAAAATGGAGCCTCATAGGAGCTCTGTTTTTGTTTTGTTTTTTTTAATTTATTAGACAGATTTTATTTTGACTTTGAGCTGAGTCCAAAGGATCCAACTGGTGGTCTGTCTGTCTTCTCTTTCCCCTCATCCCCCTTTTCCCCTCATCCCCCGCCCCCTCTCCCCTTCCTCCCCTCCTCACCCCATGCCTCCTCCCCTCCTCCACACTGGCGTCCGTCCAGGGTCAGGGCAGATGACAAGGCTGCCCCTAACTCCTGGCCAGCCAGCCTGGAGCCTCTTGCCCAACAATCTCTGATGGAAGCAACAACCAAGTCCAGGGAGGAGAACCAGGGAGGAGAACCAGGAGCCCCCAGCTTCTGGTTCCTCGAGCCCTGTGGCTTCTGCTCGTGGTCCCTTCCTTGGTGCAGTTGGTGATGTTGAGACCACCCTTAGATGGGCAAGATGGGTGGGGAGGGGAAGATTCAGGAACCGTCTGGAGCTGTAGCATCACCCTACCTGTTAACACCTTTTTTCGTGACTCAGTTACTGCTCAGAATACCCATGTTGAATCTGTGAAGGTGTGGAGACCTGTTGAATCCATGAAGGTATAGACCTGTCTTTCTTGGAACCAGAACTTTCCTTACTGACATACTTACAGAGTGATTGTGTCAGCAGACAGGTCTCAACAAGGCAGCCTGAGCGGAGAGGAGGGCTTCCCGATCACCCACCCCAAGGTCACCACGCGAAACAACCCCTCGGTGGACTCTTCAGAATTTACGGAGGTGACAGATGTAGCCTTGGAGAGGGACCAGACTCAGCCTTCGGGAGGAGAACGCTACATGCTCTGCTCTGTCTTTCGTTGATGGAATATTGTTCGTAAGACAGCTCCAAACATTCAGTGAGGGGAGTCCAGCCACCACCCGCTGGACTTTTTTTTTCCTTTGGCTTCTTATTAAGTCAAGGAAGGGCATTTATTTCCTGAGGTCATGACACAGGAAGTAGACTCGGCCCAGCTGCGGGCTCCCTGGGCGGAGGCAGGAACCCTGCCGACCAGCTGGGTGACACGGCGTGATCCCCTTACTGTTCACAACAGCAGAGAGCCCCAGAGCAAGGCCGGGCGCGGCTCCAGGGCTGTGCTGGGGGCCCGGGCCCGGGACCGACCAGCTTCGCTGAGCGACCTCAGGCAGGAAGCACACCCACGGTTCCCGGAGGGTCAGACCGAGACAAGCCCGTGCACGGCGGGTTCCGGTCAGCAGAACGGAGAGGGTTCTGCCCCTTGTTCATTATCGTTTGAGACGCCACAGGAGGGTCTTGGGTGCCATTTGAGCCCCCAAACCTGGGAAACTCCGCAGAGCTGCTCGTATGAGAGGCTCTCAGCGCCAGGAGAGGGACCAGGAGCCTTGGGCCTCTCTGCTTTGTCTGGACCCCTGTCCCTTGGGTTCTGCTCATCTCCTGGCAGTGACCTATAGGAGTCAGCTTGGAAAGTCAGGCTCAGCCTCCAAGGCCCCACCTTAACTTCATGCTCTCTTGAATTCTCTGGCAAAATGAAAACTGCTTATGGAAGCAGAGACATCACCTTGCCGACAGAGGTCCATATAGTCAAAACTATGGTTTTTCCAGTAGTCATGTATGGATGTGAGAATTGGACCATAAAGAAGGTTGAGCGCCAAAGAATTGATGCTTTCAAATTGTGGTGCTGGAGAAGACTCTTAAGAGTCCCTCGGACTGCAAACAGATCCAACCAGTCCATCCTAAAGGAGATCAGTCCTGAATATTCATTGGAAGGACTGATGCTGAGGCTGAAGCTCCAATACTTTGCCACCTGATGCAAAGAGCCGACTCATTGGAAGAGATTCTGATGCTGGGAAAGATGGAAAGCAGGAGGAGAAGGGGGCGGCAGAGGATGGGATGGCTGGATGACATCATCAACACAGTGGACATGAGTTTGAGCAAGCTCCGGGAGATGGTGAAGGACCGGAAGCCTGGTACGCTGCAGTCCACGGGATCACAAAGAGTCGGACATGACTGAGTGACTGAACAACAGCAGCAACAGCAACCACCTGGAAACAAGCAGCAGCAGAAGATGTGGACTCCATTCTCCATTTCCTAGTGCCTTTATCCTGTCTGACCATTTCCTGCCCACTAGGATTTGAACGCTAATCGCTCACTTGGTTTTTCATGATTTTGTCAATTGATTACTGCTGTTAAGGCTGAAGTGTGTGACTAGACTTCAATAATGTTGTGTTAGTGCTTCTCCAACAGTATCCACTTAACCTGTCTTCTCTTCCCGAGTTCTTGATTAGTAAGACCACTGCAATTACAAGCTGTTCTTTGATTCAGTGACACTTAAAACACTGTCCAGCCCATTCTGGAGACCAATGCAATTCTGTGTGCACTTTTCCTGGCCCAGTCCCTGGGGTGTTGTTTAATGCTTGCCATTGTTTGCAGGGGAAAGTGTTCATTTATCGAGGGAAAGAGTATGAACGTCGAGAGGATTTTGAAGCTCGGCTACTGACTCAGTTTCCAAACGCTGAGAAGATGAAGACAACGTCTCCACCAGGCGATGACATTAAAAACTCTCCCGGCCAATGTATCCTTTCAGAAAACCACGTGGGATAGAAAATGATGGCCAAGCCATTGGTTCGGATGGTTGGGTGTACGTGGGGTTGATGACCTTAACCTTTGACCTTCAGATATTCAGTGCTTCACAGTAAAACCCAAACTTGATCTGCCTCCTAAATTTCACAGGCCCGTGTCAGAGCAGATTGTAAGGTAATCAACCCATTTCCCTGACCCAACAGGAGGGTGGTAAGAGGCGTACCCAGATCTCTTCTTCATAACTTCACCTGTGGAAGGATGCATGTCAGTCTTTGATGAACTTTTCAGATGCTCTGTTTACTTTGAAAAGCAGGGGAAGCTAATTTTCTTCAGCATCAAAGTAGGGAAGGGAGATGTTGTTAACAAGTGTGGCTGGGACGGTGGGAAGCCATCCCTTACCTGGGAATGAGACAAGGAAAGTCAGGGGAAGGAGCGGGTACTCCGATCTCCTTTTGACCCACCAGGTGAGAGAGCCCCGCTTAGAGTTTTTCTCCAGGGCACAGGCCCCGCCCCACAGCCTGAGATCTGAGTCTGTGTGCCTGGGGGCCTGAGTGTTTGGATCCCAGGAGGCAGGCAAAGGGATCCCGACACACGCTCCTGATGGAGAACTAGGTGCCGGGTGAAGAGACCCTTCGCCTCTACTGCAGGGTTTTTCCATAAGATGGGACTCAGAGGTGGGTTTTCAAACTCACAGGCCAGGTGTCCGAATCTGAGTGAGACTGTATGTGTCTGCCTTGAACTGCCCCTAACTCAGCAGCAGTGTAGAAACACATACCCTAGACGTCTCTCTGATCTGAAGAGTTTCTTTTTCTACTTGATCCTTGTTCTACTGAAAAAAGTAACCTCTTTGATGGCCGAATAATGCACAGGATATGCTATTTTACATCCTGCAGTTTGGCAGGTTGGGTTCTTCTGCAAAATTCACTACCATGTCTTTAACCTTTCTTCAGCAAACATGGGAAATAAACCAGGCCTCGACTTACTGAGGAATGATCACTTTCATAAGGCTTAGATTTTTAAGTTTTGCAACATATTTTTTCTCACCGAGAGGCATTAAGTGATAGTGAACCATAGACATGCTCCTGTATTTCCCTTTGGTGTGGAATGCCCACCTGTGTTTCAGAGCAGACAAATGAGTAAGCCTCCCAGCCTGCCTCTGGGGTGTGTGTGGAACCCACCTCCTCCCCACGGGAGAAAGGCAAACTGTCCATCCGTGTCTGCCGCCCTTCATGGTTGCAGAATCTGCCTTTCGTAGATCTGCAGTTAAAATATACAAAACCTTTAAAACATAATCAAGATGCATTCTTAGAAGTTTAATAAGCTTAGTAAATTATTTAATACATTGATTATTGATGCATGAATTAAAACTTTCAAATAACAAACACAAGAATGAAGAACAAAGGTTTTGGGGTTTTTTTTTTTCCTCTCTCCTTTGCCTCACCTTTCCTCAGTTTTTGCCCGTTTCACTCTTACTCAGCATCTCTTCTCCCCTGAGCGTTGGCAGGGACAGAGATGAGGCAAAGAATCCAAGGTAATTTTTCCACCTGCCAACGTCTCTCCTGTGAGGCTGGTGGGGAGCAACAGCCCAGCTACCGCTCTAGGTCAAGGTTGGAGGTGTTTAAAAGATGCAGTGGCGTGTAGGGAGGCCAGATCCCAGGGCTGAAAGCAAATCGGCTGCTTCTCCGGTGAAGTAGCTAATGATTTCCCTGTCTTTGCACAGTTTCTACAGAGTCAACGAGGTCCAGCGATTTGAATATTCTCGTCCGATCCGCAAGGGAGAGAAAAACCCAGACAACGAATTTGCGGTAAAAAAGAAAACACGACCTCCCTCCCCGCAACCTCATACCACCATTCACAAAACTGCCCGTCAGAAAAAAAAAAGCATATCCTCAGAGATCCCACAGTGCAGGGTTTGATGCCGTGTGTGTTATGCACAGAGATCCTGACATTTGACCCCTCCAAATTCAGTGCAGTGATGACCGTTACACAGACGCTGTCACCAAGGGCCCTGTGATGCTGTAAGAAGGTGACTGGCGCTTTGAGAGTCTTCCTGTGCTCAGAGCACACTCGCCTCCCTCCCGCGTGTCCCTGAGCCTCCCTCTGGGCTCTGAGTCCTGGAGCAGGTGCTGGTGTCTCTGTTATAAAGAAGTTCACGGAGGCACCGTGTGCTTACGTGGCTTTCTGCTGTTCGGGCACGCAGCCTGGAGGAGAGTTGTACTCACTCTGCAGTGCCCAGCCTGAACTTCACTCCGGCACCACATGCCGGAGCAGGGTGTCCCCGGGTAGCTGAGCAAAGGCCCCGGACCGTCCTGAGCCTCGAGGGATGTTTAACTGCATCCTCAGCTTCCACCCACGGGATGCCAGGTACAATCTCCCAGGTATGACAGTCAATCACAAATGTTTCCACACGTTGCTAAACGTCTGTGCCTCGTTAAAAACACTGCATTAGAGACCTGGAAATATTAACACAGGTTGCTAAAGCCTTTTTAAAATATATATAGGCACAGGGACTGGCCTGGAAGTCCAGTGGATAAAACTCTGGACCCCCAATGCAGGAGACACGGGGTTCCATCCCTGATCGGGGAACTAAGATCCTGCATGCTGCCCACTGCAGCCTAAAAAACAAACAGCAAACAAAAAATAAATACAAATAAAATATATGCACAACCAGTTTAATGGATTCCATTTTGAAAAGGCATGAAATCAAACATTGTTTGTTTAAAATGTTATTATTTCTCTCTTCCTGCCCTGAAAACCTCCTTGGAAATCCCTGGATTGGCTCACATTTCAAGGCAGCATTTGCTTCGAGGACCCCTGGCAGGCGCCTTGCCTGCAGATATCTGGGGGCGCAGGAGGGCAAGGCTGAAGTAGCACCTGCTGACTCAAAGGGCAGCTCAGAGCGCTCTCAGCGAAGCTTCCACCACGTTCCCTGTTTCCTGTGATCTTTCCATCCTCAGGGCCACACCTGTGGGCCTCTAGCTCCTGAAAGCCCCTTTCCTCCCCCAGCCCAGCTTCCTCTGTGGGTCAACCAGGAGCTCGGAATCGGGAAATTCTAAGGCAGCCCCCGTGTCAACACTGGTTTCAAACCCAGTCAGTCCCCTCTTTCTTGGTTGCTGTGGCTTCCTGCTCCTGTTAGGTGAGGTGAGGTGAAGTCGCTCAGTCGTGTCCGACTCTTTGCGACCCCGTGGACTGTAACCTATTAGGCTTCTCCGCCCATGGGATTCTCTAGGCAAGAATACTGGAGTGGATTGCCATTTCCTTCTCCAGGGGATCTTCCCGACCCAGGGATCGAACCCAGGTCTCCCGCATTGGAGGCAGACGCTTTAACCTCTGAGCCACCAGGGAAGCCCCCTGCTCCTGTTAGGTGATGGGTTTCACTGTGGCATCGTCTGTGATGGGGAGAGGGAGAGGTCCGCTCCCATTCCCCCAGGCCAGGGCCGGGCTTTATGGAAATCTCTGCTCTGATCATCTCGGCAGTAACTCGATCCGTGATGTAGCATCCTCCAGGCAGAATGTACGGGCCCTCCTTGAATTTCCCTCACGCCTCTCACATCTCACAGCCATGTAGGTTTTTCATACCGTGAAGGAAGAGACACAAGGAGGTCAGGCAAATTGCCGACGAGCGTGCAGCCGTTGGGGCAGAGCTAAGAATAACCGCGGCTCCTGACATGAGCTGCGAGCTGCGCTAAGCCTCAGAGCCGGGCTTTTTCTAAATGGCCCTGAAATCCCGTAATGGCCCCATTAGGTCCTCCCACACGCAGATGAGGCTTTCAGAAGCCACAGGGTTTAGTCCTTCTTGGGCCTGACAAAGCTCCTGGCTTCCAGATAAGCATGCAGGTTTGGCGGCCGCAGGAAGCCAGGCTGGGGCCCGAGGTGGGGAGTCTACGTACTGCCCCGCCAGGCCAGCCGGGGAGTTCAGAGCAGCTCAGCACCTCCAAACCTGGCCAGGGGGTGACGTTCTGGAACCCAGGGCCAGAGAAGAGGAGGACGAAGGCTGAGAGGAGTCAGTGTGGAGCCTGAAGGCCCCTAGGAGGGTGCTGGCTTGAGGCGTTGGGGAGGAAAATAGTGAGCTGTGGCTGCAGGCAGCTCCAAACGTGCAGACTGCTGTCTCCAGACTGGCGCCTGACCGCCAGCCCCTGGGGGCAGCAGGAGCCTGTGTCCCTGGGCCCCACGCCAGGGCCTGCCCCCTCCCTCCCCAGCAGTCTGAGGTCTGGGGAGAATGCTTTCCAAGTTCTAGCCCAGTTTTCTGGAAATACTGCCATTGCATTATGCCATCCCTGTGTATCTGGACCACTGTGGACAGACTCAGTGATTCTCTATTACTGGGAGCTTTTGCTGGCAAAGGCTGCCACCAGCTCGACATCCTGCAGCAGGGGGCAGGATGGAAGAGTCACTGTTTACTCTGCAGTGGAGTTCAGGGCAGCCACAGGACAGAGGTGGAGTATGTGTATCAGCTTATATACAATTTCCCTCAGTCTGAGATGTACCATTTCGGGAAGTGTGTGCAAGCTTGTGTGTATGTGTGTGTGCGTGTGTGTGCTCCATTGTAGCTGACTCTTTGTGATCCCGTGGACTGTAACTCTCCAGGCTCCTCTGTCCATGGGATTTTCCTGGCAAGAATGCTGGAGTGGGCTGTCATTTCCTACTCCAAGGGATCTTTCTGACCCAGGCATCAAACCTGCGTCTCCTGCATTGGCAGGCAGAGTCTTTACTACTGTGTCACCTAGGAAACTTCTTTAGGAAGAATGCAGATTATTAAATGGTATTTTCACTGAAAATACACATATACACATTTATGCTTAATAAGTACCCTTAACAATAGATAGTAAAAGTTTAGGTTGTCATCTCTGGGTGGTTGGTGATGGTGGCGATTTGGTCGCTAAGTCATGTCCAACTGTGGCAACCCCATGGACTGTACCTGCCAGGCTCCTCTGCCATGGGATTCCCCAGGCAGGAATACTGGAGTGGGTTGCCATTTCCTTTTCTGCCTTCTATTTCCATATCTTTATTTTCTGATGTAAATATATGTTATACAAAGAAAAAATCATTAAAATGCTGACTGATTTTATTAGAATGTGAGACGTCACTTTTACAAAGCCCTCTCTTCCTCAATGGATTTGCATCCTTGGGTTTCTTTTGAACATTCAGTAAGGCTAACGTTAAACTCATCAGAGCCTTTCCAAAAATCTGCTCGCTCAGAGGGAGCCTCCCCTGTTTGGGTGCAGATAATTCTTCCTGACTCGTCTGTTATATTTTCTTTTCCAAATACCAGGGAAGTGGGCGCCATTGGCCAGGGAACAGGGGACCACATGTCGTGTGTGGCGGTCTGGCTTCAGCAGAGCGTGAGGTGTTCCCTGGGTGGCTGGTGACCTTGCCTCCCAGAGCCTGGCAGATCCCCCTGAGAGCAGAAGCTGTCAGCCGCCTGCAACATCCTTCTTCTAAGCACCGTGGGTCTGTGTTCCCTTTGCAGAATATGTGGATCGAGAGGACCGTTTATACCACTGCGTATAAGCTGCCCGGCATTCTGAGGTGGTTTGAGGTCAAGTCTGTTTTCATGGTAAGCACACCCTGCAGAAACACTGCCCGTCACCCCTCTGCTGCGGTCTGACCCAGCCTCTTCCCGGGGCCTGTCACCTGGTCACCGTGGCCAGCACACCCCCTGCAGACCCCACGTCAGGCTTAGCAACCCAGAATCTCTCTCCCTGCCCACAAATACCACAGTGGACATGCTGTAATCACACAGTTCAGTTCAGTTCAGTCGCTCAGTCGTATCCGACTCTTTGCGACCCCATGAATCGCAGCACGCCAGGCCTCCCTGTCCATCACCATCTCCTGGAGTTCACTCAGACTCACGTCCATCTAGTCCGTGATGCCATCCAGCCATCTCATTGACCATGATGGCTTCTCCATTTCTTCTGAGGGATTCCTGCCCGCAGTAGTAGATATCTCCATCCCTTCATTCTTTCTGGAGTTATTTCTCCACTGATCTCCAGTAGCATATTGGGCACCTAATGACCTGGGGAGTTCCTCTTTTGGTATCCTATCATTTTGCCTTTACATACTATTCATGGGGTTTTCAAGGCAAGAATACTGAAGTGGCTTGCCATTCCCTTCTCCAGTGGACCACATTCTGTCAGACCTCTCCACCTTGACCCACCCGTCTTGGGTTGCCCTGCAGGCATGGCTTGGTTTCATTGAGTTAGACAAGGCTGTGGTCCTAGTGTGATTAGATTGATCTCCTTACCGCTGCCGTTCTGGACCTTCAACGTGGGATAGCTCCTCTAGGCCCTCCTGCGCCTGCGCGGCCACCGCTCCTCGCTGTAATCACGCCACCTCTAATGTAGAAGAAAACCAGAGAATTAAGATTTCATCTCTTCTTACAAAATATTTAAACACAGCCCTCACTGTGCTGTTTTGACAGTTCTTTCTGCTAACAAAGTGAAAAGTTTAAGACAAATTCCAATTCATATACCCTTTTTAAGATCTTTCTTCCTGATGGTCTTATTGTCATTTACATGACAAACAACTTGATTAATAGTACTTGCTCATTTCAAATAAAAATAGCTTGAGAATATACCCTCCCCAACGCCCACACTTTTTAAAGAAAGAACGACTCGGATCTCATCAGCTAAACCTTACTATTGGACAGTTTTGATGACAGGAACCAGAGTTGGGCCAAAGATTCTTGTACAGCAGCAGCATACTGACAACTGCTGGTATAAAAAGCTCGGATTAGAATGTGTACGCTTTGTCCCGTGTCTCAGTGCCTTGGATATTTACCTGGCAGGATCTTACCCAGAGGGGTGGTTCTCACTGTTCAGTTCACCATGAGGCCCCTTGGATGCTCCTGATCCATCCTAAGAGCTTATGGCTGCACCCTCTCTTCCCAGCCTTGTTTCCACTCTTGACCTTTGTCCTCGCCAGCTGAGCTCTGGGCCTCTGGCTGAGTATGCCTGTGATCAGCCACTTCCCCTTCCCCAAACCCCAGCGCCCTCTCCTCCTGCTCTGAAGCCCACCCTAGGGCTCTGTGCCCCCATAGCCACCTGGCGGGCCCTGAGCTGAAAAAGGGCCAGGAGACGTGTGGCAGGTGGCAGAAATGCAAGCCTTTGCTGGCACCCTTTGGAGCTGGTGATGTACGTGGGTGGGAGATGGACCAGGAGGCCCTTCCATAAACAGGCACAATCCTATCTTCCTAATGAGCCTCTGCCCGTAAGCCGTTTGTAATCGGGGATTCCGCGAGCCAGCCAGGGTGTGCAAGGAAGGCGCTTAACAGCTCGAGGTAGAGAGAGGCAATCCCTGATTTTCTCTAAGGATGTGGTTCTGCCATGGGCTGTGTTGGCCCTTTTTTTAGTGAACTAAGAGGGCTGGAAGCTGGATAATCCCCGGATGGCATGACTGAAATAATCCCGCTGTCAATACCACGAGCCCCTCTTGCCAAGGGTCTGCCTCCCAGGACAGACCAGCATGGGATACAGTGTGGGCAGCAGCTGACCCTCTTAGTTTGATGAATCTAGGACGCCGTTCTTTGTTGAGGCCAGCGGGGTCCGCGACAGGGAGTCATTAGCCAGTCAGGAGGGAATTCTGCCCTGGAGAGTCCACGTGGCTGAGTTACATGCACGGGAGGGTGTGTTCCAGGGCGCGACTGAGCCAGGTGTCGGGCGATGACTCCAGTCCTGGGATACGTGTTGTCTGGGGTGCGCGTGGGACCAGGGCACCTCCTCTCCGAATGTCACCGCCCCTCCATCAGGCCATGGGCAGGCTCCTTGACAAGCAGGGGCTTCCTGCCCAAAAGCTGAGGGTGTCGTTCCGGGATCTGGCCACGAGCAGAACTGTTCTCTGAGCATCTCTGCACCTCCATCCCTCCCTCTGCCTCTCAGACAGCCCCCAGGGGCTGGAGCAGGAAGAAAACAGGCTGCCCTTCTTTGCTATTTGCTGAAGACCCCCTTGGGTCCCTGCACAGGCGGGGGACCCAGCAAACTGGCCTTGGCGACGGCAAGGACCAGGTTATCTTGCATTGAGGTCACCCCTGGACATGGCTCAGAGGCTCAGCCTTGGGTCTGTTGGAGGGAGACCCAGCGTGAAGGTGGTGTTATTGTTTTAAACCCAGTCACACTCTCCTGGCGGTTAGAGCTAGGCCAGAGAGGAGGGCGGGGCTGAGCATCACGGAGCCCTGTGGGGCCCCAGTGAAAGAAGGGCCTTGGCAGTGTGGGCAGAGGTGGGCCTGAGGTGGACCGCCCCGCCTCCTGCCCTAAAGGTCCTGCTGACTGGCGTCAGGTTTGCAAGGGAGGCCTGTGAGATCCAACTGAAGTGGTGCCCCCGGCGCTGGGCAAGCTCTTTCATTCCCTGGAGGGCACATGATCGCAGGTGGAGACCGTGGCGTGACCTCTCTACCCCTTCCCCAACTTCTCTTACAAAGCACCCAGACCTCCTGCCTCAGGGACAGGACAGATTGCCCCAGATTCCTTAAAACAAGCAGCGGACAAGACCATGGCTAAAAGCCCTCATCTGTGAAGCAGCTGTGTTCAAGCACCACTCAGGGCTGTTTTCCTGGGATGACCATACATGTACACACATGCATGCATGCACACACATGTATACAGATGAGCATGTGCATACACACGCACCCCGGGACAAGGTGGCCTTGCATTGTGCCTTTGGACTTTGCACGTGGGGACCGGGTCAGTGGAAACGTGTAAAGACGCTCAACTGCCCGGCTCCTCTTGTTGGGTGATGAGAGACCTTGCCCTGAAGATCCACTGGAAGGAACGTACACAAGGAGTAGGAAGCCCGGGCCACAGTCTGGATGCCTGTCCTCTGGCGAGGTGCCGGGGGCATGGGCAAGGGCCCCCGCGGGGCAGGGCGGGGCGGGGCGGGGTGAGGCCGCCGGCCCGAGTCATGCGTGTCCTCCCGCTCCCGCAGGTGGAGATCAGCCCCCTGGAGAACGCCATCGAGACCATGCAGCTGACCAACGACAAGATCGACAGCATGGTGCAGCAGCACCTGGACGACCCCAGCCTCCCCATCAACCCGCTCTCCATGCTCCTGAACGGCATCGTGGACCCCGCCGTCATGGGAGGTTTTGCCAATTACGAGAAGGCACGTGACACGCCCGCTTCCTAGCTGCAGCCCCGCCCCGGGGACAGGCTAGCTCCAAACCCCGCCTCCAAGCGCGGAGACCTCGCGGGGCTCGCTGAAGTGGGCCGAACCGGGCCCACTCCCCGGGGGCAGCTTCTGCCCGCCGCCAGCAGTCAAGACCCCACCCCGGGCATGGCTGGCCTGGACATTGACCCTACTCCCCTGCCGGGCTGTGCTGATGGAGAGTGACCCGCCTAACTGTCCAGAGACCTGGGGCTATTAAAGACCACAATATACAGTTGTAGTGGAAGACAACAGTATTAGAATAGTTAGAACAACTGGGGGACTGGTGCGGTGGGGACAGCCAGCTGATCTCCCTGGAAAAATAGTAAGATGGAGCCAAAGTTGAAGGTCACGGGCTGGATATCTAGACACAGGGTCCGCCTGATTTTGTACACTGAGTTTGCAGCGCGGCTATGGCCATCCGCTTCTTAGTGTCCGAGGCTGTCTTCCGGATACAACGGCAGCAGAGTTGAGGCTCTTCACAGGAGGAGTTCACTAGCCCCCCTGGTCTAGACGAAGGGGAAACCAAGGCAGGAAGGGCGCTGCCCGAAGGTGGGCCGTGAGGGGACAGGGAGGTGGTGCTGCGTCCCAGCCGTCCTCAGGTGCAGAGCAGGCCGGGCTGATGATCACGGCCCGGAAGCAGCTGGGGAGTGCCGCCCATGACCTAAGCGGGGGTGGGGGCGGTCAGCAGCAGCGTTGCTGGGCTCTGTGAACAGGGCCTCCGCGGTGAGTGAACAGAGTCCTTCGGTTGCATTGACCTTCCCGAATGTTTTGATGGAGAGGCCCCACCTGGGGGGACGTGAGCCTGGTGACGGCAGGGCTGTGGGTCTGCGTTCCACATGCTCTCTCCCTGGGCCTGGGGAACTCCAGACGTGCCAAACCGCCTGCGACCGGGGCATGTTGGTGGGCTCAGCCCCTCTCTCTGTCCCCACCAGGCCTTCTTCACCGAGCGGTACCTGCAGGAGCACCCCGAGGCCCACGAGAAGATCGAGAAGCTCAAGGACCTGATTGCTTGGCAGGTAAACGTCTCGCGGCAGCTGCAGGGTCGGGGTGGGGAAAGCCGAGCTGGACCGGGCCTCCTTAGCACCTGCCAGCCGCCACGGAGTACACACAGCCGTGTTTGTACTGGATAAACCCACCCACCGCCACTGCAATTAACTGGACTCCTGGCCATTGTCATGAATATAAACACCTAGAACGTTCGCTCTTAAAATGAGCTGGGTCTGTTTCCTCCCCTCAGTCGGTGTATTGCCTGCTGGAAAATCTTTGGTATCAACAGAACAGAATGTTGGGGGTGAGGTCGGGGGATGACTCCCAGAGGTCATGGCCCCAGCCTGTCTCAGGCAGGTGGTATGGCAGGTGGGGGTGGGGAACCGCCAGGTGCCCACCCTCCTGTCCCCTCTGCCGGTGGTCAGGGTTGCGGGGAGTGTCCCAGATGTACTTCTGCATATTCTTGGGTTTTTCTGCTTGTACTCCTGAGGGCTCTCAGTACTTCCTTCAAGGGATGTGGTCTGGAAAGTCTGGGAATCTCTGGAGGGTGTGCTGGGCTCCATGGGACATTCCTGGCTCCTGTGTCTGGGCCTTTGGAGTCTTTGTGAGCCTGGTGTAGTGGGAATGTCCAGACCCAGCTCTTGTGGGAATTCTGTCCACCTGCTCTGGACTTCGGGCAGCTGACTCCTTTCAGTTCAGTTCAGTTCAGTTGCTCATTCGTGTTCAATTCTTTGCGACCCCATGGACTGCAGCACGCCAGGCCTCCCTGTCCAGCACCAGCTCCCGGAGCTTCTTTAAACTCACGCCCATTGAAGTCGGTGATGCCATCCCACCATCTCACCCTCTGTCGTCCCCTTCTCCTCCCACCTTCAATCTTGCCCAGCATCAGCTGGCTTCTTTAGGCTTCCTTTTCTCCCACGGGAGGCAGAGAGGGCGCTGCTGATCTGTGCCCCATGTGCCAGGCTAAGGGCAGAGAGCTGAGGGAGGCAGAGACCAGGGTCACCCTGTGCCTGGGCGGCACCCCTCCACAGCCCTGGAGTTCCGGCTCTTCCTCCTGATGAGCGCTCTGTGGGCACCAGCTCCTGGCCTGTCCGGAGCCTCACTGTCCTGGCTTGTCCACCATCAGCACGTGGGTCACGTGGGTTACGGGACCTGGTAGGGCAGAGCGGGCCTGTTCGGTTTCAAGCCAAGTCACAAGTACTTGTTTTATATGTGTAATGTGTGTGTGTGTGTTGTTGTGATAGAATGTGTGTAGCATACAGTTGACCTCGGTCATTTCTAAGTGCACAGTTCAGTGTCAAGTCCGTTCACATCATTGTGCAGCCATTACCACCATCACCTCCAGAACTTTCTCACCTTGCAGAACTGCTCGACACCCAGTAAACGATAATTCCCCATGCTCCCCACCCCTGGAAACCACCACCCTGCTTTCTTCTCTACGCATTTGATTGTTCTGTGTGTGCCTGCTAAGTCGCTTCAGTCGTGTTCGACCCTTTGCAACCCCAGGGACTGTAGCCCATCAGGCTCCTCTGTCCATGGGATTCTCCAGGCAAGAACACTGGAGTGGGTTGCCATTTCGTCCTTCCCAACCAGGGGATCAAACCCTCATCTCATATTTGGATTATTCTAGGGACCTCATCGGAGAAGGCAATGGCACCCCACTCCAGTACTCTTGGCTGGAAAGTCCCATGGACGGAGGAGCCTGGTGGGCTGCAGTCCATGGGGTCGCAAAGAGTCAGACACAACTGAGCGACTTCACTTTCACTTTTCACTTTCATGCATTGGAGAAGGAAAACGGCAACCCACTCCAGTGTTCTTGCCTGGAGAATCCCAGGGACGGGGGAGCCTGGTGGGCTGCCGTCTATGGGGTCGCACAGAGTCGGACACGACTGAAGCGACTTAGCAGCTGCAGCGGCAGCAGGGACCTCATATAAGTAGAGTCATACATTGTCTGGCCTTTTGTGACTGGCTCATTCCAGTTGGCATAGGTCTTCCGGGTTCATCCATGTTGTCGTGTATCAAGGCTGAATAATGTTCCACTGTCTGTATAGACCGCGTGTTGCTTATCTGTTCTTTCATTGATGGCCGCCTGGGTTGCTTCCATCTTTTGCTGTTGTGAACAATGTTCTTATGAACACGGGTTTACACAAACCTGCTGTTGCCTGCTTTGACTTTCTCTGGGTGTGTGCCCAGCAGGGGGATTGCTGGGCCGTGTGATGCGCCGATCTCTGACTTTCTGAGGAAGCGCCGCGTTGTTCCACAGCAGCTGCGCTGCGTTCTATTCCCACTGCCGGGCAGGCACCATGGTTTCAATTTCCCCACATCCTCGTCAACATTTATTGTCTGATTTTCTTTTTGTTTTATAACAACCATCCTAATGGATGTGACTTAGGCATTTGATATCAGTTTGGCCTTGGAATTCTTCTCTGGTAAGACACCTTGGGAGCTGAATTTAAGGGAGCTTTTTACAGAATGGTTTCTTTGCACAGGATATAAGCTTTGTGTAGGCAGTCTCTGTCTCTAACTAAGAAAAAGAGGGAGAGGATTTACAGGTCTGAATGATTCCATTTTAGATGTTGTGGGAACCAGAAGGTACAAAATTCAAAACTCTACTGAAGGCTGTAAAACCATTGCTACACAAAAACCAGTTTGGTCTGCAAAAAGTTATATTGATTTTTTTTTTCCCTGTAAGCTTTTACAGCAAATTGGATTTTAAGAGTTTCAGACCCTACAGAGGAAAGTAATTTGTTCCCCAGAGAGAACTTTATATCAGCACCATGTCATCACCCCTAATAACTATATTAAAGGATGAATTTTAAAGCAGTTCCCAGGAAAGTTGAAAAAAAAAATCTGTTTTCTAGCCACTTCATTAAAAAGTGATGAAAAATACATATTCAAAACATTACCTGTGATCTTGCTTTCATTTGCCGATGTTTTGAAAGTCCGTATTTTAACATCAGTAATTGAGTCATATGGTCAGTAACAGAAAGAAGTTCAGGGTTACTGGGATGCTTTCTTCTGGTTTTGTTTGTTAATTTGTTTGATTTGTTTTTCTTTCCTGAAGCTCCATCAGGGCAAAGCAAGGTTTTCCTGCTGGGAATCCCAAGGATTCCTGGGCAGAGTTTCCATCCCTGATGTACAATCAGCACATCTTGGTGCCTAAAATCATTTGCAAAGGCTGGTTATTAAGTTCCAGGCAGCTCCTGGCTCTGCTGTTGCCTCTGCTGAAGCGGGGGGTGTTGAGCCCCTTGGGGGTGGGAGCTGGGGTCCGTCAGGGGCCAGTTGCATGCATGGGGCTCTTCCAGGTTTGCAGCCGGGAG
This sequence comes from Cephalophus harveyi, assembly GCA_006410635.1. Lineage (NCBI taxonomy): Eukaryota > Metazoa > Chordata > Mammalia > Artiodactyla > Bovidae > Cephalophus > Cephalophus harveyi. The sequence continues at coordinate 338,433 of SJYT01058255.1, read as the reverse complement.
CGCCAGCCCCTTCTTCAAAGGTACAGCTCCTTCTTTCCACAGACACAGCTGTCTCACGGAGCCTCCCTGCTGTGGGTCTGAGGATGAATCCGTGTAGGCTCAGACAAGCCCACTGAGGTGCCCGCATATGTGTCTTCTGAAAGGCACAGAAATGGAAGCCTAGACCCTCTCACCATCCCCAGCTGATGACAGGCCTGACTGAGGTCACCGGGGGCCGTGCTCCTGGAGCGCTTCACGCTGCTTCTAAGTGCTCTGTGCCACCAGCAGGCCGTGAACCTGTGTAAGAGACGCACAGGAGCAGAGTTCACATATAGCACTGCTGTTTTGAGAGCCGGCCGCGTGCTCACTTTGAACAACTCAACACGTTGTTGAGTTGGGCTTCCCAGGTGGCTGAGTGGTGAAGAATCTGCCAGCCAACGCAAAATACACAGGCTCCATCCCTGGGTGGGGAAGATCCCCTGGAGAAGGAAATGGTCACCCACTCCAGTAGTCTTGCCTGGGAAATGCTTTGGACCGAGGAGCCTGGCAGGCTACTCTGTGGGGTCACACAGATTCAGACACGACTAAGCATGTACCTGAAGACACGTGTGGCTTTTGAGGATGTCCACCTGCTCTGGGCTCTGGGAAACTCTTTAGATGTTCTGATTCTTGGGACCTGCTCTCGACCAGATCAGGACTATGGGTTCAGGAATCTGCCTAAGAGATTTTGATGCTCAGCCTGCTGGAATCCAAAGACCATTCCAGGCCTCAGTCCATGCCTTCCGTTCATGTGCTAAGCACCTTGCATGTTGGAGTGTTGGCACAGAGCATCTTTTTATTCATAGCTTCAGTTCAGCCCTAAGCGGACATAGAACAAGGGCCCCATCCCACCCTTCTTGTAGAAAGCTATAACTAACCAATGATGTCAGGGACCAGTTGAAAGGATCAGTTTTATCTGCCAAATCGCCCTTCACTCAGTCCCAAGACCTGAACCAAAAGGTCTTCACTTTAGTCCAGCGAGTAGCTTCTTTGATGTCAAGCATCTGGCCAATTAAGAGTTTTGTCAAACCAGCACAAAAAATTACAAAAATGGTTAGACTTCATTTTGCACATGTGAGAAAGGTCCATTCTAGAGCAAAATGCCTTCAGTGTCTAGAGTGGCTGGGCTGGCACCTTGAGACCACACCCCTATCCTTGCCTTCATTCTAGGATAGACAGGACAGGACCCGTTCCCCGTCCCACAGCAGGTTATCCCCAGCCTGCCGTTGCCAACCCCCAGCAATCAAGAAAACTTCTGTGAGCATCTTCTCCTGCTGAACCTAAACAAGCTGCAGCCTGCCCCTGGAGGCTGCCATCTGCAAGAGTAACAAGCATGGGAAAGTGAAAGGTCCCATCTCGTCTGAAATCTTAGCTGTACGCTGTTCTCGTGATGATAACGGCCAGAAAGAGCTGCCTGGAGTTTACCTTGGGTGTAGACCCAGCTGTCAGCTGAACACGCTTTGTGCCAGTGCAGCCCGAAAGGCGGCCGAAGGGTGTCAACCCAGGGGGGATGCTCACTTATCCTGTCCTCTCCCGGAGCACCACAAGAGGCTCCAGCTGCTGGCTATAAATGGCAGCAAAATAGGTTTTGTGCGTTGATTCATCCTGATAAGATTTCTGGAATTTGTTCACATGAAATTCAATTGTGGACTTATTATCCTTCTTACTAATAAATCTGCTCATCTACATTGGTGTTCTGTCATATTAAGGAAATCTGTTTTTAATCAGTATTTTGATTTAATTATAAATTATTAAGAAGAAGCCTCTTAGCTTGATTGCACTGGAGAGCATGTACCTCCCAGTCGGAGCCTCGGGGGATGCAGAAGCTGGGGGAAGAAAGGAGCCTTCCTGACACCCACCCCCAGCGGCAGGGACTCTGGAGGGTCTCTGGGGCTGGGGAATAAAAATGTCTCTACAACGCGTTTAAAGGCCAGCTACATCTCCGTGACCCGATGTGAAGTGCCGGCGTGGATATTTGTGACAGCGGTGTTGGCAGAGAGGTGATTATTTTTAGTTTTCAGGAAGGATAAATTTGGTTTTCCTTTCCAAATAAGAATACCCTTCAGGACTATAGATCACATATAATTCGATTTTTACATTTTGGAATAGAGTTCTCAATTGCCTGTAGAGGCAATATTTTTAGCAATAGAATCTCTGCACTGTGACATGGCCCTTTGCAAGTAGGTCAAGTTATAGCTGTGCATGTATGCTAAGTCACTTCAGTCGTGTCCAATTCTTTGTGACCCCATGGACTGTAACCTGCCAGGCTCCTCTGTCCACGGGGATTCTCCAGGCAAGAATACTGGAGTGGGTTATAGTGGCAATATCCTTAGCGAAGGAATCTTGGCACCGTGACATGGCCCTTTGTGAGTACATCAAGTTACAGCTAAACAAATCCAAAATGCAGTTCTTCTCAAATTCAAGTGGAAAGCACAGAGCCATCTCTTCTGGGGTTGATGGTCAAATGCAAGTCAGGCAAAGCAACAACACGTCCGTGCCCTGCACGCCACGCTAGACGTGTCCGACTTAAGACACAAATGCTTTTCATTCACACATTTTGGTTTGGGAGAGTGGCATGCCTGGCTGATGAATTTAATCAGCTGGTTTGATTGGAAAACCGAAACAGATACATTTTGCACGTGGCTCGCCACTCTCTGCCGGCTGTACATTGCTCTTTTCAGACCGTTAAGCAGGAGATAAGGAATGTCAACCGGTATGTTTTTCAGATTCCATTTTTGGCTGAAGGGATCAGGATCCATGGAGACAAAGTCACAGAAGCACTGAGGCCGTTTCATGAGAGAATGGAGGCCTGTTTCAGACAGTTAAAGGAGAAAGTGGAGAAGCAGTACGGCGTCCGGACCATGGTGAGTGGCTGGCGTGGCAGGGGTCGGGGGGCACGTCTCTTCATCACACCATCTGACCATGACAGGCCCACAGGGCAGATTACCCGAGTCCTGCCCGTGGCGCCCGCTTAGGAATTGGGACAAGGACCCTCTGCCCCTTCCTCAGGTCCTCTGCCAGCGAATCTAGTCACCTCCTTTCAGTAACTGGAAATGTCTGGGTGAGCAAGCCTGAGTCAATGTGCTTGATCACCATGTACCCTGCCCACAGCTGTGAATGCAATCTCCCCTTAGAGTCAGGGAGCAATAGAAAAATCTCACTGACCCACGGGACTCGGGCCGGTTCATGGAAACCCTACTTCCAATCACGCAGCACCGGCAGAGGGTTAAAGCACACTCAGGATAACAGCACTCGTGATGTCCCAGAGCTGAGGTGGAGCCTGTGCCCAGGCCAAGGTCAGAGTCGCTGAGGGGAGGCGCAGTTCACTGAAGGCTGAAACTCACCTGCTGGAGGAAGTGGCCATTGATCTAAGTCAAGGATAAGCTGCAGGAGGTGGGCAGGATGCTGCCCAGAGAGAGGACTCAGCAAAGGCTGGTGGCAGGAATCTGAATGGCAAGCCAGGGGCTGGTGCAGACACAGCCATGCCTTGGGCAGATGACAATTCGTAGGGCAGACTTGGAAAGGTACCCAGCCTCACAGAGCCTGGACTGCTGGGAGACTCTGTTCTCGGGTAAAGGGCAGACTTGGGCTTTTACCAAGAGTTTGTGTACGGTTTCTGAGCCAAGGCTAACATCAAGAGCACCATAAAAGAATGGCTGGTAATTTTTTTAATATATTGTATGTGTCTTTTTTGGTTTGGGGTGTTTTTTTTTTTTTTTAATGTTGGAGAATGGCTGATTATCAATGTTGTGATAATTCTAGTGTTTGACTCTTTGCGACCCCATGGACTGTAGCCCTCCGGGCTCCTCTGTCCATGGAATTTTCCAGGCAAGAATACTGAAACAGGTTGCCATTTCCTTCTCCAGGGGATCTTCCCAACCCAGGGATCGAACCCTCATCTCTTACACCTCCTGCACTAGCAGGTGGGTTCTTTACCAGCTGGGCCCCTGGGGAAGCCCGGTTCCAGGTGTGCGGCAGACATACACATACATGTATCCATTCTACCCCAACCTCCGCTCCCACGCAGCCTGCCACGTCACACAGAGCAGAGTTTCTGTCCTTACTGATGCAACGTACCTGACAGTTTAAGGCCTGTGGTGGGCTTGAGACAATCTTCATGAGCTGGGTCTTAGCACCTCTGGGGGCAGGGTCAGGCACCACACCTGAGTACACGCGTGGTGTGCAGTTCAGAGCATCACTTCCTTCCTTACCTAGGGCCTCTGGAAATCTTGGTGCGTCCTAGCCTTGACTGTGGGCTCGGGGGGTGTCTGCCCGAACAGATGGTCCCCTTTCTCCACTGTTCAGAGGTGAGCATCAGTGTGGCAAAAAGAGGCAGTGAGACCTCTTCTGGTCTCCTGGAATCCCGTGCCCGCTGGCATGGATGGGGTGTCTGCGAGCAGGTCTAGCAGGTTATCCTGCAAAGGGAAGGCAGGCTGCTGCAGTTACTCCACCGCTCAGGACCCAGGGCCCTCTACCCCCTAAAGAACCACGTGTCCAACCAGGCACGCCATTCTGGCTTCACTTTTAGCCCAGCTCCATCTGTCTGCCATTTTTGAAAGTTCTCTGCTGCTCTGTGTTGAACTGACTTCTTTTTCCACACATCTGTCTCACTTAGCAAACACTACTTTAGTGCTTACCGTGAGCCTGGGACCTTTCTGAGTTTTTGTTTTGGAAGTAGGAAGTGCAGCCTGAGGAAGGAGGTGCTGCAGACTTTTCAAGGTGGGGGAACCCACCTCTTTTAGAGGCAGAGGAACCTGAGAAGGCCCCTAGCCTGAGGCCTCACGCTCCCAAGTGACAAAGCTCTTCTTCTCTTGCCCTTGTGGTTGGAGACAAGTCAGGAGCAGGACTCCTCCCCAGATGGGTTGACTTGGCTGTGATTACACCCTGCGCTCCCACACCACCGCCCCAAGCCCTGCTGCCCATGCCCAGGCCCCAGTGCCTCCAAGCCCGGGACCTAGTGCTGATCAGATGAGGTGTCTGCGGCCTTGGCCAGAGCAGAGCATGAGCTGGGAGTAACTCAGCTGCCAGGCTGTGGTCTGAAGACCCAGCAGGTGGGACTCCGAGACTGTCAGCCCCACAGGGGCCGCTCCAGATGAACTGGCTTAGGGATCGGGGTGCTCTCCTGCCCAGCCGCCCCAGAGGACCCTTCACGTAAGTCAGAGTCCTTGAGCTGCGCTTGATCACTTTGGAGCTTGCAACTCATTACCATCAGCGTCGAGTGGCTGGAAGAGTTTCAGAGAGCATCACGGTGCACCTCTTTCAAAGTCTGATGCCACTTTTAATTCTTTCTAAGAAATAAACAATTGTGCAAGCTCCAGGTTCTCTTTCTAAGTGAAACGCTTCCTCTTTGATCAATCATTTCCTGTATATTTCAAAATGACAGAAATCTGTCTGGCTCATCAGAACATCCTTCATATCCCTGTCTTCTGCTGTGATTCATTATTTTGGTGCAGGCTTGCTCTTTACCATGGGGGCGGGGGTAGGGGGTAGGCAGGAAGGCAAGGCTGTCATGTGGGTGGTGGTCTGCCATCCTTAGCTGGGGATAAGCCATTTGCACCCCACCCTGAGAAGGCATCTTCTCCACCAATGTCCGACCCCTTCGTAGGGGCAGCCAGAGCATCTTGGGAATGCCGTCAGGAACAGAATTAAGTAAGGGTGCATTTCCCACCTGTGGTGCCTCGTGCCCTGGAGCTGCCTTCCTGAGTCCCCCCCTTCACCCCTTCAACCCCCAAAGGCAGGTTCTGCAGCCAGCCTCCCTTGAGCAAACAGGAGGCCTGATACCCTGTCATTCTCTGAAAAATGTGATGATAAAATGCAGTCTGAAATGAGGCTTTCCCTTCTTACCTACTTTGAGAACTTTCAAGCATCTCAGAATACTTTAAAAAGGAATATACTGTCATCTGGTTTAAAAAAAAAAGATGGATTTGAAAATAAAAACCCCATAGAAAGGACATAAACCATTTTGTCAATTTTTCTGAGCCAGCCTAACCCATAGAAAGGGTAGACTGGGACACCCTCTGACTCCTAATCCGTGAGCGGCTCCATCAGACTGTCCGGCCTGCTCAGCTTGGGCCTCATCCTGCCAGCCCTGGGCTCTGAGGAGCCGCCACTGCCCAAAGGAGAGCGCAGGAACCCCAGCTCCTCCTGCTACTTGGGGAGGGAGGCGTGCAGAGCCGGGGGCCCCCAGAGTGGAGGCCACAAGCCTTAGTCACGTTCAGCACCGGCCCTGTGCCTTCGCTGGCCCTTGGCCATACAGGAGGCGTCTGCTCATAGGCTCCTGAAAGAGTTCCGAGTTTGTCCTCCACTCCTTCCTTCTCTGGGTCATTCGAGTCTGATGAGAACAGGGAGCCTCCCATGGCCCCGCTCCCTCTCCACTGTCATCCTCTATCACTTTCTGCATCACGTGGTTGCGGCCCTGAGCTCAGACCCACCCATCCACCTGCCTCTGGGCCCCTCCACCCCTGTGCCCAGAAGAGCCCACACTATCCACCCACTCCGGCTCCCCAGGCTGGTCCCCCTCCACCACCGTCAGCAGACAAGACACCCAGAAGCCGCTGTTCATCCTTCTCAAGTCCTCGCCATGGTGTGCACAGACGATGCTGTGGTCACCCGTCACCCTTGCCTCCAGGACTTTCCCCCTCCAGCCCTCCCTCGGGGCTTCCCGGGTGGCTCAGCAGGAAGAGTCTGCCTGCCAGTGCGGGAGACGGAGGAGATACAGGTTCGATCCCTAGGTTGGGAAGATCCCCTGGAGGAGGAAATGACAATCCGCTCCAATCATCTTGCCTGGAAAATTCCATGGACAGAGGAGCCTGGCGGGCTATAATAGTCTGTGGGATCAAAAAGAGCCGGACACGTTTGAGACTAAGCAACAAGAGGGCCTCCTCCACCACTGCCAGGGAGACTTGTTCCAGTGGCTTTCTTACTGGGATCCATGGAACCCTGGGGCTCCTCAGAGGCCACACCTCAGAGGGGTGTGCATCGGGAGGGTAAGCTGATGACCCCCACCTCCAGAGAGAAGCTCTCCTTGCCCTCTCTATTTGCTGGAGTTTAACAGAATATTCCAACCAAGAGAAGAGTGGCTGATAAGGCTGGGAGAGCAGTCAAGGTGCGGGCTCTGGGCAGTGACCCTGAGGCTGCGTGTCCTGGAGCACCCCATCTCTCCCCCTCCCACCTGGCCCCAGCCCTCCCTCCTAATGCACCCCTGCACATGTGCCCCCTCCTAGGGGCCAGCCTGTTGTCCTGGTGGGTTTCCAGTCCACAGCTGGCATTTGTGCAACATTTGGAAAGGGACGTTTCTAGAAGACTGGGAAACGGGCCTGCGTCTCACCATACCCCCATGAAACCCCATCACCATGATTAAACTCAGTGAAACCAGACATCCCCAGGATGCCATGAGCAGTTTGCATCCATGGTAGGCGTAGGTAGGGCCTTCCAGACCACACTGGAGATGAGGGTGGTGACCGCGTGCATCCTGGGACACGCAGGCGTGCTCCTGTGAGGGGCTGGAGCACGTCTGTGCTTCATGTCTGTACCGCGAGCAGGGCGCTGGAGGCTGCCATCCGTGTAGCCGCCCTGCCTGTCACCTGTGTCACTGCAGGCCGTCCTTGGCAGCCTCTCACGGTGACGTGACTGTCCCCTGTGTGCTCAGGAGAAAGCTCGGTGCCCGAGTGGTTCCTTGTTTAATGCGAGGTCACACAGTCCGTGCCAGGACCAACATTCCCACCTGGTGGTCTCCCCGCCCCCCACTCAGTGCCCATCCTGCTGCAGGGACACAGGTGTCCCCTCCCTCGCAGTGTCCTGGCGCTGCAGCTACCCGGTAAGGACAGGGAGGCCCTGATGGCGTCAGATGAAAAAGCAGACGTCCTGGCTGCTCAGTTTCTAGAGGCTCTGCTGGGTCAGGAAGGGCTTGCGCGGTGACTGGCCCAGGAGGAGGGCCCAGTGGGTGCCCTGCTGTCAAAAGACCGCCAGTGGCTTCTGGCCCTCCCCAGCCGGAGCCCCTCCTGCATCCCCCTTGCGTCATCCTTCGCAGTCTTCCCGTCCACGCTCATGCATCCTGACCAAGACTCAAGGCTGCCTCTCGGGGCGCGTCGCCAGCCCTGTGTGGTTGGGGGCGTTCGCAGCTGCTGGGGTCTTCCCAGAGCTGGGTGAGGGCAGCCTGTGGCCATATGCACCTCCTGGTCCACGGCCGGCTGGCGCCTGTGTGCCCACTCCCTTGACCCTGGCTGCTGTGAAGATCATTTCATCAGAGAAGTAGATACATTGTACAACTCAAAGACACATTGTACAACTCCAGGGATATAGCCAGTACTTTATAATCACTAGAAATGGAATATAACCTTCAAGGCTAAGAAGAAGACACTGTAGACTTTGAGTCTTTAGAAACGTTTTTACCATTTAGGCTAATCTGCAAGTCACCATTTCCTTTTAGTTGCCTTGTAAAAGCCAGTTCATGGCAAAGGCTGTCTCCCTGGAGTTGGGCAATGGCACCGTCATCGGTGCTAAAGTTAAGGCTGACCAGACCCTCGGTACTGGCCGGTTGCAGCTGCATATTGAGCCACTGGTCAGCAAACTACGGCCTGGCATCTGTTTTGTAAATAAAGCTTTATTGGAACGCAGCCGTACTTGTTTATTTCTGTATTGGGCATAGCTGTTTCCATGCTTGGGACAGAGACCTTACGGCCCGCAGTCTAAAGTACTTGTCATTTTCCCCTTTGCGGAAAACGTTTACCAGCTCCTGCTTTAAAGTGTTCTTTTGCGACTTTGACCCTTTTACTATTTTTTACAAGCTCATTCCATTGAAGTTTAGTTGATTACAGTGTCGTCTTGAATGCTGCTGGGCAGCACTGTGATCCAGTTGTACGTATATATGCTTTTCATATTCTTTTCCATTAGGATTTATCACAGGGTGTTGAATACAGTTCCCTGTACCTTACAGTTTATCCAGTTTGTATGTGATAGTCTGCACCTGCTAATCCCAAACTCCCCATCCCGTCCCCCCCGGACCCCCGTCCCCCTTGGCACCCACAAGTCTGTTGAGCCTTTTACTACTGAAGAGATAAGGTACAGGTCCAATAGTATTTCATGGGCAAAACGTAGTTAAGAAACAGGCCCTCTTATCAGTGGTGTTATATGATCTGTAACCAACCCTGGTCCCAAGCAGTTTTTCTATTGGAGATGGGCTGAATGAACGCCAGCTTTGGTAGCATGGGGCTGGGGTTGAGGGAGGTTGAGCCACACAGAGAGGGCATGCCCTACAGAAATTTGATTTCCACATCCTGGGATTTCTTTGGAAGGAATGATGCTAAAGCTGAAACTCCAGTACTTTGGCCACCTCATGCGAAGAGTTGATGCATTGGAAAAGACTCTGATGCTGGGAGGGATTGGGGGCAGGAGGAGAAGGGGACGACCAAGGATGAGATGGCTGGATGGCATCACGGACTCGATGGACGTGAGTCTGAGTGAACTCAGGGAGTTGGTGATGGACAAGGAGGCCTGGCGTGCTGTGATTCATGGGGTCGCAAATAGTCGGACATGACTGAGCGACTGAACTGAACTGAACTGAGGGTTAAAAAAAAAAGTTTCTGCACCAGCTGCTGTCCCAGCTGTGCCAGCATCTGGCTTTAGGGGCAGGTATACAAGCATTTTGTAGCTAATTAGGTGTTGACATGTGCTGTATTTCAGTGACACTTATTTTGTTAATATACAGTCGTATGACAAAACAGAGGGTGGAAAACTCTATCCAGAGACTGTTTTTCTCTAGAATGCATCACTGGTCCACTTCCTGCTAAGAAGGAGGAGCTTTAGCAACTCTAGCCGTGGATCCAGCTAACCTGCTGTGCCAGGCACTGGCAGGGAAGGAAACCCGCCTCTAATTAAGCAGCAGGAGCATCTCATTTTAGTCCAGAGAAGTTCAGTCCCTGTGCCTCCATGTAGTTTGGTAATCTGCTTGCTTTGTCAGCGTGCAGAGATGTACACAGATCATCTAAACATCTTGCAAAGTCCTTAAGTCACGTTCTAGATGTTTTCTGTAAGTTACAATTCCTGGTCGACCAGTGCATTGTACTGACTCAGGAGCACGGTAAGGCATTATGGTCTTAGTAAAGAAAACTGCATTTTAAATTAAAAAAAAAAAAAAAAGAAAACCAACAAGAAAGTTCTTTCTGGTATTTTTCACAGTATCAAATCATATTTCAAAAAATCTCCAGATAACCATGGTTTTCACCTTCAACTTTGGACAGGACCATCAACTGTTCATAAAAGTGTGGATGACTTTGGTATAGACTCCAGGCTACTAAGACCACTCGGTCTGAGGTGTCTGACCATGCCAGGCTGGACATCTTTTGGCGTGGACATGAAGCAAGTCTCTCTCTTTCTCTCCCCTCTGCCTCAACCCAGCCCTCAAGTCTGGACGACAGGAGAGGCAGCCGTCCCCGGTCCATGGTCCGGTCCTTCACCATGCCGTCCTCGTCCCGGCCTCTCTCCGTGGCTTCTGTCTCCTCCCTCTCATCCGACAGCACCCCTTCCAGGCCTGGCTCCGATGGGTGAGTCTGGCTGAGCAGTAGGGAGGGAAGAGAAGGGTTGGAGGGGTTGCGAGGAGCTCTTCAGGGCCCTGGATCTGTTTCATCACAGCTGCGAGGATTTCTGAAACTCAGCACTCCCTCTGAAACAGAGATCATCCAGGACCTTTACAGCCATGGTGCCACAGAGACTTACAGGGCCTTAGGACTTTTTGAGAACAGTCTCTCGCTTTGGGCTCCACTTTGGGTGAGACTTCCATCAAACTGTAAAGCCTCAGGGAGTGTCCACTCCTTGTCACCGCACCCCGAATTAGTGAGGTGCGTTCCTTGCCACTGGTGTGCTGTGCTTTCATCCCTTGCTCACTTCCAAGGCGTCACACCAGGGCAGGCCTGTCATACTTGGGCAGGCTTCCCCGAAGGCTGGCAGGGCTACTTTCTTGCTGCAAGATCTTTTTTGAGACCCAGTGTTGCTCTTGAGCACTGCTCTTAAGCCAAAGTCACTAGGAAGGGAAGGAGAATGGAACAGATGAGTAAACGTTTCGTTGCACTCCCACTGTGTCTTCTGCAAAGACAGCCTCGATGTTGGCATTTTTGTGTGTTTAGTGAATAGTCTACACGTAAAGCTTGTTCTGATTCTACAGAAAGAAAAAAATGTCACGTGCAGTTTAAACATCCGAGAACTTCTAATTGTTTTACCGTCAAGTCTGCACAGCTGTGTGTTTGTCCAAGCCCATTTGGTCTACAATCCATCATCTTATCAAACCTGCAGGCTCTTGGCCCCTGCAACCCGCAGACACAAACTCCCAGAGCGCCCCAAGAGACAGCTCCAACCCCAGTGCCCTCTGCAGCCAACAGCTAGCATGCCCAGTGGAGGAGAGAAAACTGTTCCCACGTGTTTTTTTTTTCTTTTTCCCCTAACAGTAATTTTTGTCAGTGTCTGCTACTTAGAAGGCCAAGTCCATATGGAAATTCTCAATTCAGAGGTATTTAAATCAAATGCGCTTGTCACTTAGAGCAAGATTGCTAAAGAATCTTAATTCACCTTCTCCCCAAGTAAATCCCCAGGCTAGTTATGACAAGGGTTTTATATTTCCAGGAATGTAGGGGCGAGAGCAAAGAGTGAGCTAGAGAGTTTTAGATGGAAGGGTTCCGTCCTGCACATGTGACTACATGAGTGGAAACCATGGTCTCCTCCCCTGGAGCCATCTGTTTAACCTTAAACTAGAAGGCATCTATCTTTATTAGAGTCCAGATGTTCGTTCATTCACAGGGTTGTCGCCCTTAGCTACCTAACTAATGGGGAAGAAGTGAGACTTTGGTCTCAGGTGGCATTGGGGATGTGCAGAATAAAGTTCATCCTGCTGGCAGTTGCCTCTCATCCTGTGAAACATTTACAACTCAGCCTCTTCTTTGGTGCTTTGTGTACGTGTCTGGATTTCATAGCACAGGTTTCGCCCCAAGCTAGAAGATGTCCATTAATCCTTTATTTCCCTACATTAATTGTCTCAAGTTCTGTAAAACCTAGAATAAAATCATAAGGGTTTTTTTAATTGTTTTTTTATAAGAGATGTAATATTTAACACCTAATGGATGTTGATTTGTTGCTAATTGCATATCCAGATGTCCCGAAATGCTTTCATAATCAAAGTCAACACTGGTGTATTTCATCAATCATCTTCAAGTTTTTATTATGAAAAAGTTTCACGGGAAACATAATAGCATAATGAGGCCCTGTGCCCATCGCCTGTGAGCCAACTTCAACAGTGATCACCTCCCAGCCCATCTTCTTTCAGTTCATATTCCACCCTCTCCCTCCTCCATATTATATATGAAGCAAGTCTCAGGCACTGTGTGATTTCATCTGTAAACATTTCAGTGTGGATTTCTAAATGGTAGGAACTTAGAAAAAGAAAAAAACTCCCTTTAGCACAGATGAAAAATGAACAGTCATTCCATACCATCATCAGATATTGGTTTTAATTTCCATCTGGGTCATAAATGGTTTGTTTTTTTTTTTAGTTTGTTTGAAACTGATCCAGATAAGACTCCCACTTTGGAGTTGGCTGCCATACCTCTTTGCATGCGTGCTGGATCGTTTCAGTCATGTCTGACTCTTTGCGACCCTATGCACTGTAGCTTACTAGGCTCCTCCGTCCATGGGATTCTCCAGGCAAGAATACTGGAGTGGGTTGCCGTGCCCTCCTCCAGGGGATCTTCCCGACCCAGGGACTGAACCCACGTCTCTCACATCTCCTGCATTGCCAGGTGGGCACTTGGGCAGCCCTGCTGTATCTCTTTAAGTTAAGTGAAGTTGTTTAGTCGTGTCCGACTCTTTGCAACCCCATGGACTGTAGCCTACCAGGATCCTCCACCCATGGGATTTTCCAGGCAATAGTACTGGAGTGGATTGCCATTTCCTTCTCCAGGGGGATCTTCCCGACCCAGGGATCGAACCCGGGTCTCCTGCATGGTAGACAGATGCTTTACCGTCTGAGCCACCAGGGAAGTCCATTATCTCTTTAGTTCTCTTTTAATCAATAGATTTCCTCCTTCCACTCTCTTCTCTTCATTTCTCTTCCTTGTAATTTATTTGTTGAAAACCGCAGGTTGCTGCTGGTGCACTCCAGATTTTTTTGACTGCATCCCCGACAGTGTTATTGACTGTATCTCCATGTCCCTCCTATTTCCTTCAGGTTGGTGGTCCCATCTAGAGACTTATACAGATTCAGGCTTGATTTGGGGGCAGAATGACTTCATAGGTTCTTCCATTCAGAAGGAGATTGTGCCTGACTATCTCTCTTGCAGTGATGTTAGCAGCTATTGATAATCAATGCCTACATTCAATACCATTACTGTTCAAATCCCTCTGCCCATCCCGTTTTTTTTTTTTTTTTCTTTAACAAAGGAGATGTGATTCTTGCTCTCAGCGGTCAGCATCTTCCCTGGGTTTGAAATGTGCTTCTCTAAATGATCCAGCTCAGCGTGGATGTCCGTGCCTCTCATGTTAGGGAGCCAAGCTGCTGGAATGGTCTTTTGATTAGAGCAGTGCTTTAGTCTCCATTTCCTGTTCACAAGTAAATTTGAAAGAAACCACAGCTAGGATGGAAATGCGACCAGCTTTCTAAGTTGCCTTCTCTTAGGGATCATTCTCCCCTCGAGGAAACCGATTTACTCTCCGGCTGTTTTGGGAAGTCAGGCTTGGAAGGTCGCAGTGAGGACGGGGGGCTCTCATAGGCTGGCTTGGGAACCTGGCCTCTTATCCCACATTACGAGGGATGGAGTTTGCCCTCCCAGGGGGCTCTGGGACTGCCTGAGGAGCTCGAAGGCAGGGAGCGTCCATGAACCCTCTCAGCTGACCATTGTGCTTCTTTGTAACCATATAGGAGTGAGGTGTGGACCACACTTTAAAAGCACTCTACTCAGAAATCACAGTATGCGCTGTTTCTCCTATAGGACTGTATGACTCGCTTCTTTGAATAGGTCGCATCTCTTTTTAAATACCATTTTCTTTTCGTTCTGTGAATGGGTCGTCCAGTCCACAGTGCTCAGAGGCAATGGGCCCTCACCAGTAGGTGGCAGAGCTGGGACCCAAATCCTCCTTCTCAAGCTCAGTTCTTGGCTGAAAATCTCAGGGCGACTCCACATCCTTAGGAGCTAGAGTTGACTTCTTTCTCACTGAGCCATCCAAGGCTTTCGAGTGGAAGCTCCCTGTGTACCAATACAGACATTTCTTTACGTCAGCATCTGCCTATTTCTCCCGTTCACATTCATAAATGTTTCAGTGTGGATCTCTAAAAAGTGAGAACTTCCTTTTGGAAATAGACCTCAGATACCTTCCTCCCGCCATAAATCAACAATCATCCCTGAATCTCATCGTCCCATAATCCAGTCAGGCTTTACCTGCTGCCGTGTCAGTGTTGCTTTTTCCCCCAGTTTGTTTCTATCGTGATGCAAGACCGTCACCATGGCAACTGGTAATAAGTATCTTAGGTGGCCCTTGAGCTTCCTTTCAAAATTATTTCTTTCCTTGTAAAGTTGGGCGGTCCCCAGACAGCACCTGATTCATTGTGAGTGACTTTACATGGATCCTCAGGGCAAAAAAGCAACAGTTTCTCCTAGAAAGACATCACTGATTTAAAAAAAAAAAAAAAACAACGTTTTCTTTAGGTTCGCTCTGGAACCCCTCCTGCCGAAGAAAACGCACTCCCGGTCCCAGGACAAGCTGGACAAGGATGACCCTGACAAAGAGAAGAAGGACAAGAAGAAGGAAAAAAGGAACAGCAAACATCAAGAGATATTCGATAAAGAATTTAAACCCGCCGACATTCCCCTGCAGCAATCTGAGGCTGTGATCCTTTCAGAAACGGTAATTTCACAGGGAGCAACTCCTCGCTGATCAGTAGCTGCCGCAGGGGGGCCTGTCTTTGCTCCACATTTTGCCGAGGGGGCTGTCCATCAGATTTCACTGAATGGGCTGGGAATAGTCATTTGAGAATCCAGGGTCTCTCGCATCCCTGCCCTTGTGTAACTGATGCTCCAGGACATCAGAGGCTCAGAGCAGACCTGCGTCTCTCTGGAGGATGCTGGTCTTTCCCTCCATCCCCCATCCCCGGTGTTGGGCGGAGGGGAGAAGTGGGACTCACTCATTAGACACCCAGACGTCTCAGGAGATGAACAGCATGCTTGTGTTGTCAGGAAACAATAATTCCAGGCCAGCTAATGCCGTTCCCCCACCCCTTTCTGACCAGAAATTGCTAAGCCGGTGTTCTGTGGGAGTGTTATAATCTGCTCAGCTAGAATCCCAGAGCCCCTTCCCACAGGTTCTGCCAACCATATGCATTTCCATGTTATCCTCCTCGCCTCATCTGTTCCGTGCTTAAATCCCTTGGCCATCTTTCACAAGGATTTGGGGGCACTTAACTGGTGCTGGTAAGTTGACATTAAAAACGGATCCCAGGGACTCTTGTTCATTCCAGAGACCAGGTGTGTGGCAACAGGAAAACCCAAGTGGCACGCTCTCCTCCCAGGCCTGGGCTGGGGCGGGGGGTGGGAGGGGTGCCAGCTGATGCTCCCAGCAGTGCGTTGCAGTGTTTGGAGTCTGGGGGCAAACTGAGGGCAGCTTCTGGGGTGAACTTTATTCAGAAGGTGCTATTTGTGGACTGGAGACAAAGCAAAGAGGAGGCTCTCACAGGCCATCAGCTTCAAAGGTTAAGCTGGGCCTGGAGCTACCACCTCCTTGCAGTGGAAGGCAGTTTGCCTCTATAGTGCCCAAGAATGTGCCTGCCCTGGGCGGAAGCCCCCGACCCCTGACCAGCCCTGGCAGTTACTGAATGGTTGCTTATCAAAGGGCTCAGGTGGGACCACTGTTTAATAAGACACACTTCACTGCTTGCTTATATCTTCAACACTGGAAGGCATGTTTCATCCAGACCCTTTGTCATGGAGACCAGCAGTCACATGCTGCTTGGGTGTCTAGAGGAGAAGGGAGACCCCAGACCACACATGGTCTTCCTGCAGGCGAATGCTCTTGTGAGGCCTTTGGACAGAGCTCTGACTGCATCTGGGCTGCGGTGTTTCTGGCAGAAGTAGTCGGCCCAGGGTGCGGGGCTCAGGAAGGGGTTGGCCACAGGCTAGCGCTCAGATATTTCTCGTGACGCCCCTTCCCCCACGCCCCCGTGGGCTCTGTCCACTCTTCTGGAAAGCTGAGTGGTCAGCGACACTGCTGGGGCTGCCCAGCACCCCCTTCCTTCTCCCGAGTGTCCAGACACCCTACCTGGACAGGCAAGCTAGCAGCAACATTTTTTGAACGCTTGCTAAGTGCAGACCTTGTGCAAGTCTGTCATGCGTTTCTCTTTAAGCTCTACTTTGAGATGGTAAAGCGGAAGGCCTCAGAGAATTTGAGCCAAGCGGCAGAGTTGATCCAAATTAAGTTCCGTGACAAGAAGACAAAGGATGTGCCACCTTCGGCCGTCGTCACAGTATAAGTTCTGTCCCTCCCCGCTGTGGCGCCGCTTTCCTGCAGACAGGCTGAGTTCAGCCCAAAGCGCCACCCCCACTCCCCGAACCCCAGCGGGCCCGAGTACTCTCCGAAAACGCACCAGAACCCACCGAGGTCAGAGCACAGAACCTTGACCCCTGCTGTCAGCCTCGGAGGAGTCCCAGAAGAGCCACAGCCGCGGCGCTCGGGGCCAGGCACCCTGGCTTCTTGCCGGAGGCAGGCTGGCTGTTCTTGGTCCAGCCGAGGTCCCAGGTTGTCCTCTGGGTGACAGGTGCTGGCAAGGTCTGTGGGTCCAGCTGGGCACTTGGAGTTTCCTGTTCAAGCCTCCGTGTGCCCGTGGCCGGCCAGGTGCTGCAGAACAGAGCGAGTTGGCAGGGGGCGGGGGTCTCAGGGAGCGAAGATGACTGAGGGGCAGCAGCAGCCCCATCCCCAGGGTGGTGCCCTGGGCCCCTGGGTTGCTGCACTCTTGGCACCCACCTGCCCCCTCTCCACACTTCTGGAGAGGTTTTTCTCTACTTCTTCTTTGGGGCTGAGTTCAGCTTCCTACCTGAATTCGCATCATCAGCAATGTCATGATCTCTGGCTTAGCCTCTCAGGACCTGGAGCAGGGGAGGGGCCCTCCACGTGCCACTTGCATCTCACCAGTAAGCCATCCCCTGCCCCCTGAACTGTCAGGATGTCCCCTGATGGGAAGGGAAAGGTGGGAAAGCACCCTGAATCCATCTTCAGTCCCCACACACGTGCACCCAAGGGGCGCCCCGAGCTCAGCCAGGCTGCCCCAGGCCTTCCACAGCAGCTGGGCTGCTTCTGCAAATGAGTGGTGATGCCTGGACTCCAGGCTCTGCTTTGTTGGCATAGGACAGTTCCAGAAGCCAGCCTGTCAGCCAGTGTCCCCTCAGCCACCCCGCTTACAGAAGGACTTAAGCCTTCCTTGCCTCCTTCCAGCCTCTAGGGAGGCCCTGTCTTTGCAGACCACCCAGTGGAACACGCTGCCGCCCACCCACTCTGCAGCTGGCCCTCACCAGCAGGCCCATCTGCGCCCCCTACCCTGGGGAATCAAGGCCCAGTGCCAAGTCCAAAGCCCTGCCCATCCCGGGGCCGAAACCTTGATTCTTCTTTCTCAGCTGGGTTAGTAACTGCCCTCGTTACTCCTACCTGAGAGTATTTTGGACTGCTCATGTTCCCCCAGACCTGACAATCTGAGACCAAGTTGTAAGATGTAGAGAAATAAAAATTCCCAGCGTTACAGACACAGGAAAAGGCTTAGCTGCTTAAAGTGTATCTGAAAGTCAGAAATGGGGAAGACGAATGCAATGAGAAGTAGAAAGAATTCCTGTTCAGTCATAGCATAGCGTGAGAGAAGAGAGAGAAGGTGAATGAAGGAAAGCCTGTAGCAAGTTTCTAGACTTTCACACACCTGCCAAGAAAGACCAAGAAATTAGTCCCCTGGGGCGTTCTGGTCACTGCACAGGTCATTGAGTCCACTCCCCACGCGGTGGGGTGCTCCCCCACACCGAGTGCCTGCGTCACATTCCTATTCAGGAGACACAGATGTGACATCCCCCCCGACTGTGTAAGGAGACTGGGTGAGGCCTGGGTTAGTTTGCCGGAACCGCAAGAACGGCATCCCACAGGCTGGGCGGCTTCAGCAGAGGCCGGTGGTCTCACAGTCTGGAGGCTGGACGTCCAAGGCCAAGGTGCCAGCAGGGCTGGCATCCTCTGAGGCTGCGGGGTCTCTACTCCAGCCCCTCGCCCTGTATTCCCCTCTCCCCGCATCTCTGCCTTCATCTTCACATGGCGCCGTCCCGTGCGCTTGTGTCTGGGTCCGAATCTCCCCACTTTATAAGGACGCCAGTCACACTAGATCAGGATCGGCTGTAACAGCGTCACCCGACCTTGCCCATCAGCAAGGCCATGTTTCCAGATGTGGTCCTCTGCACCGGTGCTTCAGGTCGGGACTTCCACAGAGGAAGTGTTGAAGTGGCATTAAGTCAGCCCAGTGTCTGCCGAGCGCTCAGCAGCTCAGTCATATCCGACTCTTCCTGACCCCATGGACTGTAGCCCACCAGGCTCCTCTGTCCATGGAATTCTCCAGCCAGGAATATTGGAGAGAGTTGCCATGCCTTTCACCCGGGGATCTTCCAGACCCAGCGATCGAACCCACATCTCCAGCATCTCCTGCACTGGCAGGTGGTTCTTTCCCACTGAGCTACCTAGGACGGACCCTAACTATGCTCTCTCTGCCCCTCCCACGTAGATCAGCCCCCTGCGGCCCCAGAGACCGAAGAGCCAGGTGATCAACGCCATGGGGGGCGAGCGGCGCTTCTCCGTGTCCCCGTCCTCCCCGTCCTCCCAGTCCACGCCGCCCCCGGTCATGCCGAGGGCCAAGCTCAGCTTCAGCCTGCAGTCCAGTAAGTGAGACGTCGTCCCGTGTGAATTCCTGACGTTGCGCTGTGACCTCCCCCCTCTGTGGAAGGCTCTCACTTTAGACCAGCTTCTTTTCGGTCCAGCAGCCGGAGAGAGTGTTGGTGAGCCCCTGGCTTCGGGGAGTGTCCCCCGGGACTGGCGTGGGTCAGGCCACAGCTGAGTCCCGGGTTCCTGCGCTCCCTGGGTGGACAGTGCGGGACCCGGCCAGCGCTCCAGACCTCCTGGGTGCTGGCGGTGACTCGAGAGCACGTGGGGCGTCCCCCGTTTCGTGTCATGGGGTGATGCAGCCCACCCGGTGGGGAAGGGGCCTTTTTGTGTGCAGGAGGAACAGGAAGGAAGGAGCCCTCCCAGGCCGTGCTGAGGGGCGAAGGGTAGAACTTGCCTTCCAGCTCTACGCGATCTCTAGGGCTGCTCAGCATAATTCCTACAGACTTGGTGGCCCCAAATATCAAAAACTTATTCTCTCCTAGTCTGGAGACCAGGAGCCTGAAATCAAGGCATCTCCAGTCCTGCTTCCGTCTAGTGCAGGGGTCCCCACCCTCCAGGACCTAGTGCCTGATGACCTGAGGTGGCACCAGCATAGTAATAATAGAAATAAAGCGCAAGTAGGTGTAATGCCCTTGAATCATCCCCAGACCATCCCCGGCCCCACCCCCAGGTCCATGGAAGAAAATTGTCTTCCACAGAAAGGTTGGGGACTAGCGATCTGGGGGGCTCCCGCAGCCCTCGGAGTTCCTGGGCTTGTATACTCATTCCTCCAGTCCCCTCACCCCTCTCTTCCCAGGCTCTGTTTCCTCCTCTTCTTATGGGAGACTGCAGATGGGGTTCAGGGCTCCCCATAAATCCAGGATGATCTCATCTCCAGATCCTTCTGCGAAGACCCTCCTTTCAAAGAAGGTCTAAGGTTCTGAGTGC
Source organism: Cephalophus harveyi (assembly GCA_006410635.1). Lineage (NCBI taxonomy): Eukaryota > Metazoa > Chordata > Mammalia > Artiodactyla > Bovidae > Cephalophus > Cephalophus harveyi. The sequence continues at coordinate 318,558 of SJYT01058255.1, read as the reverse complement.
ATGCATAGTCGCGACCCCACGAATGGCAGCCCACCAGGCTCCTCTGTCCGTGGGATTTTCTGAGCAAGAACACTGGAGCGGGTTGCCCTGTCCTTCTCCAGGGGGTCTTCTCGACCCAGGGATCGAACCTGCAGCCACCTGTGTCTCCTGCATCGCAGCCAGGTTCTTTACTGCCGACCCCCCTGGGAAGCCCTCTGAGGTTCCGAGTGGGTGTGAATCGTGGAAGGATGCAAGTGGTACCCTCGTTTTCACCCCTGAAGTCAGGCCAGCCAGAGAGGTGACGTTCTGGCAGGAAGGAGGTGGCAGGGACTGAGGATGGCAGCAGGCGAGAGCGAGGAGGACCCACTGTCCTCCCCGTGGCTGGAGCCGGGGCGGGGAGCCGGGGCCTGGGCAGCGGTTTGTGCCGGCCACCAACAGTCGTCCTCAGCTCCTGCTTTCTTCTTGCTGCAAGGGGAGCAGCGGCCATTCCCGAGACAGTCTGTCTGGTCGGGAGTCAGGGCTGCCCCGGGGATGAGCCTCAGGGAGCCAGGCCTTGCTGGGTGCTGGAAGGGAGACAGTCTCCAGGCAGATGTCCTAGCTTCACTTCGTGCATCCTTATGCTGTAACCAGAGATCTTCAAAACTATTTTATTGATTTTTTTTTATAAATAGTTAATAAATAGGCACATTGCCGCTGCAGCGGAGGACACTCTGGTGGTCCCTTGAAATTAAGCATAGAGTCACCATAACCCCCAGCAAGCCCGCCCCTAGACATTCACCCTGGAGACCTGGACACACAGGCTCAAACAGATGCTTGAGCGCGATTTGTCCCCTTAAAAATGATTAAATTTTAAATAAAGGCCAGAGTAAAAGCAACCAGCCAGCCAGTCAGGAAAGCGACCATTCCATCGGAGGCCACCTTCTCATGCCTCGATTCAACTGCAAGGCCTCCTTATCAATTGACACCCCTCGTCCCAGGGAGCACGCTCCTAATGAAAGACCTTCCGTCAGATGCATTACCAGGTAGGACACCCAACAACAAAAATGCCCATTTCTCTCTTTAACATAAGAGGCAGATGATTTCTTAAGAGTCTCAACAAAGGCTGAGAAAACAGATTGTCCTAATGATCACTCCTCCCTTTGGAAACGACTCCGTTTCAGTTTACTTTAAAAAAACCAGTACTGCTTCCCTTTGGTTTATTTAAAGCAGCAGTCACAGCGGCAGCTGCTGCTAATACCTGCCTTGCGTAGGATCGTGGCTTTTCCTGTTGTGAGAGTTTTGACAGGCAGGTGGGCTGGTGGTGAGCTGTGTTGTTGGACTCAGCTGAGTGCAGCTCCCTGTAGGAGGCTGGGGCAGCGACCTGGCAGACTCTGAACACTTCAGACGGAGATGATCCTTGTCACCCCCGAGCTGTATAGACGCCCCCAGGCGTGGCAGTCGAGGAGGGACCAAAGGGGTCCCAGGTGGACGTGGCTGTTTTTCCAGTGGTCTGATCCACCCTTTAAGCTTGGGGTTCAGCATCCCGTGATTCTCCTTCTGGAACATTCCCTTGCAGGGGACGCAGCCCTGGCCTTCTCTGCCCCCTCCCGATCTCTTCGCTGCCCGTTGATGGGGATTTCCGGGGGGTAAAGTGTTCCTACCGCCCTGCCAGTCCCGAGAGGGCACAAAGCAGCCATGTGGGGACACGCATCACTCCCAGTGGGGACAGGGGTGTGGTTCTCATCCTCCCCCTTTTCCAGGTTTGGAGCTAAACGGCATGACCGTGGCCGGGCTGGACATGGCTGAAGTTCCGCCCCCTCTGCCTCTCAAAGGCACCAGCACGGACTACGGGACCCTGACCGAGAACCTGGACTTGACGGGCTCGCCAACGCCCCCGCCCCCTCCTCCTCATCAGAGGGTAAGTCAGGGCTCAGGAACGTGGATCTGTCCTCTCTTTCCCTCCACAAGACAGGAGTTCTTCCTTCTTTCCTTCCTGATTTTGGCGTGTTTACTTTGGGCAAGCCAAGGCTTGATTTCCAGGAAAGAGGTGGCGGTGATTAGAACGCGGATGTGTGTGGCCCGGGGTCCTCTGCCATCCCCACGGGAGTGTATGCTCCCAGGGGGTCCTGTGTCATCACCAAGGGAACGTATACTCCCAGGGGGAACATGCAGAGGGGGCAGAAGTCCAGCCGGTGGGTCCACAGGCCCCTCTCATGACCTTGGAGGTCATTGCCCTTGAGGTGCAGTTCTTATGAAAGTTTGGTTTTGAAAAGCAGCTTTTTGTATGAAGACATTTTTCATTTGAAGAAGCTGGCTGATGCCACTCACGGGGGACACGTCGTGCCCCTGGACACTGCCCCTGCCCTGAGGAAGCCCTGGTCCCAGCTTGGTTCCAGGCAGCCTCGCTCTCCCACTGGCCCTGTGTGGGTGGAGCGGGTGCTCACCACACGAAGAAACTGTAGCCGAGCGCGAGATTTGGCTCCAGCTGGAACACACCCCAGCTCCTCGATGCTGCCCATTCCTAGCCCCGCCTCTAGCCCTGGGACCTGTCCCCACCCGACTTAGATTCGGGGTGCTGGCTGTCACCAGCATGATCGGCCAACTCGGGCCCTCCTAAGCATCAGTCCTGAGGCTAGTTCCCCCATGGAAGCTGCCATCCATCTGGTCTGATGTGTGCTCACTGGTCGGGCCTCTGGGCCTGCCTACTGATGCAAATATCAGCTAAAACTCTGAAAAAGCCTCTTTAACCCACTGGCAGCTCTAGAAACCCTCTTCCGAGGTCCCCCACCTTCTCCCCTGCTTCTCAAGGCTGTGGTCACTCAGGCAGCTCTGTTGGTGGCTGGCCTGGCCACATGCAGAGGTCAGCGTGAGCCCCTAAATGACCCCACGGTGCCGGGAGGTCCGCGTCCAGGTTCTTCCGTCCCCCGGCCACGCTGTTCACAGCCCAGTGAAGTGGAAGCCTTGAGGGCTGAAGAGGAAAGCATCCTCCCTGACTCATGGGATTGTTCCGTCTCCATAAAGTAAGTTACAGCAACAGGGCTCCTGGAGACCTCGGAGACACGAGCTGGCTCTGTGGCCGAGATCCTTTGCATAGCAGCAAGGCGTGGGTTTTCTTTTTTCCCTTCTAAAACGGCGTAAATCCCATATCCTTCTTTTTTTTTTTTTAATGGAAACTTTCTCACCGAGTTTCTTGCAAGTTTATTCTCTCTTCTTGTGAGAGGAGTGAGGGAGAGAGGGGATTTATTAACTGTATTTATTTGGGCTTCCCAGGTGGTGCTGGTGGTAAAGAATCTGCCTGCCAGCGCAGGAGACACAATGACTCGGGGCCGATCCCTGGGTCGGGAAGGTCCCCTGGAGAAGGAAAGGGCAACCCACTCCAGTATTCTTGCCTGGAAAATCCCATGGACAGAGGAGCCTGGCGGGCTACAGTCCATGGGGTCAGAAAGAGTCTGACATGACTGAGCGACTGAGATCACCACAACACCACAACACAACACCATATTTATTTGATTATTGCTTTTGTGTAAGAAAACCAAATAAGCAGTGGGGCTTCATCTTCAGTGCTGAAGGAATGGGTTGTCCTTCCAAGGGACTTTCGAATCAGCTCTCTGTCCCTCGAGATTCCACGATGGGGGACCAGCCCTGGAGAAGGGGCCAGGAAGCTGGAATGGTTGGTAGCAATTGAAGAAGCATAAGCCTGATCCTTCCCGCAGGTTTTAACTACAGGTTAGAATGAAGGGGGACCCAGGGAGCCGAGTGAGCACATTGATTGGTTGGGATGTTGTTTTCCTAACAGTGGAGTTATCTGATTCCCTCGCTTTTCATACCTGTATTTTACTGGAAAGGCAAGACAAGAACGTCCTCCGGGTCTCCCAACACTGAAAACTCTGAACTTGAAAGTGAGAGCAAATCCATTTTTGTTACAGATCAATTCAGGGGAAGCATTTGATGATCTCAGTTTCTGCATTGCGTTGTTTTTGTTTAGTCGCTAAGCCGTGTCCGACCCTTTTGCGACCCCATGGACTGTAGCCCGCCAGGCTCCTCTGTCCATGGGATTTCCCAGGCAAGAATACCGGAGTGGGTAGCCCTTGGCTTCTCCAGGGAACCTCCTCCACCCAGGGGTCAAGCCCGTTTCTTCTGCACTGGCCCGCGGGTTCTTCACTACTGAGCACCTGGGACGCCGCCGCAGCTGTTGGCGGGAGAGCAGACACGCCAGCTTTGGCTGCGTGTGCAGAGGCGCCGTGAGTGCCGCAATGTTAATCACCCGAGTCTCCTTGCTCTTGGTCTCCTGTCTGACTCACCTGCACCATGAGTGTGCCTTCAGGACTCAGGCCTGTGGGCCAGGGTGTCCTCGCCCGGTTTGCGGGGTGCCTCCTGGCAGGCCCTGAGATCTGCTGTAGGATTACGATCATTCGCCCGCTCGGGGGCTGGTCCACAGCCTCCTGTCACTCTCACCCTCAGGCTTGGAGTCAGCTGTCTAGCAGTTGCCACTTTAAATCGTCCTTTCTTTAAAAATGGCTCACACTTGCCCACACAGTCTACTTCCACATGTAAACAAGCAACCGTCTCATCAAACCTGGAAATCAGCGTTTCTTTTGACCATTCTTTTGCTCTTTGTCATTATTTTTTCTAAATAGTCATTTATTTATTTGGCTGTGCCGGTTCTTAGTCGCAGCACACAGATCTTTAGCTGTGGTGTGTGAACTCTCAGTTGCAGGATGTGGGGTCTAGTTGCTAGACCGAGGATAGAACCCGGGCCCCTTGCATAGAGAGCAAGAAGTCTTAGCCACTGGGCCACCAGGGAAGTCCCTCTTTTGACCATTCTTACCATGTCTGGGTTGGAAGGATCCCCTGGAGAAGGAGATGGCAATCCACAGCAGTGTTCTTGCCTGGGAAATCCCCTGGACGGAGGACCCTGGTGGCCTACAATCCAGGGGGTTGGAAAGAGTCAGACAGGACTTAATGACTGAGGACTACAAATCTATTCTTTTACCTCTTGTTACGATGTCTAAAAATCATTATATCAGTTCCGTTTTCCACCTTGACTCTCTTCTCTCTGTTAAGCCCTGGGTCACTTTAGTATTTATTTGTCTGCGAATTAGGAGGAACTTGGGTGATGAGTTAGGCGCTGCTTTGCCTTGAAACTTCTTTTCTCACGTTGAGCTGCACGTGCTCAGCCCTGAGAGGCTGCTGACCGCGTGCTCTCACCCACGGAGGACAGTGCTCTGCGGGCCCCTCTGCTTTGCTCTGCCTGGGGCTCGCGCCCGCTTATCCTGGCCTGTTCTATCTGCTCACTCATTCACGCGTTCGTTTGTTCACTCACTCATTCATTTACCGAGGTGGTCAGCACGTGGCCTCTCATGCACGTCACGTGCCCGCCGAGAGCAGGGCACGAGCTGCCCTTGGTAATTCACGCCCTGGCAGGTCCATTCAGTGTCTCCTCTCACCATTACAGTCGTAAATTCGTTCTTGAGACTGAAAGGCAAATTGTGGGCTATATCCAGCCAGCCACTGTTTCTGTAAAAAAAGCTTAAAAAAAAATTTTTTTTATTGGAGTATAGTTACATTATAATATTGTGTTCAGTTCAGTCACTCAGTCGTGTCTGACTCTTTGCAACCCCATGAACTGCAGCACTCCAGGCCTCCCTGTCCATCACCAACTCCTGGACTTTACCCAAACCCATGTCCTTCGAGTCCGTGATGCCATCCAACCATTTCATCCTCGGTCATCCCCTTCTCCTCCTGCCCTCAATCTTTCCCAGCATCAGTGTCTTTTCCAATGAGTCAACTTTTCGCATGAGGTGGCCAAAGTACTGGAGTTTCAGCTTTAGCATCATTTCTTCCAAAGAAATCCCACAGCTGATCTTCAGAATGGACTGGTTGGATCTCCTTGCAGTCCAAGGAACTCTCAAGAGTCTTCTTCCACACCACAGTTCAAAAGCATCAATTCTTCAGCGCTCAGTCTTCTTCACAGTCCAACTCTCACATCCATTCATGACCACAGGAAAAACCATAGCCTTGGCTAGACGGACTTAGTTGGCAAAGTAATGTCTCTGCTTTTGAAAATGCTATCTAGGTTGGTCATAACTTTTCTTCCAAGGAGTAAGCGTCTTTTAATTTCATGACTGCAGTCACCATCTGCAGTGATTTTGGAGCCCCAAAAAATAAAGTCTGAAGCTGTTTCCACTGTTTCCCCATCTATTTCCCATGAAGTGATGGGGCCGGATGCCATGATCTTCATTTTCTGAATGCTGAGCTTTAAGCCAACTTTTCCACTCCCCACTTTCACTTTCATCAAGAGGTTTTTTAGTTCCTCTTCACTTTCTGCCATAAGGGTGGTGTCATCTGCATATCTGAGGTTATTGATATTTCTCCCGGCAATCTTGATTCCAGCTTGTGCTTCTTCCAGCCCAGCGTTTCTCATGATATACTCTGCATAGAAGTTAAATAAGCAGGGTGACAATATACAGCCTTGATGTACTCCTTTTCCTNCGGATGCCATGATATTTGTTTTCTGAGTGTTGAGCTTTAGGCCAACTTTTTCACTCTCCACTTTCACTTTCATCAAGAGGCTTTTTAGGTCCTCTTCACTTTCTGCCATAAGGGTGGTGTCATCTGCATATCTAAGGTTATTGATATTTCTCCCGGCAATCTTGATTCCAGCTTGCGCTTCTTCCAGCCCAGCGTTTCTCATGATATACTCTGCATAGAAGTTAAATAAGCAGGGTGCCAATATACAGCCTTGACGTACTCCTTTTCCTATTTGGAACCAGTCTGTTGTTCCATGTCCAGTTCTAACTGTTGCTTCCTGACCTGCATACAGGTTTCTCAACAGGCAAGTCAGGTGGTCTGGTATTCCCATCTCTTTCAGAATTTTCCACAGTTTATTGTGATCCACGCAGAGAAATTCAAATGAAAACTACAATGAATTATCACCTTACACCTCTTGGAATGGTCATCGTCAAAAAAAATCTTAAAGAATAATTGCTTGAGAGCGTCTGGAGAAAAGGGACCCCTCTTCCATTGTTTGTTGGAATGTAAATTGATACAGATACCATATAGAGTAGCATGAAGGTTTCTCAAGAACTGAAAGTAATCCCACTGCTGGGCATGTACCCTAGAAAACAATATTTCAGCATGATGTGTGTACCCCACTCTTCATTGCAGCACTGCTTACAATAATAACCAGGACATGGAAACAACCCAAGTTGTTGCCAACAGATTAATTGATAAAGAAGAAGTGATACAACTATGCAATGGAATATTACTCAGCCATAAAAAAGAATGAAGTTGGGCAATTAGTAGAGATGTGGATGGACTTAGAGTCTGTTCTACAAAGTAAAATATGTCAGAAATAGAAAAAAATATCATATTTTAATGCATATAAGTGGAATCTAGAGAAATTGTACAGATGAACCTATTTCTAAGATAGGACTAGAGATGCAGACATGCAGAATAGACATGTGGACACAAGGTGGTAAGGGGATGATGGGACAAATTAGGAGTAGTTAAGGGTTGACATATATGCACTATAATGTGTAAAACAGATGTCTAGTGGGGCATTGCTCTAGAGAACAGAGAACTCAGCTGCATACTTTTGTGGTGACCTGGATGGGTGGGATGAGGGTGTGGGAAGAAGGTTGAAAATGGAGGGAATATGTGTATACATAGAAGAAGGCAATGACCCACTCCAGTGTTCTTGCCTGGAGAATCCCAGGGACAGAGGAGCCTGATTGGCTGCCATCTATGGGGTCGCAGAGAGTCGGACATGACTGAAGCGACTTAGCAACAGCAGCAGCAGTGGCATGGGTATACATATTTCTGATTCACTTCATTGTACAGCAGAAACTAATGCAATGTTGTAAACCAATTATACTCCAATAATAATAATAATAAAGAATGTCAGGGGAGATAACAGCATATGCACACACTCATACACTCACACACACACAAACACATGCACACACATTTATATTTTTACTAAAATTGTGTTCTATTCAATATTCTGACAGTTTTAACAGCTTTTTATCGTGAAATATCACATATATCTTTAGGTCTTTTTGTGTATATATTTGCCAGTTTTGGGTAGGGCATACATAATTTTTTTCTAGATTTTCCTATACAATATTTATTGCTATTTTTTTATTTTTAAACTTTTAATTGATCTTAAATTTTATTTTTTTCAGTGCTGTGAGATGGTATTTAATTTTTAGTTCTTTAGATGGCTAATGCTATTTAGTAAATTGACCATTGTTTTCCCTACTTTCTTCAATTTGAGTCTGAATTTGGTAATAAGGAGTTCATGATCTGAGCCACAGTCAGCTCCTGGTCTTGTTTTTGTTGACTGTATAGAGCTTCTCCATCTTTGGCTGCATAGAATATAGTCAATCTGATTTCAGTGCTGACCATCTGGTGATGTCCATGTGTAGAGTCTTCTCTTGTGTTGTTGGAAGAGGGTGTTTGCTGTGACCAGTGCATTTTCTTGGCAAAACTCTATTAGTCTTTGCCCTGCTTCATTCCGCATTCCAAGACCAAATTTGCCTGTTACTCCAGGTGTTTCTTGACTTCCTACTTTAGCATTCCAGTCCCCTATAATGAAAAGGACATCTTTTTTGGGTGTTAGTTCTAAAAGGTCTTGTAGGTCTTCACAGAACCATTCAACTTCAGCTTTTTCAGCATTACTGGTTGGGGCATAGACTTGGATTACTGTGATATTGAATGAACAGAGATCATTCTGTCGTTTTTGAGATTGCATCCAAGTACTGCATTTCGGACTCTCTTGTTGACCATGATGGCTACTCCATTTCTTCTGAGGGATTCCTGCCTGCAGTAGTAGATATAATGGTCATCTGAGTTAAATTCACCCATTCCAGTCCATTTTAGTTTGCTGATTCCTAGAATGTCGACATTCACTCTTGCCATCTCCTGTTGGACCACTTCCGATTTGCCTTGATTCATGGACTTGACATTCCAGGTTCCTATGCAGTATTGCTCTTTACAGCATCGGACCTTGCTTCTATCACCAGTCACATCCACAGCTGGGTATTGTTTTTGCTTTGGCTCCATCCCTTCATTCTTTCTGGAGTTATTTCTCCACTGATCTCCAGTAGCGAGCGTGTTGGGCATCTACTGACCTGGGGAGTTCCTCTTTCAGTGTCCTATCATTTTGCCTTTTCATACTGTTCATGGGGTTCTCGAGGCAAGAATACTGAGGTGGTTTGCCATTCCCTTCTCCATGTTGTGTTAGTTTATATTATATAGCAAAGTGAATCAGCTATACAGATACATATATCCTCTCTTTGTTGGATTTCCCTCCCTTTCAGGTCATCACAGAGCTCCCTGTGCTGTTCATTAGGTTCTCATTGTTGATGTTCAGTCCCTCAGTTGTGTCTGATTCTTTGCAGCCCCGTGGACTGCAGCACCCCAGGCTTTCCCGTCCTTCTCATCAGTTATCTGTTTTATATGCAGGAGCGTCTGTGTGTCACTCCCAATGTTCCAATTCATCCCACCCGCTCTGCCCTTCTTGGGGTTCCTACATTGTTTCTCTACGTCTGTGTCTCTGATTCTGCTTTGCAAATGTTCATCTGTAGCATTGGAAGACAGCTACAGCCATTTCTTGATAAACTGTGCTTCCTCCATGAAGAGTTTAAACATCCCCTCAACCTTGCTCATCCCCATTATTTACCAGTGCAGAAGAGACTGTGGGAGAGAGACTGTTTTGTCAACAGGTCAGGGGGATGGTGGCCGCAGGGACCAGTGTGGCCCGGCTGACCCGCTCTCATGTGGCCTTTCCATTTCCAAGAGCACGGCAGGCCTCTGGCCCAGCCCCAGAGAGCACCTCCGAGGACTTGTTTGTCCCTGAGCATCTTCAAGGGACGTGAGGAAAGGCCTGTGGGTCCTCTTCCCAGGGGGGCTCAGCTGTGATGTGGCCAGGCTACCTGGGTGGCCCTGGGTCCTGCATTGTCCCCCTTCCCTTGTTCTTGACCATTTCAACTGCCCAGTTCTGAAACCAGTCCACTTCCAGGCACCCCTCGATCAAGAGCATATGGATTTAGAACCACCCTAGGGGGCTCAGTGGTAAAGAATCCACCTGCAGTTCGGGGCCTGGGTTCTGTCCATGGTCTTAGCAACTAGATCCCACATCCTGCCACTAAGAGTTCAGATGCCACAGCTGAAGATCAACAGGAGATGCTAGAGACATGGGTTCGATCCTTGGGTGGGGAAGATCCCCTGGAGGAGGAAATGGCAACCCACTCCAGTATTCTTGCCGGGGAAATCCCAGGGACAGTGGAGCCTGGCGGGCTACAGTCCATGGGGTTGCAAAGAGTCAGACACAACAGAACATACAAGCATCACAATTAAAACCGCCACCCAAAGAGCAGTGGCTACACTTCTCAGAGGCTGTTCAGATGTCTGATGTATGTGCTTTGTGAACAGTGGTTCATCAGAGACCCTGGAAAGGCCTGTGGCCACTAACAGCCTGGTCCTGAGAGTGGTGACCTGCCAGCCCCGCGTCATGGGGAGAGGACGTTCCCACCCAGGGCTGCAGGTCAATCTTCCCTTGCCCACCCCGCCACCACCCCCTACCGGATCAGAACCTCCCGGAGACCACGCTCTCCTGCCAGAGCATCAGCAGTGAGCCGTCCCCTCATTTTCTGTCTTCCAGCATCTGCCTCCTCCTCTGCCCAGCAAGACCCCGCCGCCACCCCCTCCCAAGACGACGCGCAAGCAGAACTCGGTGGACTCGGGGATCGTGCAGTGAAGCCGCGGCACCCCCGAAGGGCGAGCTGGCATCCTTCCCCTCCCTCGCATCTCCTCCCGCGTCTGGCGTTTACCTCATGGGGCCTGTGATGTCTGACCTTTAGTGCAATTGCTTTTCCCTAACAGGATTTCGTCTCCAGCCACAGGGCGAGCGGGCTTTAGCATCAGGGAGTAAGGAGGCAGGTACGGGCCCGGGACACGTGGCTGTGTTTATCAGCGTCCGAGTGTGTCCATCTTGAAAGAGCCTGAGTCTTGCCCAAAAGCCCTTACTGTTTGTGCCAGATGACACATTAGCAAAGAGCCCAGTTGACCTGAGCAGAACACAGGAAGGAAAGGTTAGAACTGGGTACTAACAGTGGACAAGTCCTCAGCTCCCCGCCAGGCCCTGGGTGACTCTCCCAGGATGTCTCACGGGACGCTCCTGCCTGCACCTGGTGGTGAGACTTGCTGTGGGCTGAGGGCTCCTTCAGTCTCCGTCAGACAACTGTGGTCAGCCCTTTCCAGGAAGTTCCTGATTTCCCTCGGTATAATTTAAAATAGGATACTTCTCTGCTACTGAACACTTACTAATTTATGGAGTGGAGACACCATTAAAAATACTGGATCAAGTGGAAAAAATAAGTATGAGTGAGGAAGATCCGTTTTCTCTCTTTTTAAAAGAAGGATATGTAGACCACAGGCGATGGCTTTAATTGGGGGAATTCTTCTTGTGCTCATTCTGTACAGAAGTTTGTATATATGAGGGTCCTTAGAACTTGTTTTAATTTTTGTGGTCCTCTGTTTATTGTCTTAGGCACCCGCAAATGATTCTTAACATGTGTTCTTAGCTTGTAACTGAGGGAAGTGTAAAAAAAGAAACACAAATTAAATTTTCTTGTTTGTTTTTTTTTTTTTTTCCCCAAAGCGCAAGCCCTAAAAATGTTCCTGGACAAAGATTCAAAAAAAAAAAAAAAAAACTAACTTTATATAACCTAATATTTTATTCTATCATCTATATTTTTTTATTGACTATAATCATGATATTCTTCCAGTAGGCTCAAGAGTTAATCATTGACAACAAAAAATAAACTGTCATTTAAAAAGTCTCAGTGTCTGACATACTATGTTATTATCCCCTGATGTAGAATATAAAAGCCACTGCTTATATTCTGCTGCTGACTTAAAAAAAGAAAAGGCACATCGTGAGAGTTGGAGTTGCAAGTTAAGGTTTATCTGGGGCAAAGTGAGAACTATAGCCCGGGAGACACCACTTCAGACAGCACTTCAGAGAGACGGCGGGGGAGGTCGATGGAGTACGTGCAGTCAGGCACGCATTTTTTGCAGGAGGCTGCTGCTCGTCACAAGGAGCAGCGATCCCCGTGAAGGATTTTAGTGCTTTTCTAGATGAGGAGATACAAGAATTGGGCTCATAAAATCAGCTCCCGAAAAATTTTCTGAAGACCTGTCCTGCCAGTTTGTTCCAAAGCACAGAGTGCCTCATTTTGCTCTCCACCCTGAGCTCTTTTCAGGAGGTGTTGAAGGTCGGTAGCTGCAGCAGCATCTACCTGACTTAATCCTTGTAGAGGGAGATGGCGAGTGCCAGTCTGTTGCACTGCCTTCTTAAAGAGCGTTGTGACCCATGTTTATACATGCGTGCATCTTCCTCAAACACTGCTCTTCATCTCTGTTTAATTTTCTGGGACCCAGAGCCCAGAAAGCACTCACGCCCCAGAACCCTCTGTCTTTGCGTCCTTACAGACAGAGCAGAGCTGAGCCTGGCTCAGGCTGCAACTCCCTCAACCCAACCCCAGGGCCCTCTGGATAAGCCTCGTCAACCTCTCCTTTTAACCTTCTCAGTGTCTAACGTGAGAGAGGGCTTCATTTCCTGGGATGAGCCATTTCACTTGAGCGGCATCAGACTTCCCAGGTTGCTCTGAAGCTTAGATGGTAAGAAACCAAGGAGGCACTGGAGTCCTGTATGCTATCCGGATGTGTCCTGGCTGAAACACAGGGTGTGACTCTGTCCCTTCCAGCCAGGCCTCCCAGGAGGCTGCGACAGAACCCAGGAGACTCAGAGGAGCCTCCTCTGGCTCAACGCCTGGTGCCCCAGTTTATTTGAACTTGTCTTCAAAATCCAGTCCACCCTAGGACATTTTAGATACACGTGAACATGGATTATTTTTCTGCTTGAATTTTTACTCTTTGACCAACATGAATATTCATCCTCCACTGAGTCGTGTCCAACTCTTCGCGACCCCATGGACTGCAGCCTACCAGGCTCCTCCGCCCATGGGATTTCCCAGGCAAGAGTACTGGAGTGGGGTGCCATTGCCTTCTCCACTGAGTATGTTAGAAATTGGCTATTCACCACAATCCTAAAATGATTACAAGGACACACCCATCTGGGAGGGGCCAGCCCCTGGCCTCAGGGAGTTTTTGGATAGTCAGCATTTCACATAGCAAAAACTATAGCTGAAATTTATAGAACCAGTTCCTGGCCCTATGGAAATGGTTGTTTTTATTCTAGAACAGCATCTGGGTTCTAGTTCTTGCCCTGCACCATGAATTCCCCCACAAAGTCTCCCTGGACAATCCCTGGACTGCACACCCCACCCAGGGCGCTCTCCCATGTCCTCATCCCCCGAGTCGCCAGGAATTCCACCCTGGGTTCCAGAGGGCTGGGTGCAAGGCAAATCTAACAGGAAAGGAAAAGTGGACACATTTTACACGTGTTAGAGAAATTTCCTAATATAAATATGTAAGTGTATTTTTTTTTTAAATGAACTTCTCAAGCTAGCAGACACAGTTTTTTTTTTATTTTTTATTTTTGCCTTTTAAATCAAGGTTGGGCTATAGAACTAGTCAAGGAAAAACTGACCTCTGTGTCAAGTGTCTTCTGGAGGCATTCCTTCTAGAAGGAGTTTCCGGGGCACAGCTTGCCTCTCTCGATGCAGTGACACATTCCTTTTACTCTCTCTGTTTTTAATCTCCCTGTCCCAGTCCCTGTCTCTGTCTCTATCTGTCTGTCTCCCTCCTCTCCCCTTTGGCTGTCTTTCACCCTCCATTACTGTTCCATGTATAGGAGGCTACTTTGCATGACCAAGAATTTAAATTGTCAGAACTATTTTCTTTGCTAAATTATTGTGAGTCTGTTGCTGTGACCGGCCCATGTGACCCAGCAGGGGTTCAGGGTGCCTTTCACCTCATTCCACCCCGTTGGGGTCTGGGCTCCCCCCCGCCCCCCGCAGTTGAGTTGCAGCCTCTCACCAAGTGGCAGGATGCCCCAGTTGCTCCTCTAAGACCGGCTCTGGCACTGGCCAGTCCTGGAGACAGCCTCATGTAGCTGTCCTGCTCTCTTGCCCTTCTCTTCTCTTGACTCCTTTGCAAGATTTGAAGAGTCCAAAATCCATCCTGCCACCCTCCAGCAGTCATGGAGCCCTTCCCATCATGGGAAGTGATCTCATTCCTTCTGGCTCCATAGCAACATTTCTTCACCTCCCTGTCTCCTTTGGTTCTGAACACTTGGGGCCACCTGTTTGCTGCTGCTGCTGCTAAGTTGCTTCAGTCATGTCTGACTGTGCAACCCCATAGACGGCAGCCCACCAGGCTCCGCCGCCCCTGGGATTCTCCAGGCAAGAACACTGGAGTGGGTCGCCATTTCCTTCTCCAATGCATGAAAGTGAAAAGTGAAAGTGAAGTCGCTCAGTCGTGTCCAACTCTTCACGACCCCATGGACTGCAGCCCACCAGGCTCCTCCGTTCATGGGATTTTCCAGGCAAGAGAACTGGAGTGGGGTGCCATTGCCTTCTCCAGGGCCACCTGTTTAGCCGTTGCTAATACTTAACAGTTTTTTTCAATATAGGGCTTCCCAGGTGGCTCAGTGGTAAAAAAGAATCTGCCTGCCGATGCAGGAGATGCCGGATCAGTCCCCGGGTGGGGAAGATCCCCTGGAGGAGGAAATGGCAACCCACTCCAGTATCCTTGCCTGGAGAATTCCATAGACAGAGGAGCCTGGTGGGCTTGAATCCATAATGTCACAAAGAGTCAGACACGACAAACGACTGAGCATAGCACGTTGTTAATACTGGGGAGGGCTGAGTTTCATCTGTTCTTTATCCTTTCTTGTAGCTGGCTGTGCCATTTTATAAAGCATTTTGAGCATGTCTACAGCTCCATGGCAGGTACTTTGCACAATGCTCTAGGAGACACCAGTCCCGTGCTCATGGATCTGAGTCTGGTTAGGGGACGGATGAGACCGCAGCCAAGCAGGACTCAGTCTGTTGAAGGACAAGTGGTGAGCACTGGGCAGGACAGGGCAGAGCAGAGGGGCCTTTCACACAGATGCGGGGGGACGCCCGGAGAATGAGTAGACTTGGACAGACTTGCAAGAGAGTCAGGAGTGGGGAGGAGCAGTAATTGCTACCTCCCGAACACGAGGGGGAGCCCCCACTGTGAAGGAACAGCCGGAAGACCAGCAGGGAGGAGGCGGCTCAGGGAGGCTGGGGAGCTGGGCGGCGTCCAGTTGTGGGGTCCCCTCCACGTCTCCCCAAGTGGACTTGCTTCTCATCGTGGGTGACTCCGGGTGCATTTGATTCCTCTGTGAGGACTTTCTCAGAGATTTCATGCTCCGAAAAATCAAGCTTCTTTTCTTTCCTTCCCTTCTTTCCTAAACAATTCTGCCTTTAGGGCATGACTGGGACAAGAGCAAGATGGGCATCCATGCTGGGGAAGAGGGTGGGGGGGCATAGGATGGGGAGCTGAGGGCAAGAGAGGGGCAGATGGGACTCCCTCCAAGGAAGAAGGTATGGCTACGGGGTCTGCTAAACTTTACTCCATTAGATGAAGCCTCGTCGTGGCTGCACCTCAGTGAGAGCAGCATCCCCCCACAGCAGCAGTGGGCCTTGCGTGTTGAAGAACACCCAACAAGCAGCTCAGTTTGTTGAAGGACATGTGGTGAGGACCAGGCGAGGATGAGCAGAGAGGCCTTTCACACAGACTCTGGGGGCGTCCTCACCGTTAGGGGGTCAGAATAGGAAACAGGAGTGCAGAATGGCGTGGCTAAAAGACAAGGAAGGGAAACGCCCATGAAAATAGAAAAAGGAAGGTCTGAGGACCAGAGTAAGGACGTCAGGCAGAACAAACAGCTCTCCTGGCTAGCCCAGCTTACACAGGGCAGGCCCAGATGAGAGAAAAACACATAAAAGAGGGGCCAAAGGGCCGGCGGTCTCTGTCTCTCTCTCTTCTCTTTGTGTCTTTCGGATCGTCATGCCCTCAAGTCTCAAGGAGGTATTTTTCTTTATTTTCCAAATAAAACTGAGCTGTAACATGGAGCTGTAACACTGGTCCATCTGAGAGCTGTAAAACTGATCCGTCGCTTCAAATTTTTGTTGTGACGAGACAGAACTGAGGACATTACACACTCCCCTGCCACTCACCCTCAGAGTTTGTGATGCATTTTGTAGGGAGGCGTGAGTGGGGAGAAATGTGCACCCCCAGCAGGGGCCAGCAAGCCAACCTGAGCCCTCCATCCCATGATGGCGGCTCTGGCAGGGGCAGATGACCTTTCCCACGTGGCCCTGACCTTAAGGGATGACACTCAGCACAGGTCAGGGCTGGAGGTGTCCTTCCTTCTCCCAGAATCACAACGGAGCATAGCCAGAGGGCACAGCACACGAGCCATGGGCATCCCTGGAAACCATGTGTGAAAAGGACCAGGAATTCAGAAGTCACTCAGAGAGATGCCTGCTCACAACGCCCCAACTCCTCAGCTGCTGATGCAAAAGCACAGCAATTTGGGAGGTTAAAAATAATCAGTTTGGGAATGGGAATACTTCTGAATTAGCATAAATTATACTATTTTAAAGTGCTTGTTAACAGTTAATTTAGCATCATGAACACTTGCATTGGAGAGGAGGGCACTTAATATCGAGTGAGGAGCTCCTTTCACACAGACTGGAAAAGGCAGGGTTATTTTTAAGCTCCTACATTTTGATTTCTCTGCGGGGAACACAAACGATGTCCATGGGTTTTTAATGCCTTGCTGAAGTTTTTTCGCCTGAAAAGTAAACTTTGGAAGGCAAAGCTATCGTCATAGAGAAGGAACATCAGGCTCATCTCTCAGTGTTTCAGAAATACTAGTGATATGAGGGTTCTTCATATTATTTTAGCCTTCGAGTAAAGAGACGCTGCTTCCTTCGGTTTGACAGACTCCAAAGGAGGCTCAATCATTGCCCTAGAGACAGAGTGGGTAGAGATGGGGCAGCTTCTCCTCCCTTGATCACCCCTTGGGGAAACCAATGCCTCCCTGAGGGAGGACCACTGGGAATTAAATGTGAAGACGGAAGGATGGAATTGCCCCGAGAAAAAGAAATGCAAAAAGGCAAAATGGCTGTCTGAGGAGGCCTTACAAATAGCTGAGAAAAGAAGAGAAACTAAAAGCAAAAGAGAAAAGGAAAGATACACCCATTTGGATGTAGAGTTCCAAAGAATAGCAAGGGGAGATAAGAATGCCTTCCTCAGCAATCAATGCAAAGAAACAGAGGAAAACAACAGAATGGGAAAGTCTAGAGATCTCTTCAAGAAAATTAGAGATACCAAGGGAACATTTCATGCAAAGATGGGCTCATAAAGGACAGAAATGGTATGGACCTAAGAGAAGCTGAAGATATTAAGAAGAGGTGGAAAGAATACACAGAAGAGCTATACAAAAAAGATCTTCACGACCCAGATAATCACAGTGGTGTGATCACTCACCTAGAGCCAGACATCCTGGAATGTGAAGTCAAGTGGACCTTAGAAAGCATCACTACAAACAAAGCGGAGGTGATGGAATTCCAGCTGAGCTATTTCAAATCCTAAAAAATGATGCTGTGAAGGTGCTGCGCCCAATATGCCAGCAAAATTTGGAAAACTCAGCGGTGGCTACAGAACTGGAAAAGGTCAGTTTTTATTCCAATCCCAAAGAAAGGCAATGCCAAAGAATATTCAAACTACTGCACAGTTGCACACACTAGCAAAGTAATGCTCAAATTCTTCAAGCCAGGCTTCAACAGTACATGAACCATGACCCTCCAGATGTTCAAGCTGGATTTAGAAAAGGCAGAGAAACCAGAGATCAAATTGCCAACATTCATTGGATCATTGAAAATGCAAGAGAGTTCCAGAAAAACATCTACTTCTGCTTTATTGACTATGCCAAAGCCTTTGACTGTGCGGATCACAATAAACTGTGGAAAATTCTTCAAGACATGGGAATACCAGACCACCTGACCTGCCTCCTGAGAAATCTGTATGCAGGTCAAGAAGCAACAGTTAGAACCAGACATGGAACAATAGACTGGTTTCAAGGCTCTATGTTGTCATCATGTTTATTTAACTACTATGCAGAGTACATCCTGTGAAATCCCGAGCTGGATGAAGCACAAGCTGGAATCAAGATTGCCAGGAGAAATATCAATAACCTCAGATATGCAGATGGCACCACCCTTTTGGCAGAAAGTGAAGAGGAGCTAAAGAGCTTCTTGATGAAAGTGAAAGAGGAGAGCAAAAATGCTGGCTTAAAACTCAACATTCAGAAAACGAAGATCACGGCATCTGATCCCATCACTTCATGGCAAATAGATGGGGAAACAATGGAAACAGTGAGAGACTTTATTTTGGGGGGCTCCAAAATCACTGTAGATGATGATTGTACCCATGAAATTAAAAGACACTTGCTCCTTGGAAAAAAAGCTATGACCAACCTGGACACCATATTAAAAAGCAGAACAGAGACATTACTGTCCTGACAAAAGTCCATTTATTCAAAGCTATGGTTTTTCCAGTAGTCATGTATGGACGTGACAATTGGACTATAAAGAAAGCTGAGCTCCAAAAAAATTGATGCTTTTGAACTGTGGTGTTGGAGAAGACTCTTGAGAGTCCCTTGGACTGCAAGGAGATCCAACCAGTCCATTCTAAAGGAAATCAACCCTGAATATTCATTGGAAGAACTGATGCTGAGGCTGAAGCACCAATACTTTGGCCACCTGATGCAAAGATCTGACTCACTGGGGGAAAGTCCCTGATACTATGAAAGATTGAAGGCAGGAGGAGAATGGGACAACAGAGGATGAGATGGTTGGATGGCATCACCGACTAGATGGACATGAGTTTGAACAAGCCCCAGGAGAGGGTGAAAGACAGGGAGGCCTGGCGTGCTGCAGTCCATGGGGTCTCAAAGAGTTGGACATGACTGAGCGACTGAACTGAATGGAACAGGGACCTCGGTCCCTCTTGCTGAGTGAAAAGAAAGTTTACATGAAATAAATTACAGACAATGTTCAATGATATGAGAGTCATTCCAGGCCCAGCTCCCAGAACTTCAGGGTGGGTGATGTGCCAGCAGAGAGGAAATGGGAGGCCCACTTCCTCTGCAAGGCAAACTTGAACTTTCAAACCCTGCAGTACTAGTACTGGAGAGCACGCATTCACCATGGTCGTCCTTCTGACTGCTTTGCCATCAGTAGTAAAGAATGGGGGTCCACAATGTAAAAGACACTTGCTTTAGAAAAGTGGAAAACAGACCCAGAGGTTTGTCCTGGAGAGACCCTTAGAGCTCACGTGGCTCAGAATCCTCGGTTATGAGATTCTCCACTCACCAGGGTGTGTAATGTGACTCTGACAGGCACAAGGCCCTGGGCCAGCCTCCCCCAGCTGGTTTCCTATATGGTGACATCTTTAAGTATTTATGTATTTATTTGGCTGCACTGAATCTTAGTTGCAGCATGTGGGATCTTGTTCCCTGATCTGGGATCAAACCTGGATCCCTTCATTAGAAGCATGAAGTCTTAGCCACTGGACTACCCAATGGTGATAATTTTAGAACTCACTTCAGATTCGAAATGGGTGGTTTAGTAGGCAAGTCTCATTTTTCTTAAGGCTCCAAGCCTCCTCAACTGGTGCTAAGCATCACTCAGTACTAAAACCCAGCAACAGGTTGGGCAGCTTTACTGGGCCACTCTGTTTTTCTCCACAAATGTGGCAAAGGGGCCCACGGGGTTACAGTCAGTTTTCTGACACTGATGCTATCATGAGCCAGAGCTGCGGTTCCTGAAGATGGCTGTTCATGCTACAGTACCTTACCAGATCATGTGTGTATTAATTACTCAAAGTTATTATCCTGCCAATAATTTGGTAGTGACCATTTCACATTACCTCTCACAGATATCTATGATGAAAGAATAAGAAGATGGTTAAGGGCAGGGGTGGCCAGGTCTTCCCCCAGCCTGGCCAGTGCGTACCTTCATGACAGAAGGGACCAAGTCCATCTTCACACTGTAGCCAAGACCTTGGGTGACTCCATCTTTGAGAAAAGTTGATTCAAAGAAGCATGAGAATTGAAATCAATTGTCTTGCAGAAATCCACGAGTCTAACAGAAGGGGAGGAGCAGCGGGCATGTTTTTTGAAAGTCCTGCAAAGCAACTTAAAAATACCCTCTCCCCCTCAAAAAAAAATACCCTCTCCTCATCCCTGTCACCCTTCAGCCTCCACCCACATGCGCCTGAGTCCCTACACTCTCTTCCCCTTTCCCTGTTCCCTCTAGAACCTCTGGGAGAGCTCACGCCTTCCTACCCCGAATGTTTGTGTGTCTACACACTTCCATGGGTCGTTCTCCCCTCTGCTGGAAGTCTCTGCTCCTTCCAGTTCTCCGCTCTTTGTTCCCAGGGTCCTGTCAGCCTCCCTGAAGACCACAGAAGCCATCTGGCAACTGGAGACTCTTCCTGGGTGGGCGAGGAGGAGCCTGGAAGGGCTGTGCGCCCGCCACGGGTTCCTGCTCTGTGATTACGGCACACGTGACTCAAAGAAGGGCGATGACTCTGAGAAAGGACATGGACATCTTCCTGCTTCGAGACCCCTGCCTCCCTTGTGCCAGCTGCCACCCCTTCTCCTCCTGGGCATGCCTCCTCCCCAGGGGGCAGCCCCCACCAGACCCTCTGCACACGCTCAGCTTCTGCTGCAGGCGGAGAGCTGCTGGCTGCCCGGTGTCCACTTTGTCCCTGGTTTTGTGTCTTCAGACACCATTTGCTCTTTCTACTGGGGAAGGCTGGATGCAGAGAGAAGCCGTCCATTTTCTCTGGAACCGGAGCTTGGGTCAACTGTAACTGTTCACCGTGTTAGTGAATCCACCTTGTCCTCGTTCTGACCTGTGTAAGGCCAGCAGACACACTAACCTTACTCCATTGGTGGCCAATGATTTGCCTTATTCTCGTCACCAGCCCTTAGGTCTCTCTGACCTGACAGTGAGTGTGGAGATGGGGGCATTTAGACTTGGATTCCCACTGGTTTAGGGTGGCCCCAGGGGATCAACTGCCCTGCACCTCTGCCTAATTTGCACTCACTGAAAAACCAGCCATTAATTTCACAGACTCATAGAAAGAGTTAAAAAAAAAAAGGGCAAATCAGCAAGTCTCAATCAAGGCTCATGAGATGCCCAGGCTTCCCTCTCTCTATCAGTTCAGTTCAGTTCAGTCGCTCAGTCAACTCTTTGTGACCCCGTGAATCGCGGCACACCAGGCCTCCCTGTCCATCACCAACTCCCAGAATTTACTCACTCATGTCCATTGAGTTGCTGATGCCATCCAGCCATCTCATCCTCTGTCGTCCCCTTCTCCTCCTGTCCCCAATCCCTCCCAGCATCAGAGTCTTTTCCAATGAGTCAATTCTTTCCATGAGGTGGCCAAAGTATTGAACTTACAGCTTTAGCATCAGTACTCCCAAAGAACACCCAGGACTGATCTCCTTTAGAATGGACTGGTTGGATCTCCTTGCAGTCCAAGGGACTCTCAAGAGTCTTCTCCAACACCACAGTTCAAAAGCATCAATTCTTCGGCACTCAGCTTTCTTCACAATTCAACTCTCACATCCATACATGACCACAGGAAAAACCATAGCCTTGACTAGACGGACCTTAGTCGGCAAAGTAATGTCTCTGCTTCTTAATATGCTATCTAGGTTGGTCCTTCCAAGGAGTAAGCATCTTTTAATTTCCTGGCTGTAATCACCATCTGCAGTGATTTTGGAGCCCCCCAAAGTAGTCTGACACTGTTTCCATTGTTTCCCCATCCTTTTCCCATGAAGTGATGGGACCAGATGCCATGATCTTAGTTTTCTGAATGTTGAGCTTTAAGCCAACTTTTTCACTCTCCTCTTTTACTTTCATCAAGAGGTTTTTTAGTTCCTCTTCACTTTCTGCCATAAGGGTGGTGTCATCTGCATATCTGAGGTTATTAATATTTTGATTATCTGGGTCGTGAAGATCTTTTTTGTACAGTTCTTCTGTGTATTCTTGCCACCTCTTCTTAATATCTTCTGCTTCTGTTAGGTCCATAACATTTCTGTCCTTTATTGAGCCCATCTTTGCATGAAATGTTCCCTTGGTATCTCTAATATTCTTGGAGTGATCTCTAGTCTTTCCTGTTCTGTTCTTTTCCTCTGTTTCTTTGCATTGATCTCTGAGGAAGGCTTTCTTATCTCTCCTTGCTATTCTTTGGAACTCTGCATTCAGATGCTTATATCTTTCCTTTTCTCCTTTGCTTTTCGCTTCTCTTCTTTTCACAGCTCTTTGTAAGGCCTTCCCAGACAGCCATTTTGCTTTTTTGCATTTCTTTTCCATTTCTTTTCCTGTCTCTATGGCAAGGCTAAATCTCACCCTTTGCATCTCTTGCTAGAGATTTCTCTGACAGGACGGGAAATGCCATCTTTAGTCTGGAGATACAGATCATAGAAAAATCTTAAACTGGTCTCTTTTCAAAGAGCCAGCCCTAGTTCTGGTGATTTTCCCCAGTTGGTTTCTGCTCTCTGTTTCACTTGTTCCTTCGTTCACCTTCAGTACTTCTCTGCTGCTTCTCGCTGTGTGTTTAGCTTGCTCTCCTCTCAGGTGTTGGCTGCTTACGGCTGCAAGCGTGCCCCGGGGCCTCCTCTCTGATCTGGCTGAGAAGATGAAGGGGCATAACGCGCAGTCCGTGCAGTCATGCCGGACACAGTGGAGGCAGCACGTGTCCTTGGACTTTGGAAATCTGCATCGAGGGGAGTGGGTACTTGATTGACTCCATTTGCGGTGGAGGCAGCATGTCTGTCAAGACTCCTTGCCAAAGTCCCCAAGCTCATTGGAGAGAAGCTGGGATTCCAGCCTGGATCAGATTCCTCAGTTAGGCTATCCGGGCATAGACCACGTCCCCACGACTCAAAGCCTTGGTCGGGGGTGGCTGTCCGTGAGCTGTTGCTGACGGCTTCCCCTGGCGACGGGCCGGACAGGAGGCTGATGGACGCCCCGCTGCTCCTCGCGGCGGTGCCCCCCACTGCCGGACGGCGGCGGTGCCTGCTCAGCCGTCGTTAAGTCGCTTCCCTGGGAGCGCTGCGTGCTCTCTAGGTCACAGTTGCACTAAAGAAACAATTTTCCCCTTCGTGCCCTGCCTCCACCGCTCTCCTTTCTGCCAGCCAAGGAGCGTGAAGCGACGGGGCAGCAAGACAAACTGACTCGTCATCCCGCAGCCGCAGGTGGGTGTTCCTTCTTGGGGAAGAAGACGTGTGGATACAAAGAACACTCGTTGCAGAACTCAGTGGGGCCAGGCCGTGCAGGTCTTCGGCTGTCTGGGATGGCGTGAGGCTCTTACAGGACCACCGTCACCCTGAGCTCGACCCGGGCTGGTGGATGAAGGGATTCTCTTGGGGCTGTTGGAGTCCAGCCCCACGCACCCTGAAAGCACTGACTCACATCAGTGAGTTTCCCAAACTGCTTTGATAACTCCAGCCCCACCTCATTGGTATTTGCACATGAATGAAAGAGTGGGGACACTGGAGGGGGGGTTCTCTCAATTAATCACAATTTTCACTTAGGATGTGGCCAAGTCTTTCCCATCAAAGGAAGGTCCCCATTTCCATGCCAAAAGGCCAGGTAGTGTTTCGCTCAGAACGCGTGTTCCCCATGATGCCTCAGAGGAGCAGAGGGGGAAGCGGGCAGTGGGGGGAATGGAGTGGGAGTTTGGGATTAGCACATGCAACCAATTATGTATAGAAAGGATGAACAGCCAGATCCTACTGTAGAGCTGCTGCTGCTGCTGCTAAGTCACTTCAGTCGTGTCCAACTCTGTGCGACCCCATGGATGGCAGCCCACCAGCCTCCCCCATCCCTGGGATTCTCCAGGCAAGAACACTGGAGTGGGTTGCCATTTCCTTCTCCAATGTATGAAAGTGAAAAGTGAAAGTGAAGTCGCTCAGTCGTGTCTGACTCTTTGTGACCCCATGGACTGCAGCCTACCAGGCTCCTACGTCCATGGGATTTTCCAGGCAAGAGTACTGGAGTGGGGTGCCATTGCTTTCTCCTTACTGTAGAGCCCGTGGTATTATATTCAACATCCTCTGATAAACCATAATGGAAAAAAACATATGAAAAAGAATGTATATATATAACTGAATCTCTGCTGCACAGAAGAAATTAGCACAGCATTGTAAATCAACTCTACTTCAACAAAATATTTTTTTTTAAAGGGCACAAGACATGTGGCAAAATGAATGAATGTTTCTGAGCTCCAGAGGGACCCCTTTGCCCCAGCTCCTCGCAGGACACCTCTGCCCTGTGGAGCGGCCAGTGGAGGCTTGTACAGAGTAGGCGAGTGGTTCTAGAATGCTTGGCCACCTCCTCTCCTCCCCCTGTGTAAGTGAAGGCGATGGGGCCAGGCAGCTGCTTTGAGCAGCAGCTGAAGACTCAGCGGAGCCCTGCTTAGCTCCTGGGAGATGCCGCAGAGGCCCGTCTGCTGGGACCTCGGGAGTCTGAGCATGTGTGTGTGAGCGTGTGTGTTGGTGCACATGCACACGCGAGATGCTGTAGAAGCTGCTGCTAACAAATAGCTGTTGAAACCAAAAGGTCATTTGTGGAGCACCTGTTTTTGTCTTTCTCAACACACCAGACACCCTCTCTGCATTACTATACAGGATCATATCCACTTGACAGCAGAGCAAGCTGAGCAGACACCCAGCACTTCAGCCCGGATCTAACCGGCTTCGAGTAGGACCCTGAACACCACCGTGCCCCTGGCTGTCTGCAGGAGGTGAGAAGGATGTGCTAATCCACCTGGGGCCCAGTGAGGGTTTCAGCCTCCTTCCCCCTCCTCCCAAGCACTGCCCTCCACATACAGGGTCACGGGAGGAGGCCTTCTATCAGCAGCAGCTCCAAGTGTGGAAAAGGTGCAGCGTCCTCACGGCGTGTGACACAGCCCAGGAACCGCACTGACAAGTCGCCCATCTCGGCAGAGTGTGGTCTGTGACCGGCTTACAGAGCCTCAGTGCTGAAGTGGGCAGGTGAGTCCTGCTCCATCATCTCCTCCGTATGCACCTTTCACTTCCCCACGCAAACCACCTGTCTCGGGTTCCCCACTTTGGAAAAACCTGGGCTACAGCAGAGGCTGTGGGATAGTGTGCATCAGAGCCTCCTCCCTCCCCTGGAAGGAAGTCCCAGGGGAGAAGCCCCTGCCCCCACAGGAGGGATTAAGTATTGAAAACCCAGGCCAGCCACACCAATGCAGGGGCAGGAGGCGTCAGTGACCAGGACAGGACAGCAAGCCAGGGGAAACACTTTGGACACTCTCCACCTGTGTGCTGGACCGGCTCGGGAAAAGAGCTTGGGGTTTTACTAAGGGCAGAGACAGCCTGCCTACAGAAACCAGAGCCGCCCAGGACAAACCGCAGTGCACCCAATCTGCCAGCAGAGTGCGCTGGAGGTCACCAGTGGACCGGAAGACTCAGGGGCTCCCCCATGTCCCTCTGCCGTCTGCTTGTCTCAGTTCTGCTCAGTCGTGTCCGACTCTTTGCGACCCCATGGACTGCAGCATGCCAGGCCTCCATGTCCATCACCAACTCCTGGAGTTTACTCAAACTCATGTCCATCCAACCATCTCATCCTCTATCGTCCCCTCCTCCTGCCTTCAATTTTTCCCAGCATCAGGGTCTTTTCCAATGAGTCAGTTCTTCGCATCATGTTGCCAAAGTATTGGAGTTTCAGCTTTAGCATCAGTCCTTCCAATGAACATTCAGGACTGATCTCCTTTAGAATGGACTGGTTGGATCGCCTTGCAGTCCAAGGGACTCTCAAGAGCCATCTCCAACACCACAGTTCAAAAGCATTAATTCTTTGGCGCTCAGCTCTCTTTATAGTCCAGGTCTCACATCCCTAATTCGCACCTGGACTCACGCTGTCCCTTCGTACCTGGCATGCCTTCCTTTCTCGTATCCTTAGGGCCTCGCCCATCATTTCCTTCCAAACCTAGTTCGAAATGAGCCTGGTCCCCGGGTCCAAGCTGCCACCAGCTGTATAGCTCACCCAACTCTACTCCCAAAGAGAGGGGGCTTGGCTTTCAATAACCTTAACATTTTCGGCCTCCCATTGGCCCCTCATTCTGGGCTCTTTCGACATTAAACACACAACTAATAAGTGCTGCATGAGTTAAACCATCACACTAAGTTATGAGAAACTTTTGAGAATGAAAAACGAAGTCAGCAGAAACCAGTGTCAGGAGCAATAATAACAAGAAAAAAAAAACATATAATCTTTAACGTATGACTCTCTCCTGAGCATTTCGACTTTGAAAACATCCAAGTGCCTATCTTCCTGAACTCCTTTGTATGATAAACATTAAGCTCCTCAGTAATGAATTCCAGAATCCAAGATAGGTCTGTATGGAGCCCTGCCTGGCCATGATAGCCAATGTGAGCCTTACCAAGGCATATTTATTGCACAGAGAGTCTTCCGTTGCAGATTTTGCCCAGATCCATGGTCAGCTCCATGAGTCCAGGAAAACACTTTGGACTCCATGGTCTAGAGCCCTTTGCCTTTATGAACCAAGTCAAGGTCCAGTCAAGGTTCCTTCTCCCTGTCCATCCTGGAACTTGCTTGCTGGAGGGGGTCTTATTTCAAAACAACCGCTGGACACCCAGAGAGGGCTGAATAGAGTGGTGCCTCCCTGGTTCTTGCGATGACAGCTGTCTGGTCGGTGCCAGCCGGGTCCCTTCACTCCGCCACTGTTGAGCTCCTGAGTCCTGAGCCCCACTTTCCCCTGGAAGGTCCTCTGCAGGCTTCCCTGCAGGCCCCGTCTTGTCCGGTCACATGGCGAGCTTTGAGGAGATGCGGCCCCTGAGTCAGGAAGCTCCTCAGAAGGTGGTCTGGGATCATGCGGAGGAAAGCCGTCCCTGGGGGCTCAGCAGAGGAAGAGCTCACTTCACAACCGGGTTGTGTAGACGCTGATTCCCCAGCTGGGCCACACAACAGGCAGAGGAGTGTCCCAGCATCCTCTGCTCCCTGCTCTCAACCCGGCCCCTTCTGTCACAGCCCCTGAGACTTGCCTGATTGTTAAGCGCGCTGTCCGCCCACCGTGAAAGCAACGCTCCCAGGAAGTCTGCCAGCTGTGTCCTCGACAGTATTATAGACCTCATCTCCAGAGGAGCTGAACACGATACTAAGGATGGTATTCGTCAGTGAGAAAAGGGTTTCGTTACTCCAGGGTGCATATCGCCCTGTTACGAGAGAAGAGTGCAAAAGACTGCCTGGTTTCAGCCTCCAGGGCCATGGTCCACCCATCAGGGTGGGCTGGGGGCTGGCCTAGCTTCCCAGCCCCTCAGCGCCTGGACCCCTGCCCGCACCGGGTGCTTGGCCAGAATGATGGATGAGATGGCAGAATGGATGACTGGCTTGAACAACATGCCTCCCCCTGCAAAGTGGAATAGGTCAGAGAGAAGGAATTCTTCCCTGGGAAATAGAAATAACAAGCAGGGCAGAAATGCAGGCTTGACTTACAGGACCACATGGAAGACCACTTTGGCAGAGCTTCCTGCTGCCTCTCTGTCCTGGGAATTAATTCAACCTGGACTCAGAACTCCACAGGGCAAACAACCCAGGCAACTCCCTGCTTCAGGGACTCCATCTTGGGCTTGTGCACCACTGGATACCCAACCGGTGCCAGCTCCCATGTCTCACCCACCATGCCAAGGAGAAGTCATCAAATCATAGCAAGTGTGATTGAAGGATTCATGCATGCAAGGTAAATCATTCAGCCATGTCCAACTCTTTGGACCCTATGGACTATAACCCACCAGGCTTCTCTGTCCATGGGATTTCCCAGGTAGGAATACTGGAGTGGGGTGCCATTTCCTCCTCCAGAGCATCTTCCCGACCCAGAGATCAAACCCATATCTCTTGCATCTCCAGCATTAGCAGGTGGATTCTTTACCATGAGCACCATCTGGAAAGCCCCTGGTTGAAGGGTAGTGAGTCCTTATTGAACAACTGGCTTTAGAGAAAGGCAGCTTTTGGCCACAAATGTGTTTTTGGAAATCCATATAGAAAGCAATTCTGGGTGAATAGAAGCAAATCTTTTCATAAGAATCGATAGTAACTGAGGCACTCAGGGCATCCCTCAGACTCACACATGGCTGCATATGTTTCCTTGCTTTGCTTCCGTACCATGATCCATCCACAGCAAAATAAACTAGGAGTTAGAATCCAAAAGAAGGATGAAGACTAATTTCTGTCAAGTAAGAAACGAAGATGCACACCCTCAAAGTCACTCATTTGTGTAAGGGGCGGGGCCAATAGGGCTGAGGGGGGCAATGGCAGAGAAGAGCCAGGAGGGGAGACAGGGATGGGAGGGACAGGGGCAGAGATGGAGAGAGGGGAAGAGATGGAGAGAGAGGAGAAGAGATGGAGAGAGAGGGGCGGAGATGGAGAGAGAGGGGAAGAGATGGAGAGAGAGGGGCAGAGATAGAGAGAGAGGGGCGGAGACGGAGAGAGAGGGGCGCGGAGATGGACAGAGAGGGGCGGAGATGGAGAGAAAGGAAGAGATGGAGAGAGAGAAAGAGATGGAGAGAGAGGGGCGGAGATGGAGAGAGAAGGGAAGAGATGGAGAGACAGGAAGAGATGGAGAGAGGCGGGCAGAGATGGAGAGAGGGGAAGAGATGGAGAGAGAGGGGCGGAGATGGAGAGAGGGGCAGAGATGGAGAGAGAGGAAGAGATGGAGAGAGGGGGGCAGAGATGGAGAGAGGGGAAGAGATGGAGAGAGAGGGGCGGAGATGGAGAGAGGGGCAGAGATGGAGAGAGAGGGGCGGAGATGGAGAGAGAGGAAGAGATGGAGAGAGGGGGGCAGAGATGGAGAGAGGGGCAGAGATGGAGAGAGAGGGGCAGAGATGGAGGTAGAACCAGAGGGAAACAGAGATGGGGGCACTGTGTGAGTGGGGCACCCCAGTATTCATGGCAAAGGGGGACGGAATTAAATGTGACGGACAGACGTGTTCAACAGCATCAGAGCTTGGGGTTTGATTTTTGTGATGCCTTCCTGATAGACTTAAAAGTTATTTTTGGCTTGTTTGTTTTCACCTTCTTCTGAAATTGGTGTTGGCTTAGTTGTGCTTCCCTGAAACAATCACCCATTTCATTCACATTTTAAAATGCCTTGCTTTTTTAGAGTTGCTTACTCTTTGTCTTTGAAATGATTGCCTTGGCTTTTATCCTCTTCTCACTCACAAAGGTGTGCTTTCGTCGTCAATCATTTCTCCTGATTAGATTTTCTAGAGGCTGGTCTGTTTCACTGTTTTTTGTTTTTTTCTTTTATAGAAACAGTGCTTGGGTCTGCCTGTGTCTTGAGTTTTAAAAATATATTCCATTTTCATTATTTTCTCTTTTGATTAATTTATTCATCATGTTTTTCTCAGGTTATTTTTCTTATTCACTTCTTTAGTTGAATGATAAACATGTTTAAATTTTTTCGATTTAATAATAAAGAACATATGAGAGTACAACTGAGGATTTTACCTTCGAAGTTCCCATTGTCATTATTAAATAAATATTCTATGATTGCAATTCTGATCTCCTCTTGTCTCAAATGTTAACTACAGGACTGAAAACGTTTACTTCCAAAATATTTTAAGATTTCTTTTAAACCATACATTTGTAATTTGATTGCATTGTGATCTGAGAAAGTGACTTAAACATTCTTTACTTTTTAGAATATTTAAACTTTTTGTACCTGGCCCATGTATATTTTGGAATGATGTGTACTACCTAAACTGTATAAAGTTCTATATATTTATACATTATTTTGCTTATTTAGATGTGTATGAAAAGTGAAAGTGAAGTCACTCAGTCGTGTCCGACTCTTTGTGACCCCATTGACTGTAGCCTACCACGCTCCTCCATCCATGGGATTTTCCAGGCAAGGGTACTGGAGTGGGTTGCCAAAAATATATATGATTGCTTTGTTCCATCTGCCTGAAATATTTTTCCTCCCCACTCTGTTATACCCTCAGTCTTCTTTAAGAGATAAAACAGACATCCTCTCTTCGATAAGCTTTCCCTGACCCTCAGGCTCAGGAGAGTGTTTTCCCAAATCGCCCCTGGCTCCTCACAGCGCTTTGACTGAAGTGGTCCCAGTCAGTCTGAGTCAATGTCTTCCTTCCTTCCTTTCTGAGGACAGGCTGGGGCTCCCTCCTCTTTGCATCCACAGGGGTAGGCATTGTGCATGACACAGAGCAGCAAATTCTTTGTTTTTTAAATAACATGTTATTCAAATATATACACCTGTAAATGTTTATTAAATTATGTATTTCCAAAGCCAATAACTCTAGTGTCGGTTGGGTGCACATTTTTTCCATGAAGTGCTGTGTTTTATAGAAAAACACACAGATTAGCCAGCTTTTCAATCACAGCACAGTATTACCTTTGTGTTAAAATTCAGACCTTGTAGCCCATCTGTCGTGATGAACCCTTTTTCAACTTGAGTCTTGTCAAGCTTCATTATTCTCAATCCAGTCTGACAGTTGGAGGTTAAAAAGACATCCACTGCCTTGCTCAAATTACCTGGTTCCTACAGGTAGCCAACTAGGTGAATTGCTACTGCCTGCGAAGGCCAACAAAGGTCTGTCTAGTCAAGGCTGTGGTTTTTCCAGTAGTCGGGTATGGATGGAGAGTTGGACTATAAACAAAGCTGAGCACCGAAGAATTGATGCTTTTGAACCGTGGTATTGGAGAAGACTCTTGAGAGTCCTTTGGACTGCAAGGAGATCCAACCAGTTCATCCTAAAGGAAATCAGTCCTGAATATTCATTGGAAGGCCTGATGCTGAAGCTGAAACTCCAATATTTGGCCACTTGATGCGAAGAACTGACTCATTGGAAAAGACCCTGATGCTGGGAAAGATTGAAGGCGAGAGAAGAAGGGGACGACAGAGGATGAGCTGGTGGGATGGCATCACTGATTCAATGGACATGAGATTGAGTAAAGTCCAGGAGTTGGCTATGGACAGGGAGGCCTGGCATGCTGCAGTCCATGGGGTCAAAAAGAGCAGGACACGACTGAGCATCTGAACTGAACTGAACTGTGAAGGTCTAATGTACCTGGTAGCTTTAAGATCCTTGGGACGTGGTTTCTAACTTTTACCCAATGCTTACCTAGTTGCTGAAACTCCAATACTTTGGCCACCTGATGAGAAGAGCTAACTCATTTGAAAAGACCCTGATGCTGGGAAAGATTGAGGGCAGGAGGGGAAGGGGATGACAGAGGATCAGATGGTTGGATGGCATCACCGACTCGATGGACATGGGTTTGAGTGGACTCCAGGAGTTGGCGATGGACAGGAGGCCTGGCGTGTTGCGGTTCAGGGGGTCGCAAAGAGTCAGACATGACTGAGCGACTGAACCGAACTACCTAGTTGCATTAACTGCTGGTCCATGTGGCACGTGTAAGATACCATATGGTATTATATAAAGGTATTTTTAAGAAAGAATATTTACCACTACCTTGAATGTTATAATGTCAAGCCACTCCAGGACTATTGCCTGGAAAATCCCATGGACGGAGGAGCCTGGTAGGCTACAGTCCGTGGGGTCGCAAAGAGTCGGACACGACTGAGCAACTTCACTTTCACTTGAATGTTATATAAGCACAATTCCTTTTCTATGTATTTTATGATCGGGAGCTTAGGTTCTAACCCTTTCTTTATGATGCTCACTTTCAAGG
Source organism: Cephalophus harveyi (assembly GCA_006410635.1). NCBI lineage: Eukaryota > Metazoa > Chordata > Mammalia > Artiodactyla > Bovidae > Cephalophus > Cephalophus harveyi. The sequence continues at coordinate 286,822 of SJYT01058255.1, read as the reverse complement.
ATTTTTTATTTTTTAATTAGTTAGTTAGGTCTGTTCACTTTTGGCCGCGCTGGGTCTTCACTGCTCTCTCGGTCTTTGTCCTGCTGTGGTTCGCAGGCTTCTCATCGCGGGGGCTTCTCCAGTTGCGGAGCGCAGGCTCGCGGTGCGGGGCTTCCGTAGTTCAGGCTCACGGGTTCAGTAGTTGTATGCACAGGCTTAGCTCCTCCGCAGCGAGTGGCATCTTCCTGGATCAAGGATTGAACCCTTATCCCCTGCATTGGCCAGTGGATTCTTATCCACTGTGCCACCAGAGAAGTCGTCAAGGATTTTTTAAATGCAGAATTTCCTTTTGGAGACTGTTTTAATTCGCAAACATGTCCGAACATGGGAAGGCTGCTGCCGTCCTGTTGACTCCCCAGTACTTGTTGGATCAACACTGTCATAGATTGAACGGCTTAACGAGGGCACTGCACACAGCCAGAGTCTAATCACTGCTTGAAAACGGCTCGAGAGCCTTCGTTCTGCAGGCAAGAAGGGGTAACTCTGGCTAAATGATCATATCTTCCTGTTCATCCTCAAAACTCATTAGTGAGATGATGACATTTCTACACAAAAGCAAACGTTTCCGTTTACCTCATTGTGCAAAAACAGTGATGGTGCGATTTGTAATCCTTTTCTCGTATTTTAGAGCTCTCTGACAAAGATTACCGCCTAAAGAGGACGATGCAATCAGCTCCATGAACACTCCTGTTTCTACTTCTAGCAGCTAATCTTGGACATGGGCCTGCCCTCTGCTGATTATCAGAGGCGAGTTTTGCTTAGGAAAAGTGGATTAACCAATAGTTTGGGGGGCATTTTGACCAATGATGAAAGGTAAAGTGTTTTTAAAATGTTTCCATAAAGGGGATTTTATTTCCTCCTCCTTTTTTTTTTTTTAATGTGGTCACATTTCTTTCACTTTCATAGGTCAATAGGCATGAACAATCTCTTGGTGCTTCATTCTATTTATTGTATTACGAAGATGACTTCTAAATGTCCTAAATATTACGCTCCCCTCGACAGACTCAAGTGATTGTTCTACAGAGTTCGTCACCCTCCCAGGAGCCCTCCGGGGAGGGTAGGAGAACCGCCAGCCAAGAGTCGCCTCTGAACAATTTCTTCAAATCCTTTTACCAGAGAACGTTCTCCGTGCAACAGAAAAAGATTAAAATGGTTCGTAAATTTGTAACAAATCTGTTGACAATAAAATATTTCCTGTCCAACAAGAACAGTTAAGAGATGCTGAAAAAAAAAAAAAAGAATGCCCTCTCCCTGCCCTCTTCAATTGTTTGCTAGCAGCCAAACAATTTTTTTTTAAAAGCAGGCTTGGTTTAATTTTTCCTCTGATAATTTAGGTAGCTACAGCTTGAACTAATTAAAACCAACATCAAATAAGGATTGAATAACCTGACAAAAAGGTTTATTCTGTTTTTATTTTAAATACCAGGTGAAATGCTATCTGATAGAGCATGTTTCTTTCATTGCTCTAAGTCATTAAGGATTTCCATTGCCAGAATGTCTGCAGATTAAAATGTTCCTCTAATAGAGACACTTGGGTGTCTTGGAAGAAGGGCGAGTTATTATTTTAGAAGAAGGGTGAGTTATTATCTGTCTTGTTCTCCTATTGCAGTGCTCAAGTTGTTTCCTCTGACTTTATACGTTTTAAGTCTTCTTTGCTGATGGAAGAGGCAAGATGAGCATTTCCAGAAATGCGCAGAGTCTGGGAGGCAAGCAGCATGCCGTGCACTTACTATGCGCCAGTCCAGCTCCAGCACCTGACGGTCGTCACCCCATTTATCACCCTAACACCATGGAGGGGGTGTCACGACCTTCAGTTAGTGCATGAAGTCAGTGGGGGATCCTGCGGGCCCAGGGATTTTCTCAAGGTGGCTAGCATCAGTTGGCTTTCAGCACTGCCTGGAAAGTCGGGTGTTTACGCAGTCAGGGTCCTACCCTTTGACCAGCCCTCCACCCAGCACGCCTTTCCCTTGGAGAAACACCCCCTTCCCCAGGTCTTCAGAAAGCCACACCCTCCTGATTCCCACCTCCCTGATGGCCCCTCCGGGGCCCTCCCTGGGGTCTTCCTCTGCCGGCCCAGGCTGATGGCTCCTCTGTGACTGGAGCTCACGTCCACTGGGTTTCGCGTGTCTGTACTCAGCTACCTGGGCACAGCTCCACTTGGATGCCACCTGGACCCTTCAAAGGTACCCCCTCCCCCTGGCTTGGTGCCCAGCTGGTGGCTGGCTCCCTCACCCTCTTCTTCAGGAGACTGCCAGGACTAAGAGGCTGAGGTCAGGGGTTTTCTCCCCAGGTCCCTCCCTAGGGAGCTGGAGACTGCCTTCGCCTCCCCTTCCGCGTTACTCCCCTCTCTGACTGGTTCCCCCTGTCCTTCCGACCTTGAGGTGGTGGTGATCTTCCCACCCATTTTCTGGCAGCTTCGCATCCTTCTGCCCCTTAAGTCCTGGCCCACCATCATCATGGGTGCGTTCACCATGCTGTCTGAGTTACCGGGATGGGTGTGCCTTTCGTTCCCTGCCAGCCTGCTATGATGTGCCCGCTGGCTCCGCATCTTTCCCTGCCCCCCTTGGCCCTTGCGCACCAACCTGCATTCCCATCCCCTAGCTCAGAGAACGTCGTATCGCTGCCCAGGTTTGCCGGCTGGGACACTGGGATACCGGGGTACCTCCTTGGCCTTTTCTTCTCCCTCAGCCCCATATCCATTCCATTCAAGCTCTTCCAGACCCTGTATCCTGCCATCCCCACTGCCCCAGCCCTTGGGTCCACCACCTCCATCTTCCCGCCCGACATGCTAACTGCCTGCCATGGGGTCTCCCAGCTTCTGTGCCTGCCCCTTTAATGCATTCTCCGTACCGCAGCCAGGGCAATTCTTTCTAAAATGCAAGCCTGGTGACACCAACCGCTATTAAGCCTCTCCTGGATTCCCAAGCCTCAAGGTCAGTTTCACATGTGTCTTGGCTCTCCCGGCTCAGACTCACCCACCCTGTCTCATGACAGTCACTCCAGCCAGGCTGAATTTGTTCCAAACGTGTCCTGCTTTCCACTTCCGGCTCTTACATGTGCTTCCACTGCCTGGGAACTAGAATCCACCTGGTAACACTGATGAATCCTTCAAACATCATCTCAGACATCACTGCTTCCAGGCAGCCTTCCCTGGTGTCCCCTACTGTTGCTATTGCTGTGCTCCCACGGCACCCTGGATACCCTCCTCCTCCTTCAATAGTTCCTGAGCACTCACTGTGTAACAAGAGTTGTGCTAAGCACTCAGCGTAAATTATTTCCGTTAACGCACACAGAATCCCTGAGAGGCGGTATGCTCACTGTTGTTGCTGTTGTCTAGTCACTGAGTTGTGTCTGACTCTGCAACCCCATGGACCGCAGCACTCCAGGCTTCTCCATCCCTCACTCTCTCCCAGAGTTTGCTTAGACTCATGTCCACTGAGTCGGTGATACTGTCTTTCCCTCTCATCCTCTGTCCCCTTCTCCTCCTGCCCCAGCATCAGGGTCTTTTCCAATCAGTCAGCTGTTTACATGAAGTGCTGGAGCTTCAGCATTAGTCCTCGCAGTGAGTATTCAGTGATTTCCCTTAGGACTGTCTGGTTTGATCTTCTTGCTGTCCAAGGGACTCTCAAGAGTCTTCTCAAGCCTCACACTAAACTGTAACAGCCCATTTGCTCATCTGGAGTTGGGATTGGCAAACCTTTCCTAAATATCAGTATTGTAAGCTTTGTGGACCATACGGTCTCTGTTGTAGCTTCAACGACTCAACTCTCCTATTAGCCTGAAAGCAATCCCAGATCTTGCTGAAATAAACGAGTGTGGCTGGGTGTCAACAAAACATTTCACAAAGCGGGTGCTGGGCTGAACTTGACCTGCTGAGGGCTGTCGTTTGCTGAGCCCTGCTCTATTCTAGACCATGCGCTGCATGAGGACAGGACCTGTGTCTCCACGGGTCACACTGTGTCCCCTGCTTGAGGACGAGTGATGCTGCACCACTGTCTCCAGGGGGAGATGCGGGGAAGGACAAGCGATGAGGAAGAGCAGGGCCACTTGTGATTGCTGAGGAACGACTCCTCTACTCCGTCTGGCATGATCCACCCAGAAACGCCCCCCTCACGGAGCCCACGTCCACACGATGCCATATGGCTCTTCACTACTGGTCCTCCGTCTGCTCTCAGGAGGCGCAGCCAGAGATGCCAGTCCTGCTGGTGGGGAACTCCAGGCTTCCGGCTCCCACAGGCCCCTCTCCAGGTGAAAACTCACCCCTTCCCCATCGTTTATGCTCCCCGGTGGCTCAGATGGTAAAGCATCTGCCTACAATGCGGGAGACCTGGGTTCGATCCCTGGGTTGGGCAGATCCCCTGGAGAAGGAAATGGCTACCCACTCCAGTATTCTTGCCTGGAAAATTCCATGGACAGAGGAGCCTGGTGGGCTACAGTGCATGGGGTTGCAAAGAGTCAGACACGACTGAGAGACTTCACTTTCCCCATCATTTCCCATCTCCATGGTGATCAGACTCCCTCATCCTCTCTGCCCCCTCTGCAGACTCTCCATTTGCCAACATCCCCTTTAAATGTCCTTCTTTCTCTCTCTCTATGGAGATAGGGAAACCCAGCCCTCCAGACTCGTGGGGTGCCACCCCACCCGTGGAGTTCCGCCTCTCCTGGGTTCCAAGAGTCCTCACCTGGACTCTAATGGGCCACCTCCCGGGTCCTAATAGCGGCAGTCTCTGCAATTCCTCACCCTCTCTTAGGAGAGCTGCTTCAAAAGCAGGGCTCCCTCACGCTTTTCTTAGAGTATTTCTCAACTCCATTGGCCTCGAAAGCGTTTAAATGCAGGGTCATGGCAAGATTTTGACCTAGGCTGTTGGGGTGACATTGTAAATAGCAACATTCTTTCAGCCAGCTCTGAAGCTCAGGGGGATCATTTCCAGGATAAACAAGGGCAGAGGGGCTGTCTAAATGCAGGCTCACACATTCCTGGGGAGTGGTGTTCAAACAATGTCATGCTCAAAAACAGGAAAAGCATCTCATATTTCAGAAAGCCTCATGGCAACACTTCCCTTCCCTTAAAACCACCTTCATCAGCAGAAATGCCAAGGCTTCCAGCAGGCCAGTTGTCACCACCAGCCGTCCTTGTCCTTCTCTGCTTCCCCCATCATACACGTGCCGGCATCTGGCCGGGGCTGGAGCTTACTTCCTGTGTGGCTTCTGGGTCAGTCCTTCTGAGTTCCTCAAGGATGGAGGTTGTTCTCACTCAGTCCCTGCCGCCTGGCCCAGTCCAGAGTGGGGTCCTACGCAGAGTCATGGACATGAAAGGGCTCACCAGCCAGTGACAGAAGATGCAACGGCCTATGGTTGGCACCCCTGGCAGAACGTGGCCTGGGAGCTGGCTCTGTGCCTCCTCCTGGAGCAGCTCAGCGTCGTGCCTCCAGCAGAACCTCTGCCTCCATGTCCAGGGCCCCTGGCTCGGCCTGGCCTCCAGGTGCCCTGCTGATCCGCCTTCATACTGAGCCAGGCCGTGAGTGTCCCCCAAGGCCGTGGCTCCCACCCTACTCCCTCACCACCACTGTGCTCGTTCTCACTGAATCATAAACTTAAGTCCTAAACTTCCTGGCATGAATCTCTTGGAGAGGTAATTTTACAAAGGTGACTCCTCTGTGTTCCTAGGATTAAATAACACAATTACGGCAGCTTCTCAAAGTTCATGGCTGTGCTTTTCCATCTCCTCAAACGTGGCTGGAAATTTCTCAGATCACCTCCGTGGGCAGGTTAGACATGCTTGCAATGGGAAGCTTCAGCGCGTTTTGAACACAATCGAACACCTGCCAGCACAGAGGAGACCCTCATGAAACCGGAGCGGGAAGAATGAGGCCGCCCGCTGGCTGATGATGCTTTCTGATGACGGCCCTCGGTGCCACGGCCGTGATCAGACCCCGAATGGCCCCGCAAAGTCACTTAAACTGCTCCAAGAGCGCCATTTCTAAAGGCTCTGTTCTTCTCAAAGTCCAGTAGCTAACGTTTCCACTTTGCAGAGGTAAAGAGACCCTCGGCCAATGCAGGAGACACAGGAGATGCGGGTTCAAGCCCTGGCTCAGGAAGATCCCCTGGAGGAGGAAATGGCAATTTCACAGCACAGTTTTCCGTGCTGGTATTTTCTGCTTTTCTTGTCTCTTTGCACTGCTGAGCTGCCAGATTTATTTTCTTGGAGCATGCATCCTTTCCCCCAAATCAGAGGCTGGCCCACTGGAACACATCCCAGAGCCCCTCAGCCTTGCTGTTGGTCAGTCCCCTGCAGTGGGTCCTGGAGGTGCCGCAGTTTTGCCCAGGCCACCGGGCCAGCCCAACGGCCCGGCTTCTCATTCATCGGCGAGCCTAGTGGCTGTCCTTCTTATCCTCAGGATCCTCTCCCCGTTCACTGTCTCTGAGCCTCTGCTTGGGCGCCTCCTCTTGCTCAGAAGGCCCTTTCCACCGTCTCCTGCAGTTCTGAGAGCACCGGAGATCCATGAGGCACTTCTGCTATTTCCTCCCCTAGCAACTTGCTTCGGTCACTGTAGGGAACTGAATGGGGACTGAGAAGGGCAGGAGTCTAGGTCCCGGGGCCTTTATGCTCTATGCATGATACGGATGAGCCCCTCTGCCTCTCTGGGTGAGGTCTGCTTACCTATGAGGACTCTGGCTTGGACAGGCCCTGTGCAGGATTCCACCTGTGATCCCGCTTCTGTGGCTAAGGGGACACTTCTTTTATTACACTTTTACTTTAACTGGAAATATCTTTATGGTTATGAAAGTAATATTTTTGTTGCTAAGTTGTTTTAGTTGTGTCCGACTCTGCGATCCTATGGACTGTGGCCCCCCAGGTTCCTCTGTCCATGGAATTTCCCAGACAAGAGTCTTGGAGTGGTTTGCTATTTCCTCCTCCAGGGGATCTTCCCAACCCAGGAGTTGAACCTGCTTCTCCTATGTGTCCTGCTTTGGCAGGTGGATTCCTTTCCGCTAGTGCCACCCGGATCTAAAAAGCAGTATAGATGTAATTAAAATTTTAGAAGAATCCAGGAGTTTTTAAAGAAGACATTCTTCTTACATGCTACCACCAGAGGTAATTACGTGAATGGTTTGTGGTTTATCCTTCAAGGCGTTTCTATTACAAACCCTTGAGATCTTGCTTTTCAGTACAGAATGTGGACTTATGCTAGAAACTTCTGTTCCACTTGAAAACATCTTTTCACATCAAGTTACAGGACTGCCCCATCTCAGTAGCTTGCAGTGGATTCATCACTCCCGCAAGAGGGCGCTCTTTCCCCCAGAGGCCGATAGAGAGAGGGGAGGGGAGCGGCGGGCGGGGGGAGAGAGAGCGCGTGCTCCGCTGATGGCTCACAGCAAGCCTGAGAGATGCTGACACAGAAAGAGCATCTGTGTTCCAGCCACTTACACAGCTGGCTGATGGGAAGGTGAGGCCTCTTTCTTAATGGCATCAGCTCAACCCCACTTCCTGTCTGTCCTTAGAGATGTTCCCGGGTGCATTTCCCAACAAAACTCCAGGGTGCAGATCTCTACTTTTATCTGATTTCCCTGACATCCAACCTGCTTTAGATGTACCAACATTTAGTTAAACACTGTTCACCTAAGGGCATTCAGATTACTTTCAATTCTTCACTGTTTAAGCAAAGCTGAAACTGGCATCCCTGACCATACATCTTTCTAAAAGTATTATTGTTATGTGTACAATATTATATAAGTATGCAACATAGCTGGGCTTCTCTTGTGGATCAGCTGGTAAAGAATCCACCTGCAATGAGGGAGACCAGGGTTTGATCCCTGGGTTGGGGAGATCCCCTGGAGAGGGAAAGGCTACCCACTCCAGTATTCTGGCCTGGAGAATCCCTTGGACTGTATAGTCCATTGGGCTGCAAAGTGTCGGACACAACTGAGTGACTTTCACTCACTCATGCAACATAGTAACTCACAATTTTTGAAGGTTATAGGCCATTTATAGTTACCATAGCACACTGGCTGCATTCCGTATGATGTTTCATACATCACTGTAGCTTATTTATTTTATACATAGTAGTTTTCCACTTCTTAATCTACTACCCCTAGGTTGCCTGTCTCCCTTTCCTCTACCCTCTGGTAACTACTAGTTTGCCCTCTGCATCTGTCAGGCTGTTTCTTTTCGTTATAGTCACTAGCTTGTTTTCAGATTATACACATTAGTGATACCTCGTTTTGCAGATTACAGACATTCATGATACCATATGGTATTTGTCTTTTTTCTGTCTGACTTATTTCACCAAGCATAATATCCTCCAAGTTCATCCATGTTGTTGCAATTGTCAAATTTCATTTTTTAAGCTGAGTAGCTTAAATATATATATCTCCCATCTTTTTTATCTACTCACCAGTTGATAGATACTCAGGTTGCCTCCATACCTTGACAACTGCAAATAATGCTGCTCTGAACACTGGGTGCAGGTGTCTTTTCAAATTAGTGTTTTCATTTTTTTTTTTCCAGATGAGAACCCAGGAGTGGAATTGCTTGACTATACATCTGCGAACAAACGTCTCATTATTTCTTCGGAGTGTCATAGTATAATGTGTTTAAAATGTAGACCCTAAAGGTGTCGGGGGCTCTTATAGGGAGTCTGGGAAGTCAAAGCTTTTCTCGTGATTGTGCTAAGATGCCATTTCTGCATGCTGGCATTTGTAGCTAGGGCACAAGCAGCGATAAGTGAAGCAGCCGGGGACCGAGCAGGGATCGAAGCAGTGGCAGCGAACTGCCCTCGTGGCCGTTTCACGTGCTTAACAGTTCAGAAAGGCGAAGCTGAAGCGCCAGTACTTGGGCCACCTGGTGTGAAGAGCTGACCACGGAAAAGATGCGGGGAAAGATGGACGGCGAAAGAGAAGGGGACAGCAGAGGGAGAGACCGTTGAGCAGCATCACTGCCTCATTGGACACGAATCTGAGCAGACTCTGGGAAATAGTGAGGGACGGGGGAGCCTGGCGTGCTGCAGTCCACGGGGTCGCCAAGAGTTGGACGCGACTTAGCGACTAGACAAGTTCACTTCAAAATGCTCGTAATGGAGCAGCAAAAACTATTAACGTTATTAATCTTGACCCTCATGCACACATCTCTTTTCTACCTTGGGCCACGTGTATAGACCATTTCCGCTGTCCACCCCGGAACGAGCATCGTCTCGAGGGGAACACTTCGTTTCGTTTCTCCGTGCCATCGTTTCTGTTCAGAGCTGGACAAGCCGCTTCTTCCTGGGCACAGCATTTTGCCTTCAAAGAATGACTGACAGACACGCCGGGGCTCTTCAGACTGGGGTATTCGCTAGACATTTTCTCAAAAAGAAACGAAGCGAGCCTGTCACTTCAAGGAAAGCAACTGACAGGATCTTCTTGCTGGTGATAAAATTCGAGCTTTCAAGTGAAAATTGGAATTTTGGAACCCTTGTATCAGCCACCAGGAGCTTGACAGCTTCCTGGTACTTCAGAACTTTACTTAGGGGATGGGTGCTGATTTTAACAAGCATGATTTTTTTTTTTAATATTGTATAATGAAATGTGTCAGGCTTTGGAAGACCTGCAAACTCAGTGAACCAAAATTTTTCCAAAAGATCAATGCACGATGGGACAAAGTTTTGTGAGAGAAAAAAATCCATTCCAAGTACAGAATGAACTAATGGCCTGTAAGAGCCTGAAGTAGGAACCGTTGATTGATGGAGTTTTGGGTTCCACATGGCAGCTAAACATTTAGAACCTATAACTTGGTGAGTTTTGGTGTAGCATGTAAAAAGAACATCCACAATGATCTGAGAAGCTCTTTAGAACATTGCCCTCTTTTCCAACTACGCATCTGTGTGAGGTCTAATTACCTTCATATACTTTAACCAAGGCAACATATCACAACACAGTGCACATAGAAGCAGACAATACAGTTTAGCTGTCTCCTGTTAAGCCAGAATTAAAGAGATATGCAGACGGCTACTCTTCTCATCACACATTTTGTTTTTAAAACCAGCTAATTTTTATAAAATGATTTATGTTAACACATAATGGGTTTATTCTTCTTCTAAAATGCATTAATAAACATTTAGAAGCAGTCTGTTTTATAATTGCTTTACTTTTTATTTTATTTTTCTTGTTTTATTTGACCACATTGCTCAAGCACCATGTGGGATCTTAGCTCCCTGATAAAGGATTGAACCCTAGTCCCCGGCACTGGAAACTCGAATTTTTAACCACTTGGACTGCCAGGGATGTCGCAACATGTAGGAGCATCCTTAGTTCAAATTTCACTAGACTAAATATTGACAGATACAATCTATATCCTGTTGGGGCTCCTCAACAGTTTTTTAGCATGTCAAGAGTTTCTGAGATCACAAGGTTTGAGAACAGCTGGGGTAGAAGATAGGATTCGTTAGTCCTCACACTCACACCAAGAGGGGAGGAAGTAGGTTATTGATCTATCACCTCAGCTGCTGAGCCATGTCACCATGCATCGAGCTAAACACATCGGGAGGGGGGTGTCCCTACTGCTCCCCCCAGCCCGGGGTGGACACCCCAGGCAGGACTTATCTGCCAGCCCTTCCTGTTTTCCTTCCTGGAAGACTCACTTGGATCTAATATCCCCATCTGCTCCATTCCAGGGTCTAATTCCCAATAGTTCCCATGATTTTTTCTTTTCTTACTTCACACCCTAGACCAGGGTTTTTCATGAGGCTCCACTCTTTGCCGATTATGTTGCAAGTTTTCCAAGCTTGTGGCTCATTGTCAAGCTTTTTTGATGATGCCTTTTGATATACAAATCACTGGAAATGTTATATATAACATAAAATTTTAATCTTTCAATTTGTGGCTTTTTGCTTTGCTGTCATGATAATTAATTTTTTTATCATATGGTTATAAAAATATTCTTCTAAATTTTCCTTTGGCATTTAATGTCTTCCAATATTTTTAGATTTATCCCTTTAATAAAATCAGAATTTTTGAAAGTTATGTCATTGAGGCATAATTTACATACAATAAAATGAATGCATCCATATTAAGCTGATGAGTTTTATACTTTCAACACATTTTTATGTAAAAATATGTATACCACATATGTATAATCATCAAAAGTATGACTAATAATAATCCTCATAGAATAATCATTTCTGCATGAATATGCTGCTATTTAGACATTTGACTACTGATGGATGTTTGAGTTCTTTTCGATTCAGGGCTATTATTAATAAAGCTGATCTGAACATTTATTTACAACTCTGTATAAATACAGTCTTTAAAATTATATATTCAAACTGGTTATTACTGATATAAAGGAAGGGGTTTTGAAACATATTTTAATGTTAAATGTAGGAATCTTAGGAATGCTCTGCTTAGTTTCGATAGTTTTCAGTTAGACGGTAAGATAATCTTCCAGAAATGATAAGCTTGTCTTTTCCTTTCAATATTTAAACGTGTGGCTTCTTTCTCTTTCCTTATTACATTAGTTAAACTTTCAGAACAAAAATTGAATAATAGCAATATTCTTGTTCCTTACTACATAAGTCACAAATTGTCATATAATGTTAGGGCTTGAATTATTTGCCCCGCCAATCCCAATTTATATGTTGATATAACCACCAGCATGTCAGGATCTGACCTTATTTGAAGAGAAAGCATTTTATTCTTTTATTGGAGGATCATTGCTTTACGACGTTGTGTTAGTTTCTTCTATATGACAGTGTCCCACCTCTCAGGCCTCCCTTCCGCTTGCCCATCCCACCCTTCTGTTTCATTACAGAGCACCGAGCTGGGCTCCCTGTGCCATGACAACTTCCCACTAACTATTCATTTTACACATGGTTTAGTGGCTAAGCCATGGTTTAGTCACTAAGCCATGTCTGACTCTTGTGACCCTGTGGACTGTAGCCCGCCAGGCTCCTCTGTCCATGGGATTCTCCTGGCAAGAATACTGGAGTGGGTTGCCATGCCCTCCTCCAGGGGATCTTCCCAACCCAGGGACTGAACCCGCGTCTCCTACATCACCTGCTTTGGCAGGTGGCTCTTTACCACTAGCACCAGCTGGGAACCCCAGAGTCCTTACAGAAGTCATCAAATCAGAATGAGGGCACAAGGGTGGAGGGTTATCTGGTGTGACTAGTGGCCTTATAAAGAGAGAAGACTGGTCACACAGGGAAGATGCTATGTGGACACTGGAGATGGCCACCAGCAAGCCAGGGAGACAGGCCTGAACAAGCCCTTCCCTCCTGGTCTTCAGAACTGTCCACGCCTTGATGCCAGACATTTGGCCTCCCGAACAGTGAGAGAATACTTTCTGCTCTTTATGGTGAAGCCACTCAGGTTGGGTACTTAGTTCCTGCAGCCCTAACAAACTAATACATACAATGAATCACCCCACAATTAGTGGCTTAGAACAGCCACTGTTACATAAAGAACAAACACATGGACTCCAAGGGTGAAGGGAGGTGGCAGGATGAACTGGGAGACTGGGGCTGGCATATATACACCACTGATGCTATGTATAAAATAGGTAACTAATGAGAACCCACGGTACAGCTCAGGGAACTCTACTCAGCGCTCTGCTCACCTAAATGAGAGGAAAACACAAAAAAGAGGAGATACATATATATGTATATATATGTATCATGTAGCTGATTCACTTTGCGGTACACTAGAAACTGCTGCTGCTGCTGAGTCACTTCAGTCGTGTCCGACTCTGTGTGACCCTAGAGATGGCAGCCCACCAGGCTCCCCCGTCCCTGGGATTCTCCAGGCAAGAACACTAGAGTGGGTTGCCATTTCCTTCTCCAGTGCATGAAAGTGAAAAGTGAAAGTGAAGTTGCTCAGTCGTGTCCGACTCCTAGCGACTCCATGGACTGCAGCCCACCAGGCTCCTCCATCCATGGGATTTGCCAGGCAAGAGTACTGGAGTGGGGTGCCATTGCCTTGTCCAACACTAGGAACTACAACATTGCAAAGCAACTATACTACAATAAAAATTCATTACGAAAGAGAAAAAGAACAGCCACTATTTCATTTGCTCTTCACATGGTAGGTTAGCAGTTTGGTCTGGGCTTGTCCGTCCTTCGCTGATCTCACCCGGGATTCCTCGTACCACGTCTTCATCTGCAGCTTGACCAGGGCAGAGTGGCCAAAGATGCCTTCCTTACAAGTCTGGCAGTTGGTGCTGGCTGTCAGGTGGGACCGTCCTTGTCAGCTCCACGTGGTCTTACGTCCCCTGTGGGTGAGGCTAGACTCCCCCCCCCCCCCGGGGTGTTCTCTGAGCACACTCCCCGAGTGCACGGACAGGAACCCAAGTCCTCCAGGGTCCTCGGATTGGACTCACACGATGTCACTCTTTCTATGTCCCATGATTCAAGTGTGTCACAAGGGCAGCTCGTATTCAAGTGATCAGGCAGACACGGCACCACTTATGGGACGAGCAGCAAAGCAACACTGCAACGGCAGGGCACACACACGGGCAGGCAGATGCGTGCCCGCTTTTGGCAGCTTGCCGCTCTGAGCCTAATGGGAATGTCTCGTGATTGATTATTAACGATGGCGCCTGCCTGATGCTTCTAATAGATGCTCTTAATTTTCGAAAATTTATTTTTACTCCCCAGGGACTGGGAATGTTTCTCAGAAGCTGATGCGCAATCTTGGTAAAGGCCTTTGTGGCACCCATTTAGATGGCCATATGGTTTTCCCTTTTAACCTCTTGATATAAGAAATTATGGCAGTGGGGTTACTGATGCTCTGCTTCTGCTTGTAGATGGCTCACCTTCTGTCTCCAGCAACGTGTGAGCTCCTTGAGCGGGGGATGCCCCTGTACCTCCGTGCTGGTGCACAGTGGACTCATAATTAGTATCTGTTGCAATGGGCTGTATAGACTGTCATTTAAATCCAAGGCTGTGTTCTCTCAGTTAAGTCAGACGGTGCCCTTTCCCAGTTTTCAGCTCAGCTTATTCCCAGGTGTCTCGTGAGCATCTCCTCTGCGGTCCTTCCCCGCCCTCTCTCCTGTCCTCTTCCCCAAGGTGGTAACTTACCATCCTGCAAAGACAGAATGGTGGCTCCTCTTTCTCATTATCCAACAGCAGGCGGTGCGCTGATACATCTCCAATGGTCATTCTCATCTACAGGTGAATCTGCCTTCCCGCTATTAGTTTTAGGTAACCAGTAATTCACAAGGAAGGCACATCTAGGTGGGCTCTATTGGGAATTTTAATAGCCAGGGTTCTATTTTTCCAATTTCACTGTTTTCAGAATCTCACAGGAAAAAAAATAAATGAGGGTCAAAATAACTCACCTTTAGGGCTTCCCCGGTGGCTCAGTGGTAAAGCATCTGCCTGCCAAGGCCGGGGACACAGGAGACGTGGGCTTGATCCCTGGGTGGGGAAGATCCCCCAGAGAAAGAAAATGGCAGCCCACTCCAGTATTCTTGCCTGGAGGATTCCATGGACAGAGGAGCCTGGGGGACTACAGTCCATGGGGTAGCTAAAGAGCTGGACACAGCTGAGCACAATTGCACTCACCTCACACGCTAGTAAAGTAATGCTCAAAATTCTCCAAGCCAGGCTTCAGCAGTACGTGAACCGTGAACTTCCAGATGTTCAAGCTGGTTTTAGAAATGGCAGAGGAACCAGAAATCAAATTGCCGACATCCACTGGATCATGGAAAAAGCAAGAGAGTTCCAGAAAAACATCTATTTCTGCTTTATTGACTATGCCAAAGCCTTTGACTGTGTGGATCACAATAAACTGTGGAAAATTCTGAAAGAGATGGGAATACCAGACCAACATTGCTTTGCCAACAAAGGTCTGTCTAGTCAAGGCTATGGTTTTTCCAGTGGTCATGTATGGATATGAGAGTTGGACTATAAAGAAACTGAACACCGAAGAATTGATGATTTTGAACTGTGGTGTTTGAGGAGACTCTTGAGAGTCCCTCTGACTGCAAGGAGATCCAACTAGTCCATCCTAAAGGAGATCAGTCCTGGGTATGCATTGGAAGGACTGATGTTGAAGCTGAAACTTCAATACTTTGGACCCCTGATGCAAAAAGCTGACTCATTTGAAAAGACCCTAATGCTGGGAAAGACTGGGGGCAGGAGGAGAAGGGGACGACAAAGGATGAGATGGTTGGATGGCATCACCGACTTGATGGACATGAGTTTGGGTGGACTCTGGGAGTTGGTGATGGACAGGGAGGCCTGGCGTGCTGCGGTTCATGGGGTCACAGAGTCGGACACCACTGAGCGACTGAACTGAACTGAGCAGAAGTCATAACAAACAAAGAAAATTCAAACTGTCTCACTCTCTTTGGCAGTTTAATCAGTGCTGTAACCTCATTAGAAGGACAGAAGGTTGTCCCATCAACGTGCATCACTGCCTCGGCTGATGCAAAGCTTTCTGGAAGGGTGTGGCCTGGCTTCATGCACCTCCGCTGGCTGCTCAGACAGGTCCTGCAGGCAGGCTGGTCATGGTCACCCGGGCAGGCAGAGGAGGAGTGGAACCCCAGCTCGCTGACGTCACCACCGCACTCAGGTGAACTTCCACTGAGCTGGGAGGTGTAGAAGTTAATCAGGAGGACAATTTGCTCATGGGCCTTCTGGAGAGTCGGATAATCAGGGAAGAAACGTGCTGAGAGAGCCTTGGGAGCTGAGGTCCAGAGCCCAAGGCCTCCAGCTGGAGGGATGCTGGGCGCGTGGCCCCTTCTGGCTTCTTCCCCCATCCCTTAGGTGCTTTGTCCAGAGGCATCAGAGCCTCTGGGATGGTCTGTGGGCCTTCCTACCTCCTTCCTTTTCTAACTGCAAACCCTTGCTGGGGAGCAGCTGCACTCCACACGCCCACCTTCCAACTCGTGTCCCAGCACCTTTTATATCTGAAGCAGTAATCTTACGACTCAGCCGCTTCACCTCGAAAGCGGAGTAAATACGGTACTCTCCTCTACAGCTGTTACCAGGGCGGAGCAGGAGAACCCCTGAGCGCGGCACTTGGCGCGTGGACAGTGCTCCGCCAGCACGGGTTGAGTCAGCGTTATCTCTTTACAGATTCGTTTTCTAGGGTGGAAGGAACAAGTTACTGCAACCTTATTGGTTTAAAGCAACACGAATGTATTAGCTAATGGTCCAGTAGTTTAGACGTGCAATACAGGGTTCACTGAAATGAACTTCAGGTGGGGGCAAGGCTGGTTCCTGCTGGAAGCTCTAGAGGAAAATCCGTTTCCTTAGTCTCTCTAAGCTTCTGGTGGCACCTGCTTTCCTTGGTGTGTGGCCCCTTCCTCACGCTTCAAGGCCAGCAACAGGCCAAAGGACTGTCACAAAGGATTTCCCTGATCACCTCGGTCTCAGTGAAATAACAGCTAATGCATGCTTGGTCTCTACTCCCTGCTCCTGCCACAGAGCCCCTGAAACCTTTGTCACGTCCTAAGGAGTCAGGGCACTGGGAGCATCTTTTGCTCTAATATTTGGTCTTTGACTCCAACTCCCAGTGTAGAGCTCTCAGGTCTCGTGGGCGGGTTTCCTGGGTGGTGGGAGTGACTTAGCGCTAATGCAGTGACTTGATGGACGGTTTCAGAGTGCAGGTTGGTCACCAGAAAGACCAAGCTGTGGTTAGAAGCTTGGAACTCTCATTCCCCTTCCTGTCTCCAAGAAGAGGAAGGGGCTGGATACTGACTAAAGGATCAGTCATGGCCCCGTGATGAAGCTTTCACGGACACCCCGGAGTGCAGGTCTCCAGGCTGATGAACACGCGGAAGCCCTGGGAGTGTTGCCTCTCAGGAGGGCAGCATAGCTCCACACCCCTCCCCTGCTCTGATCATCTCTTCTCTCTGGTAATTCCTGAGTTACATCCTTTGGTAATAAACAGGTAATCTATCAGTGAACTGTTTACCTGAGTTCTGTGAGCCACTCTAGTGAATTAACTCAGGTTAGTTTCACTGCCCGAAAAATCCCATGTGGACTGCCTTTTGAGGTGGCAAGAGCCCGTATATGTTCTGCCTCGTCTTCTAAGGACTATCCATCTCAAATTCTCTGTTTCCTCAAGATCCTAAAGGCTCTAGCTTCATTCCAGTCCCTCTTTGGGCTCTGGCCGGTCCCGCCATGGTTCACCACCCCCAAATTCTTCATGGAGGCCCTTTCCCTGTCCAGCAGGACCCTGATGACTTTGCCTTCTGCCCACCCTCCCGCACTCCCCACCAGCCTCCTCTGGATGACTTGCCCTAGATGACTTGTGTGACAGCCTTTAAGCCCTCATTGGATTCCTCGCTCGTGCCTCCCCAGAGCTTCCTTCCCGGGTTGCTGCCAAGCCTCCCCTCAGTTCCTGAACGGGTTAGAAGCGTCTGCTTTATGTAATGAACTGACACTTTCTCCATACGCACCCCCTGGCTGTGTCCTCCAGGCTCATTTCCTAGGCAGGGGTCTCTACAGGCAGCAGTCCATCAGCATCTCCTCTGAGGAGCCCAGACAGCTGATGTAGTACGCGTCAGTCATACGATACGCACGTCGCTGACGGTGTCTTAAGGCCACTTCAGAGATTCAAGGACGTTCCCAAGCCAACCGTGCCCTTCTGGCCCGGAGAAGGATGTGCACCATCTCCTGTTCTCTAGAGCAGAGGGGATTTAATTTTTAATTTTTTTTTTTATGATGAGAGAAAGGAAGGGGCTGGGCCTGAATTTACTCTTGCAGCGCACATCTGGACCATCTCTGGGTGTGGTTCCCCTTAGCCAGCGACTCCGCCTGGTGGAGTTTAGATCCACCCGTTTCTGGCTCTGGGCCTGAGAGTCTAGACTGGGGCTTCTGGAAGCGGTCCTGGCACCGGTAAGGATCTGTGTCTGTAATGGGTCCTGTCTTCTGAGATCCACCGCCCCGGGATGTGCCCGCTCTTCCCTAGTGGTCTTTGCCTCTTGAAAATTAATCTTGTATGACTGAAGAGGCTTGTGAGCCCCAGCGGCAGCACCCAATGACTGGTGCATTCAGAGAGCGCCTCTGTTTCCCTGTGCAGGCTCAGTGATCACAGCTGCTTAAGGCATGCTGTGCTTCCGGCATCTTCGCAGGCCTCGGCTGGTAGCACCCCGACTGCTGGTTGGGGGTCCAGAGTGGACTTAGCTGAGTCCAGAACTCTCTACCCTTCCACTCTTCCACCCCGACACACAGCTGAGCCCGGGCACATTGTCAGGGTTTCCAGGCAGGAGACCATCATCTGTCTGTCCGCTAATCCTGGTGGCCCCGGGCACTGGTTTCTTCCTGTGATCCCTCCGTGATGCCCGAGGTGGGGGTGGGGGTGAATAGCCTCCGGAATGGTGTTTAGCAGCTGGTCCAACAGTCAGGGGTCCGAAATGAAGACCCTGGCCCGGCCCGTGTCTGCACCTCAGGTGCAGGTGGAAACGTTGGCTGCAGCACAAAGAGGAGGCTGAGGATGGGAGGCTTGCCATCTCATCGCTCCTGGGATGAAACTGTGAGCCAAACCCAGGCCGGAAGCGGGTTGTCAGGGAGGCTTGGGAGGCAAGAAGAACCCTACCCGGGACCTAACAGAGGGAGGGACGAGGGCCCCAGGCTGGGCAGAGATGGGACATCTGAGCTCTCACTCTCTCTAAACCAGAAAAGAGCGACACGATTTAAAGCTGAGGCCGTGCCTTGGGTGTGTCTCTGCTCTCTCCCCAGTGACGTTTAAGTGACGCCGGAACCAGGACTTACTCTCTGCAGTGCTGGCCGGGGGCTGAGGAGGCAAAGAGGAGGATGCATCAGGGCTGGCAACAGCTCGGGAGTCTGTCGGTGCTTTAAGGGTCAAAGGCCAGCAGGTACTCAGAGCAGGGGTTCGGTGCTCACGACCTTCCACCTGGGCAGCGGTGAGCAGGGCTGACTGGAAGTAGCGCGATGGAGGGGCAAAGGCCTGCACTGCCACAGCGGTGGTGCCTGGGGAGGGAGCCGATGCCAACCATGCTAGCAGGTAAGGCCTGGGTTCAGTCCTGGGCTCACGTCACATCCACGAACATTCCATTGACCCAAACCAGTCATATGGCCAAGACCCAAACAATGGGCAGGGGAAGAAGGTTCTTCCAGCAGTGGGAGGGCCTGCAAAGCGACACGCCCGTGCCTGTGTTTGCATCAATATATAACTGTACATCAGGAGTGAAGGAGTGGGGTCAGGAATCCAGTCTGCAGCAACCACGGTCCCTAAGCAGAGCGGAGTCCCTGTTACTCCAGAAGCCCAATTCTGTTTCGAAGTGCAGATGACCATTTCTTCACATTGCACCATATTTATATGATTTCTTGCAGAAGCTCCTCTATAATCAGCCTTTCATTTTCATGCAACCGTGTTTGTATTGCTACTTGTGTAAACAAATCACGGCCTCTCAAGGAAGCCAGTGCTTCTCTGTTCTGTTTCTGTAGATGAAAGTTGTTCACAGGATCTGAGCTCCCCTGACTTGTGTGTGCTCCCCCAGCTTCCTTCCTGCCTACCGGAGTCACACAGTTTAATTTTTGCCAATAGCTATTACTTTTATTTCCACACTACATCAATTTCATCAGTGTACAGTGGCCTGACCCGAGTGTCTAGCTCTCACTGATTTCCTAATACCATCTTGGTCATTAGCTGGAAATGGATCTAGACGTTAAGCACTCCCGATAATGCCTCTGACATGTAATCATTTACTGCATCCATCACTTCCACCCTTTTTATGCTATGTGTCAGCAAAGTTTCCCAATTAACACTCGGAAGGTTGAAATCAGACATATTGCCATCACAGCTGAGTTGTCCGATCAGGGTGTAAATGCCCAGGAAGACATGTAGACGGCAGATTTTTTTTTTTTTATGAAGTATGGCCTGATTTTCTTGACTCACAGAAAATAAAAGCAGTGGAAAACCTCAGGAAGAACATAAAATGCTAATACTCCTGCTCAATATATCGTCAACGATAAACATCAGCAAAGACTCCGATGTCATTTTATGTTGCGGTATTCAGAGCCCCACCTGTTAATTCTGGGCTTCAAAGAAACATTTTTGGAAGTGTTGTCTTGGCTGATTGTAAAATGAGTGGGTTTTCAGTGAGAAGTCTCTTTTTTGCCAGGATGCAAACATTGCTTATGGAGGGTACACACCTGTGAGCCTGCTAATTTAGCAGCAGGAGGATGCAGCGTGGGTGCCAAGCAAGGGAACAAACTCTGCAGATGTTAGGCAGGAAACCAAGTTCTGCAGGACTGAGTGACAAAACCACTTGGAATCCTGGGTTCTGGGGGAGCATCCCGGAGCAGGTTGTGTCACTGCCGAATTCTGGTTAAGGCAGCGCCGAAGCAGGACTCGTGCAGACACAGTGTGTTTGCAAGATGATCACCTGAGTGTTATGTTGTAAGAAAGCCAGTTGGAGGTGAGCATCTCTGTAGATGTGGATCCCCATCAACAGAAAAAAATGTGAACATCGTCACCAGCAGAAGGACCTGGTAAATACTTGCTTCTCAGTGAGCCAGGGAAAGCTTCTGCTGGGTAGGAAGCATTCTCCAGTTCTCTTCCAGTTTACTCTCCTGGCCCATCTCCCATGCTATTCTTGAGCAAATGACTGACTTCAGAAGAACGCATTTAAAGATGAGTAGCAACCAAAAGAAAAGCTACATGAATTTCAGAAGTAAAACTGCAAAATAAAAAGAACTTACTAAGCCAAATGCCACTTCCACTGTAAGGGATTGGATTTAGGTCATGCCTGAACGGCCTAGTGGGTTTCCCCACTTTCTTCAATTTAGGTCTGAATTCAGCAATAAGAGCTTCATGATCTGAGCCACAGTCAGCTCCTGGTCTTGTTTTTGCTGACTGTATAGAGCTTCTCCATCTTTGGCTACAAAGAATATAATCAATCTAATTTCAGTATTGACCATCTGGTGATGTCCATGTGTAGAGTCTTGTGTTGTTGGAAGAGGGTGTTTGCTATGACCAGTGCGTTCTCTTGGCATTGTTAGCTTTGATCTGCTTCGTTTTGTGCAACTGAACTGAAGCCAAATGTAGATCCAAATTACACAACGGAAGAATTATGCCCTGAGATAGCAGATATTCATGGACAAGCACTTCTCTGTGTCAGCAAACAAAAGACAGTAGGGTTACCCTGAAATAAGCACACATTAATGAGCTATAAAAACCTCAAAGCAGATGATAAGACACAGAAGCTAGAGACAAGTCAGCTGAGGGAGGTTAAGAAATAAATGGAAGAGAAAAATCAGAAAAAGTTCAGAAATAAATGCCAAATTGGAATCAGTGCAAAAGGACACTGATGTTGCTAAAATTCTGGTTAGGGATATGAAGAAGAAATCTAAAGAAATAAAATGGAAAAAAGGGAAAGTTTAAAAGATTATAGGGAAAATGTTATATATAGAATACAGACCAAAGAGATGCACGGTATAGAAAACGGGTGTTCTCGGGAAAAAGAAAAGACGAAATGGAACTGAAAGCATTTTCAAGGATATGACAGAAGAAAACTCCCGCGATAACAGAATATGAACTTGGAAAGAACAAGAAGAAGAGCTGGTACAGAAGAAAAACTGGAGAGATGGTCTGAAATTTAAAGACAAAGAATAAATTGTATGAGTATCAAACAAAAGAAACTCAAGTTATTTGGTAATATAAGTACATACAGAATATTTGAGCCCTTCTTTGAAATATTACATGACAATAAAATTCAGCAAAATGGAAAAATCAGGATGCAATGATTGCTGGTGAGCACTGAATTTATTTAAACATGATAATTACATCTACAGAACAGAATATATATTGCAAACCTTGAAATCTGGAATCAGCTAAGTATAAATATCAGGAGATAGAGTGTTGAGGAGGTAGAAAAAATTGCAAATGCATGGATTTTTCATTTAAAAGATTTAAAGAAAAATTTATTTGGCTGCTCCAGATCTTAGTTGCAGCACATGGGATCTTTAGTTGAAGCATGCAGACACTTAGTTGCAGCACGTGGGACCTAGCTCCCTGACCAGGGATCAAACCTGGGTCCCCTGCATTAGGAGTGTGAAGTCTTAGCCACTGAACCCCTAGGGAAGTTCCAGATTCTTCATTTTTAAATAAGTGCTTTCAAAGATGGTAAGTGAAGTAAAGACAATAACTCCTAAAATAATCAAAAAGTAAAAAAAAAATTACAAATTGAAAACAGTTGAAATTTAAAAAGTAGAAATTGTATATGTCAACACTTCTGAGTAGAGAAAGGATTAAAAATTTTTCCATAACTTTGAATACCTATGTTATGAAACAAGAAAGGCTGAAAATAAATGAATTGTCATTTAAATAATGAGTGTAAAAACAAACCATATTTAAGACAAACAAAACCATAATGAAATAATAAAGATAAAAATAGAAATTAATGTGTAAAACATAGAAATTCAGTAAACTGAATATATTACTTCAAGAGATGGTTCTTTGCAGTGGGGGAGATAAATTCTAACTAAAATAATTAAGAGAAGCTGCCTGCAGTGAGGGAGACCTGGGTTTGATCCCTGGGTTGGGAATATCCCCTAGAGGAGTGCATGGCAAACCCACTCTAGAGAAATATACATAGAAAAAATCACCAAAGAGATTGAAAGTTTAGAGTAGATATAATGGCGTTAAAATAAGTGTTATAATAAAAGTGTGTGCATCTGTGCTCTGATGCTTTAGTCGTGTCTGACTCTTTGCAACCCCATGGACTATAGCCCGCCAGACTCCTCTGCCCATGGGATTCTCCAGGCAAAAATACTAGAGTGGGTTGCCTTGCCCTCCTCTGGGGTATCTTCCCCACTCAAGGTCTGAACTTGCGTCTCCTGCAGTGTAGGTGGGCTCTTTATTGCTGAGCCATGGGGGAAGCCCTAGAATGAGAGTATATTCCATTAATGCTATGCATAAGTACCATGGATGGAAAGTCCAAGAAAGGGGAAGTGAAAGTGTTAGTCGCTTAGTTGTGTCTGACTCTTTGCCACCCCAGGGACTGTAGCCTTCCAGGCTTTTCTGTCCATAGAATTCTCCAGGCAAGAATACTGGAGTGGGTTGCCATTTCCTTTTCCAGGGTATCTTCCTGACCCAGGGATTGAACCTGGGTCTCCTGCACTGCAGGCAGAATCTTTACTATCTGAGCCATGGCGAATCCCATACCATTGGTGGAAAGAATGCTTTATTGGAAAAAATTAATAATCAGCCTTTGGTCCTACAACACTGAAGTGGAATATCTAAACTGATCTCCCAAAGATGCTGCACTCCGATCCCTGGAATCTGTGACTACGGTGAGCTCTCACTCCCATGACTGTTCTCTGATATGGCACAGCTGACCTTAAGGTACAGAGATTATGGAGGTGCACTTCTTTCTTGTCACATGAGCCCTTAAAGCAGAGCGGTTTGTCCAGCTGGTAGTAGAAGAGAAAGTCAGAGAGATTCAAAGTGTAAGCAGAACTCCTGGCTCCCCTGCTGGAGCAGAGGTGGAAGATCACATGACAAGGGATGCCGGCGGCCTTAGAAACGGAGGATCTGGACTGACAGCCAGCAAGGAAATGTGAGCGTCAGTCATACAACCGCAAGGAACCGACTTATTCTGACAACCTGATTGCCCCTGGAAGGAGATTCTCCTCTAGAGTGTCCACTTAAGAGCCCAGGCCAGAAGACACCTTGATTTCTGCCTTGCACACCCTTAGGCAGGAGACGCAGCTGAGCCTGCATGGAATTTTGACCTACAGAACTGTGAGATAGTAAATGAATGCTGCTTCAAGCTGCTACGTTTGTGGTTATTTGTTACAGCAGTGATAGAAAACTAATACAAAGCTACAGAGCATTGACGTATATACATTTCTATGAAAAAAGAATTGTCAGTTTCAGAGGTAAATTTTGTCAAAACCTCAAAATATACATAATCTAAATTATATACCGAAACCAGAATCAAATAGAAAATAAAACTTGACAGACAACATGAAATAATGGAAAAGACTAAGGCAATGTATATTGATGCAGTAATTTAAAATAAAAGATTACCAATGGATTCTAGGAATATATCACAAAATCGAAATCTACTACTACCACATTTTTTTTCCTGGGAATGCATGCTTAATTTGACATAAGGCAAATATATATTTGGTTAATATAATTCAAGATGTCAATCGAACAAAAAACAATGATCAAATGGCTTTCTCCATAGGTGGCAAAATATATATGTTAAAAAATTTAACATCCAATCTTGAAATATAAAATCTTTTTCTTAATGAACTAGAAAGTGATAAAAGTCTTTCCACAATGTAAGATCGAAAGCTAGCGTACAGCTAGTGGGTGAGACACTGTAAATATTTCCAATATATGTAAAGAAGCTCAGTGTAAGTTTATTTTATATATATAAAATATGTATTTATTACAAATATAGTACATATATATATATAGAGAGAGAGAGAGAGAATATCTGAAAGAACACCAAAGAAAGTGTGAACGATGGCTTCTTCTAGGACTAGCAGCCTGGGGCATTTGTTTATGCATGCTTAGTTGCTCAGTCGTGTCTGACTCTTTGCAATCCTATAGACTGTAGCCTGCCCGGCTCCTCTGTCCATGGGGTTGTTCAGGCCAGAATATCGGAGCAGATTGCCATTTCCTCCTCGAGGGGATCTTCTTGACCCAGGGATCAAACCGGTGTCTCCCGCATCGTGGCAGCTTCTTCACCCACTGAGCCATCGGATAAACCCTGGAGCCTGGGGTAGGAAGATGCTATGTTATTGTGCATTTTTCACACCATTGAACCCTCTGAATGTATCCTTAAAATGGGAAACTTTGGATTCTGTGACTTTGCAATGCTTTTACATCACTGACACAGTGAATAAGTTGAAATCTGTAAACTCTGATCATAGAGCAGGCTGTGTTTGGTTAATTCTGTTGGCGGGGGTGGGGGGGTCCCGCACAGACCCCGCAGTCTTCCAGTAGTCATGCGTGTATAGTTTTCCGGTGGTCATGTATGGATGTGAAAGTTGGACCATAAAGAAAGCTGACTGCTGAAGATTCGATGCTTTCAAACTGTGGTGTTGGAGAAGACTCTTGAGAGTCCCCTGGACTGCATAGAGATCCAACCAGTCCATCCTAGAGGATATCAGCCCTGAATATTCATTGGAAGGACTGATACTGAAGCTAAAACTCCAATACTCTGGCCACCTGGTGCGAAGAACTGACTCATTGGAAAAGACCCCAATGCTGGGAAAGATTGAAGGCAGGAGGAGAAGGGGATGATGGAGGATGAGATGGTTGGAGGCATCACCGACTCGATGGGCATGAGTCTGAGCAAGCTCCGGGAGTTGGTGATGGACAGAGAAACCTGGCATGCTGCAGTCCATGGAGCCGCAAAGAGTAGGACATGACTGAGCAACTGAACTGGACTGTGGGCCGCGGGGTACCAGGAGGAGGTACTTGGTATTCAAGTCCCCTGCCTTCCTGGGCTTCCAGCTGATTCAGAGAGAGAACCACAGGCAGGCCTTGGAAGGCTGAATTCACCTCCCTGCTGCTGCCATCACTTGCACCCACAACCAAATCAAGGCAGGCTCCTCTGGAGGAGGGGGGTGGGCAGGAGTCGTGGGCCGTGTGGTTCCTACGCCAGCTCTGCTACAGAAGTCACGCGTCACCTCAGACACGGGAGATCTCGACACATGCAGCTTGTTATTGATTCTATTTGCCCAACCGTATCTTCATCAAATCAACTACCCAGGAAGGGAGAATTACAATTGGGAGGAAAAAAGAAGCAGCGTTTCCCCCTGGATGCCAGAAGTTTCTAGAGGTTGACACCTGTTTCTGTGTCAAATCTCCTATGAAGATCAGAAAGTCCCTGAAGAAACTCTGAGAAACAATCTTTCTGGTCCACCAGACTCAGGTTAAGTAATTCCTTTTTCGAAAGATCCAGTGTTTTTCTCAAAAAGAATTCCCCCCACCCAGTGCTGTGGACTCTCCCCTCAGTTACTGGAGCTGGCGACTGGGATGAGGCTTGTCCCCCCAGCTGTGATCACCAGGGGGTAAGGGCCGCTCTCCAGCACTTTGTGGCTTTCAAGCTTTTATGAAAAGAAGAATGGACCTCGGACAAAGGAAGCTAAATGTACTGGACGTTTGCCTTGAGCCAAATAAGCTTGCTAAGAGCTTTTCCTGCATTGTCTCACGGGTTCCTCACAGACTCTTTAAGAAAAAGTCACCCTGACATTTTCATCAGGTCCACTTTACTGTGAGGAGATGGTCCTTGAGGTGTCCAGTTACTTTCTCAGTCCTACAGCGTGAGTGATTGCACCAGCATTTTATCCTCTCTTGTCTCCAAAGCCAGTGAAAGCTCTAAGGGCCAGGCCTGCGTCTCCCACCAGAACACATGCCCTCTGGGGAGGAGCTGGTGACTTAACCTCTGTCTTGGCCCCAGGACAGAAATGTGCATACTGAGTGAATGCACGTGCTAAGTCTCTCCGGTGGTGGGTGGTGGGTGGTCATGTCTGACTCACTGTGACCCCATGGACTATAGCCTGTCAGGCTCCTCTGTCCATGGGATTCTCCAGGCTTGCCACGCCCTCCTCCAGGAGATCTTCCTGACCCAGGGATCGAACCTGCATCTCTAATGTCTCAAGCATTGCAGGCGGATTCTTTACCACTGAGCCCCCAGGGAGGCCCACTGAGTGAATAACACCTGCTAAATTCTACAGTGTTTGGCTTTGCAGGGTTGTCTCCTGTGACACCATTTGATATGTTCCCTAACTTTGCTGTAAACTGGCAGTTCATTCAGTGGCCTGGTTATATTCAGGTTAAGCATTTTGGAAAGAATGTTTTCTAGGTGATATTCAGGTCATGACACATCACTTGGAGGACTGTGATGTTGGCCCATGTCTCTCTTAGTGATGCTCAGACTGACCCCGTTGTGAAGGGGTGACTGTGGGATCTCACCTTGTAAAGGTAGGCTTTCCCCCTGTGAGAAGTCAGGAGTCTGTGAGCGGATATTCTAGCACCAGGCAATATATGCTCTGTTCCAAACATTTCAGAATAGTTTTAGAATCATTTGATTCTTCTTGCTTATATCAGTTATTTCCTTCAGAACTGCAGAATGGTGATTCTTGTGATTTTCTTATTATTATACACATTTGGTAGCATTAATCTTATGAAAGAAGCACTTGCCAGTATAAACAGGAAGTAAAACTATAGTTTCTCAAAAAACACAGAGTTAATGCTTCCCGCCCCCCACCCCCGACCCCTGCCGCTTCATTTACCAATTTTCAGAGTAAGAAGTTGGTGTAAAGCCACCTCCAACACTGGGAAGTGATTCCCCCAACCCTGCCACCTCCAGCGTATCCCTGTGGACTCATTTGTGCCTGCTAAGCTGCTTCAGTCATGTCGGACTCTTTGCGACCCCATAGACTGTAGCCCACCAGGCTCCCTGGGATTCTCCAGGCAAGAATACTGGAATCGGTTGCCATGCCCTTCTCCAGGGGATCTTCCCGACCCATGGATTGAACCCAAGTTTCTTATGTCTCCTGCACTGGCAGGCAGGGTTTTTTTTTACCACTAGTGCCACTTGGGAAGCCATGGATATTCATTATTCTATGAATTAGTCTTTTTTTTTTTTTTTAAGTTCAGATTGCCACCCATCTCCCATTTAGCCAGTGAGGTTCCATGATGATTTCTAGGGTGTCTTGACAAGATCCATTTATTCTTGGAGTATTTCTGTGTCTTCTGGCTTAAATTTTTACCCCAGAATCACCATCTATTTTTATCTTGAATCATTATTTCCTGCCTTGAGAAGCCTTATTTCCTTACAGGGAAAAATGGTACGTAGAGACCAAGATGCTGGTGCTAGGTAGGTTCACTGCCTATAGACCCTTTCACTAAGTAAAGCCAGGATTTTTTTTTTAAAAATATATTACTTGATACTTAAATTTAACATACACAAATGTTTTAGATTTTATAATTCTAGCTCCTCTTTTCTCTTACACTAAATATCTTGGTTCCTGATAACACATTAACTTATTTTCTTTACCCTACAACATACATTAATATATTTCAAAATTACTACACCAATATAATTTCTATCAATGAAATAACTAAAGGAAGTTTAAATTTATTTGCTGTTCGATTCGTTGAGGAGATAGATCTCACAGAATATTATGTTCAAATGTCACTCAGAATAACTCATTTCTGTGTAACTATTTTACCAACTTGATATGTGGTTAGTTTTATAGATTCCGTTTGATTTTTAGCTTTGATTTTCTTTGTGTTTTGTTCTTTTATATATAAATTTCCTTTTTGAATATATAAAAAGGCTTTCAGGATTCAAAAGTCAAAATTGTATAAAAAAGGACCCTCTGAGAAATCACATTTTCATCAATGTTTCCTCTCACTTTGTTTACGCTCCCCTATCTCTTCTAGACAATCATTTCATTCATTTCTAGCTATCTTTGCAGAGTTTCTTTTTGTTTTTCAAAAATAGGAAAAGAATACATTTCTCTGTATTTCCCCTTCCTTTTTACCCCCAAAGCATCATTCCATGCATGCTGCTCTGCACTTCACCTCTCTTCATGTAACACCCCAAAGCAATACAGAGACTGCCCTGCCTTTTCCATGACTGCATAGCATTCTGTTGCATGGACATGCCATCATTTGTTCAAGTAGTTTCTTGTTCATGACATTTGGATTGGTTCCAACAATCTACAGTTACAGAAAGAGGCCACAATTAGTAAACTTGACCACAACTGTTCTTGTATTTGTGGAGGTGTGTCTTCAAGGCAGCTTTTTAGAAAAGAAATAATTTGGTCAAGGGCAAATACAGCAGTTTTGCTAGATAATTCCACATTCTCCTGGAGTTCATATAATTGTGTGTTTCTGCCAGCAACATACAGAGAGTCTATTTCTCCACAGTCTTATGAGCAGAGTGTGTTCTTCCATATCTGCATTTTTTTCAGAAAATAGGTAATAAATAATGTTTCAGTGAGCTTGAATTTGCCTTTCTGTTTGTGATTGAGATTGAGTGTGTTTTCATATGTTGAACAATCATTTATCTTTGCATGTATGCATGCTCAGTCATGTCTCACTCTCTGCGGCCCCATGGACTGTAGCCCACCAGCCTCCTCTGGCCATGGCATTTCCTAGGCAAGGATACTGGACCAGGTTACTATTTCCTGCTTCAGGGGATCTTCCCAACCCAGGGATCGTACAGGCATCTCTCACGTCTCCTGATTTGGCGGATTCTTTACCACCAGCACCACTTGGAAGTCCTGTTTATCTTTATTTCATTGGAAACTTTTTGTGTTTTGGGCTTATTTTTAAAATCTGGTTTATGACCCTTTTATGTTTCCTTTTTAAATCACTTTTTGTGTCTTAGGAGGTTAACTATTTGTCTTAGATTTAGTATGTACGTATTTTCTCCCAGAAAACAAAGAAGGAGAATGTAAACAGCATATGAATAGGCAGGAAGGGGTGGAGGGAAGAATGGGTGAAGCACAGAGGATTTTTAGGGTGGTGAAACTGCTCTTTATGATACCACAGTGATGTACATGTGTTATTACGCATTTGTTCAAACCAACAGAGGAAGCAACACCCAGAGTGAACTCTAATATAAACCATGGACTCTGGGTGATTACGGTGCATCAGCGTAGGTTCATCAGTTGTAACAAATCTACTGCTTCTGTGGAGAGTGTTGGCCATGTCCGGGCTGTTCATATGGGGGACCTGGGGGTACTGAGAAATCTCTGGATGTCCCCTCAAGTTGGCTGTCAACCTACAGTTGCTCTAAAAAAATCAAGTCTTCTTAAAAAAATTTAATCACTTGAATTTTGAACATAAAATGTGAGACTTAAATAGCTTTCTCTGTTACGATCAATGCTAAGTAAGGGACACACTTTCCCTTGCAATACTTCAGAGGCTGCTTGTCGTGGACCTTGTTGCAATAATGAGAGCTGCCTTTGATCACTGAACACTTACTCCAAGCCCGTGGCTCTGCCAAGCACCAGCTCCACGGGGTATTCCGTATTATTCCCATTTTTGCCAAGGAAGTAACTGAGCCTCCTGGAGAAGTTAGGGAGCAGGCCCAAGGCCATCTGTCTGGTGTGAGATAGAGATAAGATTTGAACCCCAGGTAATGGGAGCCCCAAATCTACACTCTTGCCCTGTGGGCTATTTATCTCCCACTTTAAGAAGGAAGTAGAGGATGAGAGTGTCTATGTGCCAATGAGAACATTTGCAGAGTCGATCTGTGCTGGAACACAGCAGCAGCCTTGTTGAAGCATCGTGGTGGAGAGTAACAATCGCAGAGATGACAAACAGCCCCCCTCGCTGGGCCACTGGGAACATGGCTCAGGGGCAGGCCATGTCCCTGTGGACGGGGAGCGGGCAGCTCACCAGGGTCCCTGCCCATCTTCTTGCTTTGCTGTCGGTCACCCAGGGAAGCAAGCATGACTTTTATCCCCATTTTAGGAACGATTTTTCCTTGTTACTAAGACCATGACTGGCAAATCCAGAACTCCTATTTCTAAACCAAAGCTGCCTCTAGGATCCATATTCATGTCCCAAGATCATTCCCCAAAATCTTTTCAGTGCTAGCGAGGCTCAGAGAAATTTACTGACGTTATCATATTTCATTCCATCTTGACAAAAATATGAAGGTAGGAGCATTTTTTTTTTTTGCAACCATTACTCTGCAAGTTCAACTCCATTTTGATGAAGAGAAAAGCTAAGTCTCAGCAAAGCTCAGTGACTTGCCCAAGTGAAATAGCTGGTGAGAGAGGGGCTGTGCTTTTAATCCCTGGGTTTCTAATTCCAAATTTAGTAATCTTTCCTTCTTTGTACCATCTAGTCATTTATTTATTTATGAAGTAGCTTAGTAAATTGTTAGAAGGTAAATAATCCTGCAGTCATCAATAGAGAAATAGCAGCTTTCCAGCCACCTTATAAATTCCTCCAGTGCCCCATTCAATTATAGACCTCCCTCTTCCCCAAAGTTACTACTATCTGACTTGGAGTTACAACACCACCTGGGAGTCTTTTTTTGTTCACTCAAGTAATCTTTTGATTTGGTTAATTTTGCCTATATATATATAGAGAGAGAGAGAGCGAGAGAGAGAGAGAGAGAGAGAGAAGGAAATGGCAACCCACTCCAGTGTTCTTGCCTGGAGAATTCCAGGGACAGAGAAGCCTGGTGGGCTGCTGTCTATGGGGTCGCACAGAGTCGGACACAACAGAAGCAACTTAGCAGCATACACACACACACACACACACACACACACACACACACACACGTATTGCTTGCACCTTGAGGCATGTGAGATCTGTTTCCCAACCGAAATCAAACCTGTATTCCTGCTTTGGCAGCATTGGAGTCTTAACCATGGAGACCACTAGGAAAGCCTGAAGTTTTGTGTAATCACCATCCTTTTCTTTTCCTTATGGTCTGTGTGGTCATTGACCTATGGTTTTCCATAGATTGGACTTTGCTGAATGCATGCTCAATATGCCCCAGCTTTCTGCATGTCCTGGAACTTGACAGATGAATCAGAGTCAGGTTAAACACCTTTGGCAAAGACCACAAGTTGTGTTTGCTCATTAGGAGGAAAGAGGAGCTGGCTTATGCTCTTTTAAATGTTAGCAGTCATGGTGCTCAACGCTTTGATCCTTTAATTCACTGGAGGTTGTATCATAGAAACATGACTCTACGATTTCATGTCAATGGATTCACAGAATAATTTTCTAAGGAGATATTTCCTCCACCTGCTATTCGGTCATCCACTGGCATAGTTTACATAGTCAGGTTGGGATACATTTAGATTCTTTTCTCTATTTTCCCAGCTTCCACGATGGTGAGCTGGTCCCTGTCATTTGTTCCAGGATTTAACACTTGTTAGCGTTCACTTTGCTGCAATTCTTTCTTGCTGGCGCTCACTTTAATTATCCCGTATTTGATCAGTGGAGGCATTTGTAGTAGTTCCTTTGCTATCCGGTTGTTACACGATGTTCCAAATTCATCTTACACATCTCCTGCTTGAGACCTGGAATCAATAAATTCTCTAAGTCCTAGTCGTCTTTCCTGGGAAATGACATTTCAGGACCACAGTTTGGTTTCTTGGACTGATCAGTGCTAAAGGATGTGCACAGCTATAGCATACAGCATTAGAAGACATATGCATTTCACCCCCAAATAAAGATATAATACTCTGTGAATTCATCCTGGCATTTCCAAGTTATCTTCAAGGCTACAAGGGAATTTAACTTGACCTCGACTATATGACATGTTTCCTCGGCGGCTCAGTGATAAAGAATCCAGAGGCCAACGCAGGAGATGCAAGAGACTTGGGTTTGATACTTGAGTTGGTAAGACCCTCTGGAGGAGAAAACGGCAACCCACTCCAGTATTCTTGCCTGGGAAATCCCATGGACAGAGGAGCCTTGTGGGATACAGTCGCAAAGAGTCGAATATGACTTAGCGACTAAACAACAACAACAGTTTCATCTGGAAGCTTCTATTCCTTTTCACCAAGTCTTGATTACGAAGGACACGGGGGATGATAAAGGCAGAACACTCCAAAATGACCTCTTTCCACTTCCGCACACTGGAGTTTCCTGATGACAATTCTGATACTACTGCCGACTGCACTTTTAAAAAATGTTAACTTTTTCACTATGCTGATCCTCTAGCTATATTTCAGATCATAGAGCCATTACATACATATTTCCCTATTAGCTCTTATTTAATCTTTCTTCTATTTCTTTAAGTAACTATATGTTTAATGTTCACTGATAGTCCTTATGCCTGTGACCCTGGTAATTTTGTTGTCTGAAGCTTTTTCCTTAGTCAGGTCCTTGGGAAGATCTCACATAAACAGTAATCTCTGAGCTGTTTTATCTTCGTAGCAATTTGTCTGAGCTCTTTCTACTTGAATATCAGTTTCGCTGTATATAAAATCCTGGCTTACATTTTATTTCCTTAAATATCTCAAATATGCTACTTCATTTTTTTTTCTGGCAGGCAAACAAACACTGGAGAAATAATCTGATAATAGTATAATTTTATTTTCCTTATAAATCACATTTTATTTTTGATTAGTTATCAGAAGGATTTTTTTTCTTAAAGTGAATCCAGTAATTTTACTAGAAAATATCTTCTTATTGGTTCTGTGACAGTATTCTCAGATAAACAGTTGTGCTGTTTCAGTATGTAGTTTCAGATCTTTGTCTTTATTTCAAGAATGTTTCCTTACATTAGAGTGTATATAATTTATTCTGCATCCTTCCTTTAGATTTTTCTTTAGGTACTACTGTCTTTATTTTGGATCTTCTTTGCCTGTCTTCAATATTTGTCATATTATCACGAATGTTTAAATAATATTTTATTTCTTTTAAATTTTAACCTACTATTTTTACTAAGAAATTAGTTGCTTATGGATGCTTGCATCTCTTCTAGTTTAATCCTTATTTCCAATTACATGTAAAAAATTTTTATTTCAAGTGTTTTCTGAGTTCTGTGGTCTCATTCTGAGTTTTTTTAATTCTGATTTACATTGTTCTTTTGTGTCTTATGCTGTTTGCTTCATGCTTTCAGCTCATTTTAAAACAAGTTTCTTTTTTCTTAGTATGAATGTTTAGAGTGCTTTCATTGTCTGTAAAGATGTTATTCTGTTTCATAATCTATTTTTCCTATGTATCTTTGTATTGGATTTGATCTTGATTGAATTATAGATTTGTTTGTTTTTTTTTAATGAAAAATAGTTTTTCTTAACTTTTAGAAGAAGGCTTGGAAGGAGGCTTGATTCAAATATGGGGCCTCCTTGGTAGCTCAGCTGGTAAAGAACATCCTGTAATGCAGGAGACCCTGGTTCGATTCCGGGGTCGGGAAGATCCCCTGGAGAAGGGAATAGCTACAGGCTCCAGTATTCTGGCCTGGAGAATTCCGTGGACAGAGGAGCCTGGCAGGCTACAGAGTCCATGGGGTCGCAAAGAGTCAGACACGAGTGAGTGACTTTCACTTTGGTTCACATATAGCTGTCCTTACTTCAGAGAGCTCCTTCACCTTGCATTTTGGAGTCTTCAGGAATATTTCACTGCCTCGTTTTGTTGTAAATTTTGTCCATGGGTTTTGATTTGCAATGCAGCTGCTGTTTTTATGCAGAGATTCTGGATAATTCCCAAAATATACTCCCTGCCATCTTCCCTAAATTGTATTTTTAATTTTGTAAAAAGAAATACTATTGGGGTTCTTCAGAAAAAATGGACATTTATTATAGGAATTGGCTCATGTATTTATGGAGGCCAATAAGTCCTGCCATCTGCCGTCTGCAGGCTGAAGAACCAGGAAAGCTGGTAGTACAATTCCATCCAAAGAGTCCAGGACCTGAGAAGCGGGGGCTGGTGGTGTAAGCTGTGGTCTGAGACTGAAAGGCAAAGAATCAGGAGCTCAGAGGAGACGGGAGAAGACGGACGTCTCAGTCCAAGCAGAGCACGCCAGCCCCATGCTTCCTTTTTGTTCTGTTTGAGTGCTCAGTGGATTGGATGATGGTCATGACCTTGGGGAGAGCGGGCCACTTTCCTCACTTTACCAATTAAATGCTGATCTCTTCCAGAAACATCCCAGGGACAGTGTTTCATCAGATACCTGGGTATCCTTTAGCCCAAACTGACACATAAAGTTAGCCATCACAGAAATTATAAATGCTGTCATATGAACCAGAGCTATGGAAGCCAACACAACAAATACTGCATGAGCACCATCCAGCTTAAGAGGTAAAGCATCACAGCTGAGGCAGAAACTCACTGGGGTACTTCTCCTCAATCACATTTCACTCAGTTCCGCCCCAAACCTTAGCAAACTCCCTGAAGGTCACTATTAGTTGATAAACAATTTGTAGTATATTCACAGAATAGAGAATACAGCCATGAAAATGAATGACTTAAGACCATAAATATCAACCTGGATAGGTCTGAAATACTCCATAAGAAAATGCACATTTTTTATCTTTATTGGACATGTATGCACACTCAGTCACTCAGTCGTATCCTACTCTTTGCAACGCCATAGACTGTAGCCCGCCAGGCTTCTCTGCCCATGGGATTTCCCAGGTGAGAATACTGGAGTGGGTTGCCGTTTCCTCCTCCAGGGGATCTTCCATAGCGGTAGCTGTTTCCATATCTTGTCCACTGAAAAGTGCTCTCCATCCAAGTGGGAAGCTGATGAACTGACCTCTGGTTTCTTTCAGCAAGTTCTTCCAGAACCAGCTAATTCACTTAGGTGGGAATTTTTAGTGTGCCAAATTCAGTATTTTCCTATTAGAAATAGACTTCTTTTTACACTTCATGGTTTGTAATTTCCACAGGTTAATATGCTTTGCACCAAGGGAAAAAAAAAAAACAAACAAACATAATTACTTTGCAGTGAGCTGTGAGGAGCTGTACCAACTCAAGAACGTAATTACTGCTGTGTTGTGAGCACAGCAGAGTTGATTCCTATTTGTGATCCTGAGTTATTATGCTGCAAGCCTGCAAAATTATTTAGACAGAAATAATTATACCCAATGTAGTCAGATTCAGAGTACTACAGATTGCAGTAAATTAGAAAACTTGATCCTAAATATATACATTATGTTGTCTTGTTTTTGCTGTCTTTCCCTAAGTGATTTATTCCTTTCCCTGCAAACTTTTGATTTCCGTAGCTGCTTGTCTTTGAAGATATTTTCTTTTTGAATCATATTTTAATTGAAGTATGGACAGAAAATTCGGTCCTTCCTTGGCTGGCTGTCTTCTATGAGAGTATATGATCACGTGGATTCTCCCCTCTGCCCTGGACATTTACCTACCACTCAAAGTCAACCTTAAAGAATCACATGGACCTTTAGCAAGCAATTATCAAATAATCTCTAACTGGAGGGAGACCAAACTCAGCAGTAAATCTTCAATAACTTGCAGGCTGTGTGGGGCAGGAGCAAAATCCCTGGGCAGGGGCTGAACGCCTTCACGCTGATTCCATCCCTCGGAGCTGTACTATCTTATGCACTCATTTTACTTTCTTACCATCACTTTATTTATCTGTAAAAAATGGAGTTGGTAAAATCAGCCCTTCCTAGTTCAGAATGGTACAGACTGTACTTTGTAAAGACTATTATTAAGATAAGGGCTTCCCTGGTGGCTCAGACGGTAAAGAATTTCCCTGCAATGCAGGAGACTCTGGGTTGATCCCTGGGTCAGGAGGATCTCCTGGGGAAGGGAATGGCTACCCACGCCAGTGTTCTTGCCTGAAGAATTCCATGGCCAGAGGTGCCTGGTGGGCTACCGTCCATGGGGTCACAGTGAGTCAGACACGACTGAGCGACTTTTACTTTCTCTTCACTTTTTTCACTTTATTAATGTAAATGGCAAGCAAGGATTTTTTTTTTTTTTAATCTGAATGACCTGGAAAGTCAATGCAAGGCAATCAAATTGATGTCCGATCTGATGTGTATTTAAACATGTTTGTTTAATTCCATTGTCCTCAATCTTGGCTGCTCTAGAATCTTCTGGAGAAGCTCTAAAACATAAACAACACCCAAACCCTGCCACGAGAAATCTGACCCCAGTGGTTCGGAAAGAGAGCAGAGCATCCTGTTTTTAAAAAGCTCCTCCAAGTAACTCAGATGTGCAGCCAGGACTGAGATGCCTCAGCTGCTCAGCTACAGCCTGAGATGATCGAACTTTTATCTTGCAATGAATGAATCCCTCCAAGTGTGCTGACCCTGCAGCTGGCTTTGAATAATAATAAATGTGTGGCTCCCACAATAGGCCTGCTCAGAATCATCCCAATAGGTATTTAAAAGTGGAGATTTCTGAGCAAAATCCCAGGTCTGCTGAATCAGACGCTTCAGGAGCAAAGACCCGAAATCAGAGTCTTTTATAAGCTCCCCGGCTTTAAGTGGTTATCTGAATGCCAGCAGGCCTCTTTAGTTACTCTTGAAGGGATCGCCTATCAGGAGAAGCAATGAACACGGGGTCTAGAGTTCTCCTTTGAAAAACCAAACAAGGCAGAGGAAATGGAGTGTGCTATTTGAGTCCACGAGAAATCGCTCTTTTGTATCTCAATTCCTCCCAAGAACCTTTACGTATTCAACATGGCTTTATCAAGCAAAGAGACCTATGCTGGGCAGACACCTTGCAGGTTCTTGCTGGTGAAAATACTGATGAATCAGCCGTGGCCTTCCCCTCCTGGCATCCTGCTGGGGAGACAGTGATCAAAGAACAGTGAGAGCATTTCTGCAGTTCTTTCCTTTTCGGTATTCTCAGGAGGAAGTAAGCACAGAAAATATTGTAATACCTCCTGAAAATGCACATTATTTGATGCACATGTATGGATGTCTTCCCAGGTGGCTCAGATGGTAAAGTGTCTGCCTGCAATGTGGGAGACCCGGGTTTGATCCCTGGGTTGGGAAGATCTCTTGAAGAAGGAATAGGCAACCCAGTCCAGTATTCTTGCCTGGAAAATTCCATGGACAGAGGACCCTGGTAGGCTACAGTCCATGAGGTCTCAAAGAGTTGGACACAATTGAGCGACTTCACTTTCATTTTTCACGTTCTTTCTAATTCTGGGCAGTGTGGAGTCAGTGCCCCAAGCCAGGATGAGATTAGAGCATCCACCCTGTGGGATCCCAGAGCACTTGTCATTCCACTGGGAAGGCAAGGAGTTCATGATTCCCTCATGGCTGCCATCTATCACTGGCCTCCTTAGAATTTTGGGTGAATTTCGACTCATCAATCCTCATATTACAAATGCTCCAGCTCCACAAAGAGCTGATGCCTCTTCATTCTCCCAAGTCAGCTTTTTGGGTGCCATGATTTCAAAGGACAGTGCGAGGAAAATCTGAATTTAGAGAAATGTTTTAGTAAAATGTGGATCTATGACAAGGATCTATCAAAGCTACTTGTTCCCAGTCATACACTGTTTGAAATCTTGTGATATTTGCAAGAGGATTACACGATCACAGTAAGGTCAGTGATGTCCTTCCTGAGGTGGCCAAGCCCTCTTTAAGGACAACCTGGACTAGCCACGTGTTAAACCCAGTCCCGTTTGTTACTCTATGCCCCATTGAAGATTTTAATGATTCTTAGATATCTCAGGTGGAATTAATAACCTGGAAGATGATCATTCATTCATTGAGGAAATGCATGTCCTATGTATCAGTCATTATCATGGGCTATGGCAGAGGATGAGCTTTACTCAGTGTTCCTGGATCTGAGTCTGTGCTAAGGCCAGAGACTTCGTGCCACATGTCAGGAGATGAGAGAGCTTATCAAGTGGCCTCTGGACATATTTACACTGTTGATCCTGTGTATAAAACAGATGAAACTAATTAAACTCACCCTATAGCACAGGCAACTCTATTCAGGGCTCTGTGGTGACCTAAATGGAAAGGAAACCCTAAAAAGAGGGGATGTCTGGATACATATTGCTGATTCACTTTGTGGCAGAACCTAACGCAACATTGTAAAGCAGATATACTTCAATCAAAGCTAATTGTAAATAATTGTGGCCTCATCCTCAAAGTACCTGTGTTCAGCGTTGGTCAAAGGCATAAGGATTGAGTGTGCCTGGGCTTTGATGACAGAAAGGGGTTCAATTCCAGCTGCATTTTAACCCCTTTAAATGCTTTTAAAGGAAAAAAGAGAAAGTGATTGAACATTTCAAAGACAGGTGAGTGAACTGGTGAGCGAACACTTCAAAGACCAGTCATTGCAAATTTTGTGGAGGTGAAGGACATCAGGACTTCTGACCTCTAATAAAAGTCATTGCAAATGGACATAATGAAAGTGTCAGGATGTCTTTCTCACAGGTTGTTGTGAAGATTCCATGAGACAATGCATGTAAGGCACAGTTACCTGGATCAAAGCAAATTCTCATCCCCTTGTTGTGGTTATATATGAATTATAAATATATAGACATTAAAAATATGAATTGTGAAAACTTGGCAGCCTATGAATTAAGGACAAATTAAGCCACCCTTCAAGGAAGCAATCGGTCAAATATAGAATATGGGACAGTGATTCGAGGCAACTGGGCTTGTCTTTCCAAAGAGCCACTGCTGATAAAAATAAGTGGCAGACTTAAAATTTGTTAGAATTTGGAAACACAACTAAGTAAATGCAGTACATGAGACTTGATGGGCTCCTGGTGAGAGAGCTCAGACTAGCCAAAAAGCACATTTGGAGACCACAGATGAAATATGAACACGACCGAACATTGGACAAGACTGGGAGCTTATCATTCATATTCTCAGCTGTGATCAAGGCCCCCGCTTTCAAAGTTCACATTTTCAAGAGCCGCAAGCAGAAATATTCAGTATTCCAGTGTCAGGATGCATGCAACTCGCGCTTTAATGGTTCAGCAACTCCCCTGGACGGGTAAGGAACTGTTGACAAGTGTGTGCTTAGATGATGGGTGTTTATTTGGACTCAGATAATAATCACTGACTCAGTGGACATGAGTTTGAGCAAACTCTGGGAGACAGTGAAGGGCAGGGAAGCTTAGCGTGTGTAGTCCTTGGGGTCACAAAGAATCAGACACGACTTAGGACTGAACAACGACAACTTTTATTTGGACTTGCTACTCTTCCTTCAGCTTGTCTGTATGTTAATTATGCTAAAACTTCTTGTATGCTTGATCATATTAAGAAAACATTAAAATTGCTTTCTAATTAAATACTTCATTGGTCCCTCTTAAATCCTGTAGGAATATTGGCGCTGTAGGAAATCGTGCATTGTTAATTCAGAAACTCTAAGAACTGCCCCCCCCGACCCCAAGGCAGGCACGCCAATGTCAGGAGCAGGGAACGGTTGGCGAGATGCTGAGATCCTGATGTGGTTCT
Organism: Cephalophus harveyi; assembly: GCA_006410635.1. Classification (NCBI taxonomy): domain Eukaryota; kingdom Metazoa; phylum Chordata; class Mammalia; order Artiodactyla; family Bovidae; genus Cephalophus; species Cephalophus harveyi. Next base: position 246,977 of record SJYT01058255.1, on the reverse strand, counting down.
GCATCACCAGGCCTGGGGAAATGAAACCCTCCTCCCCATGGGCTTTCTGCGTGGACCTTGCCAGCTGCCCCCTTCCGAACGGTGTGAACACAGACCTCTTTTGTTGTGGACTCCAGCCACAAACTCTGGCCAGATAGAGAACGTCTACCTGTGGAACCTCAGCAAGTGACAATTTCTTGGAAGAAGGCTGATCGCCGAAGAATTGATGCTTTTGAACTGTGGTGTTGGAGAAGACTCTTGAGAGTCCCTTGGACTGCAAGGAGATCCAACCAGTCCATTCTGAAGGAGATCAACCCTGGGATTTCTTTGGAAGGAATGATGCTAAAGCTGAAACTCCAGTACTTTGGCCACCTCATGCGAAGAGTTGACTCATTGGGAAAGACTCTGATGCTGGGAGGGATTGGGGGCAGGAGGAGAAGGGGACGACCGAGGATAAGATGGCTGGATGGCATCACTGACTCGATGTATGTGAGTCTGAGTGATCTCCGAGAGATGGTGATGAACAGGGAGGCCTGGCGTGCTGCGATTCATGGGGTTGCAAAGAGTCGGACACGACTGAGCGACTGAACTGAACTGAACTGAACAGTGTCCTTATATGCAGAACAGACACGGGATGCAGTCTGCTTCCTAGACCTAAGGTGATGAGCCCGTGAGATGACGCACACAGAGCTCTGAGCCGAGTGAACATCCCACGGCCAAGTCTCCATCAGTTACTTTTGGTTACTATCGCTCTCCACCGGGGTACAGACGAGACACAGGGTTGATGCCTCAAAAAGTGTTAAATGGGATCAGAGAGCTGGTGATGATGAAACAATGCAAAAGCTGCCCATCTCGGCCTCTCAGCATCATTCCCTGTGAGCAGACCCCTCTCACCCATTCCTCTTGAGTGACCCTCTCTCAAGCCGTCGAGACCTGGGTCACCCTTGGTTTTAAGGTCTAAGTTTTAGGGGTTCTCTCTAACCTAAATCACTTCCTCTTTCCCCTTAGTCTCGCTAAAGGTAACCCAGTTGCCTTCTGCTTTAACTATGGTCAGAACGGCATCTGAGCATAAGCACTCGGGGTCCCCTCTGTTCACCCCGTGTCCACTCTCTGGTGGCGGTCCAGATGCCCTCCAGCAGGAGCCGCTCCAGCATCCGTGGGAACCAGGGCTGGCCGGGGTGTGGGCGGCCTTGCTCCTTGCTGGTTTCTCCTGGGTTGAGGCTCATCCTTCCTGTCCTTTCCTTGCGTGTCAACAGCAGCCTCTGAAGGGTGACCCCACTTCTTCCTAAACCGTGGGGCCTCTCCATCAGTTCCTTTCCAGGTCCTTGCACTCCCATTTGGAGGGAAACAATGTCTCAGGTGTCCTCCTGCCTCGCGTGGGGTGCTCAGAAGCGTGGGGTGCACAGGATAAGACCCTGGCTGCTCCGAACATCAGAGAGACTTGAGGGCAACTCCACAGGGACCTGGCAATGATGGCTCATCCCGCCCACTCGTCTTCGGGGGTTTTGACCTCAGCAGGGCTCAGGGCTGTGCCCTTCTCAGGGACCTAGACTCATGCCAGTCCTCTCCGGTCTCTCTCTTGTGACCAGCTGGGCAAGACTTTACCCACTTTTGGACAGAAGCAAGGGAATTCTCCTTCTCATCTATTATATGCAGGTTAACATTGCACCCTCATCCTTCAGAACCGAGCTCTTGGTTTTCCAAATGAAGCATTTTGGAATTCAAATCAGCTTTTCTCTCCCAGGGCTTGGCTCTTGGAATTGAACACTGCAGCTTTCAAGACCATCATAGGCTTTAGTTTCCTCTTATCTTCTTACTGCTTCTTTTATTTTCCTTTTGTTGGGGGTTGCCATAGAGAAAGCCCTTCTTGCTGCTTGAGTGATGGAGAAGAGGGAAGAAGTAAAATGAATTAAAAGGTAAAACAGATTGTTATTATTATAGGTAAATAATAGCTGCCCAATGATGACCATCTCTGCAATCTAATCTCCATAACCAGTGACGTTACCCTAAGGGCAAAAGGGACTGTGCAGAGGTGACTATGGTGTGTACTTTGAGATGGGAGATTTTCCTGGGTTATCCAAGTAGGTCCAGTGTAGTCACAAAGGTCCCCACAAAAGTGATATAGGAGAGTCCGAGTCAGAGAAAAGAGACGAGACACCAGAAAGGATGTTTGGAGGGATGAGCTTTGAGGATGGAGGGAGCGGCCACAGGCCAAGAAATTGGGGCAACCTCTAGAAGCTGTAAGAGGCAAAGGGAAGAAATCCTCTCCAGGATCCTCCAGAAGGAACACAGCCCTGCCGACACCTTTTTAAAATCAAATAATTGACATCCAGGGGCTTCCCAGGTGGTGCTATTGGTAAAGAACCTGCCTGCCAGTGCAGGAGCTGCCTGAGACTCGGTTCAATCCCCAGGTTGGGAAGATCCCCTGGAGGAGGGCATGGCAACCCACTCCTGGAGAACTGCCCGGAGAACCTTGCCTGGAGAATCCCGTGGACAGAGGAGCCTGGTGGTGGGCTATGGTCCGTAGTGTCGCAAAGAGTCAGACAAAACTGAAGCGGCTTAGCACATAGGCATGCCCCACAGCATTGTGTTAGTTTAAGGTGTACAAGGCACTGATTCAACACTTTGTATATTGCAGTATGACTGCTACTGTAGAGTTAACGAACACGCCCATCACATCTCACAACTCTCATTTCTCTTTTGTGGCAGGAACAGTTAAGATCCAGTCTCTCAGTAGCTTTGAAGTTCACTTACAGTATTGTTGCCTGAATCGCTGTGCTGTGTGTTAGCTCTCCGAGGCTTATTGATCACCTGGTTGCAAATTTTTTTCCCTTAAATGCCATCTCCCCAATGCCCTCATTCCCCCAGCCCTGGTAGAGGCCAGTCTACTCTGCTTTTATGAGTCCAGCTTTTTCAGATTTCACATATAAGTGAAATAAGGCATTTGTCATTCTCTTTCTGACTTATCTCATCCAGCATGCTTCCTAGGTCCATCCGTGTTGTGGCAAATGGCAGCGTTTTCTTCTTTCTTATTCTGCTGACATCTCGATTTTAGTCCCGTATGACTCATTCTGGACTTCTGACCTCTAAGAAAATTAATTTGAATTGCTTTTTAAGACACTACATTTGTGGTAATTTATTACAGCAGCCATAGAAAAGTAGTACAGAAATATATCAAGATATTACCCAGTGGCAGGTCACCATTTGTGGGTGTGAGTGAAGAATGCCATCTCTTGCAGTAGAATATAAACTCCACCAAGTATAGAATCCAGGTCTATTTTGCTTGCCACTGTGGTCCGCCTGTGGAGATATTTGCTGAATGAATGAATTTCTTCAGGACGTTTCTCAAAGATAGCTTCTGTTCCTAAGATAAGCGTCTGCTAATCTCAAGGATCTTTCCAATCTGGTGGTTTCTGGCCTCTGGTCTATGCAAAATGTGAGTGTCTTACTTGCTGCTATGATATCTGTTTTTCAAGGTCAAAACACAGCCATCTCAGCCCTCATTTCTGTCCCAACGATCATACTTTAGCCTTGACAAGTGGTAGGGCCTGGGATGCTTGATGAGACACTGACATTACCCCTTTCAGACAAGACTACACTCTCTGCTCATCTTTGAATTTGTTTATGGGGACTCAGTTCATACTCCCTCACCCTAGCTCCTCTCAAATGACTTAGAACAGGTGATGAATGGATAGAGAAGATGTGGTGTGTATACACACACACACACACACACACACACACACTCACACACACACACTGGCATATTACTCAGCCATTAAAAAGAGCAAAAGATGCCATTAGCAGAAAAATGGATGGATCTAACTGAAGCGACTTAGCAGCAGCAGCAGCAAAGATAATTATACTAAGTCAAACACAGAGAAATATCATATATCACTTATATATGGAACCTCAAAAAATGGTTCAAATGCATTTATTTACAAAAGAGAAACAGACCCACTGACACAGAAAACAAACTTACGGTTACCAAAGGGAGAAGGTGCAGGTGGGGGTGGAGGGATTAAAGCAGGAACTTGGTTTTAAAGGCTGCACACTCCTATGTCTAAAATAGATAAACAAGAAGGACCTGCTGCATACAGCCCAGGGCTTCGATATCTTGTAATAACATATAAGGGAAGAGAATATGAAAAAGCATATATATGTATGTGTAACTGAGTCCTTTTGCTGTACCTCTGAAGCACTGTAAATCAGCTGCATTTCTATTAAAAAAATATAATGAATTTTGCTGGATAAAAAGAAGAACGAGTGGCCTCATCTCTCACCCAGAATGCAAGCACATCCCAGACCTCACCAGCCTCACAGCAGGGAATCTGAACTTGCCCAGAGGAGTTATGGTGACTCTTCCACACTCAGCTACTCTGTTCCTAAGAGCTTTACCCTTTCTGTCACCTCTGCTTCAGCTCTAAATAGGTGGGCAGACTGACCTCTGAAATATCAGTGAACACAAACCCACAGAGACATGAGCTCCTCCTTCCAACAGACGGTCCACACCAGGGACGGCACATGGGTGTCCTTGTACATGACAACTGCAGCTGGTCAATGGCTTCCCGGGTGGGGCCCATGCTGGGAAAAGTCCTAGCCCACTGTGTTATGATCAGTGCAAACGACACGTGTGGAAAACACTATGAGCGCTGCCAGCCAGATGTAGGAAGTCTATTGATCGTTCTCCTACCAGCATCATGAGGCTAACTGTAAAGATCGCGGCCCAGAATGTGGGTAAAGAAAGGGCAACAGTTTTACCTGAGCAGGACACTGGGTTGAAGGCAAAATGGGCTTCCCCTTTGGCTCAGATGGTAAAGAATTGGCCTACAATGTGGGATACCCAGGTTTGATCCCTGGGTTGGGAAGATCTCCTGGAGAAAGGCATGGCTACCCACTCCAGTATTCTTGCCTGGAGAATTCCATGGACAGAGGAGCCTGGTGAGTTCATGGGGTTGCAAAGAGTCAGACCTGACTGAGCGACTAAACCCTTTCACTTTCTTTCACTCTGGTGAGGCCACAGGTAAGGAGGGAGCGAACAGGGAGTGTCAGTTTCTCCGATGCTACGTAAGTGATGCAGTGTGAACAATGCTCAGCTCTCTACCTTTCCCAGAGAAGAGCAAAGCAGCAACGAAAGCAGGACACTAGTTGGCTTACCATGGCTCCCTCCAAGGAGACGCATGTATATATATATATATTTTTTTAATAAATGATAGTTGCAACCCCCCCCAGAAAAAGAAACAAAAACAAAAACAAAAAACCAGCAACTACAACTCATTTCAGACAAAACGAGTGCCGTGATCAGTTAGTGCTGTCTGACTGGGCACAAGGGGTAGAAATGACATCACAAAGTTCCCTTCCTGCTGGCATTTTCATGGGCTTTGGACCACCCATCTTCCTTCTGCACACCTCTCTCCTCAAAAATCACAAATCTTTTGAGGACAGAAACCAGGACAAAGATTGTTCGATTCCCTAGAACCTGATGCAGTGCTTGGCACATCATACGCCTTTTATAGATGGGTTTGTTTTATTGTTCTCAGAGTATGGCAATAGAAACACAGGCTTAAGTGGAACCAGAATTTCCCATGCATGTTGTCAGTCCCCTTGGAGAGCAGCCTTGTCTGGTTTCGCTCCTCTTTTCACAGCAGGGCGCCCCAGGGTCAACAGTGAACCTGCTTTGTTTACTGTTCACTCAAACGAACCTCACCATTGTTTATGTCCTTCTGCTGGATTTTCCCAGTTCCACGTGAGCTCTTTTTATTCTAGTCTCCAAAATTTTGAAGCCTCTCCTATTAAGGTTGGAGATGTACAAATAACAATGATTTAACTCTGGCATTAAAATGTACAGGTTAATTTTTTAGGTAGGACGCTTGCATATGTGTGTGCTAAGTTGCTTCCGTCGTGTCCAACTCTTTGCAATGCTATGAACTGTAGCCCACCATGCGATTCTCCAAGCAGGAACACTGGAGTAGATCACCATGCCCTCTTCCAGGGGGTCTTCCCCAGCCATGTCTCTTATGTCTCCTGCATTGGTAGGCAGGTTCTTTACTGCTAGAGCTACCTGGAAAGCCCAACGGGATAGAGACACTGGTAGTCAACAATTTGGGGGAAAATACCTGAAAATTTATGTGCACACCAATAGTGTCTTTTTTTATTATATATTTTTGAAATAAGCAGGTAGCATAGGTTGTTGATAAAGTGGCACTTGTGACTCTGGTTATTATTGTTGTTATTTAGTCGCTCAGTCATGTCCGACCTTGTAATCTCAGGGACTGCTGCACGCCAGGCTTCCCTGTCCTTCACCATCTCCCGGAGCTTGCTCAAACTCATGTCCTTTGAGTCAGCAATGCCATCCAAGCATCTCGTCTTCTGTCATCCCCTTCTCCTCCTGCTTAGCAGCAGTGTGTGTGTGTGTGTGTTAGTCGCTCAGTCGTGCCTGACTCTTTGCGACTCCATGGACTGCAATCCACCAGGTTCCTCTGTCCATGAAATTTTCCAGGCAAGGATACTGGAGTGGGTTGCCATTTCCTTCTCCAGCTTAGCAGCAGTAATGATCCCAAATTCTTAACCGGTTGTGTTTAAGAATGAATTGACTATCATGCAGATTTCAATGAAGTAAATCTCCTCTTAATGATCTTCCCATATTTAACCATTGTTCACAGATGACTCAGCTAAATGAATCGATAAGAGTTTAATTCTCCCCAAACCTTTCTTTGGCTTGATTTGTAACCAGCTGTCTTATCTTACGAACTTCTTTCTAGTTTGCTAAGACACCAGATGGTTTAAACCCTATTCCCGCCACCTCCCCGACTCTCCATATACACTGGAAAGTGAGATGCCCTGTAATTGAGATGTTGTATTATCACTTGAAATGAGTTGTACTCATGCTTAAAGCTTTCAGCATCACAGTGGGTGGCAGGAAGTGACAGTTAATGCTAAAAAGGGTTAATCAGATTTACTGGATTGTGATCCAACTTTTATCAAATGTCAGGGTTTTCTCAATATGTTGCACGTCAGCAAGATGAGAATATCATTGAGAGGAAAACATACAAAGTGTGTCTGTGCTGATCCCAGGACACGCTCCCCAAAAGAGTCGTTTCCCAGGCAACAGAAATGTATTGGGATTCGCCAGTTCAGGGTGCTCTTCCTGCCTGTTTCCACCTCGGATTGAGGGTTTTGTGGGGAGCTGGACGCATTCCTTTTGTTGGAGGAAAGCGTGCTCTCCTGGCTGAGCTGGCCTGAGATCCCAGTTGTCCATGGTCAATCTTTCTTGCAGATGAGACAGGAGGATGGTGGCTGGGCAGAAGTGAGGGGTGATTGAATCCAGCCCAGGAAGGTTATTACCCTCTTGCTCAACTGCAGATAAGTGGATTTTGGAAGCAGATGGTGCCATCTGCAAACCAAATTGAAGAAGGCAGATTCAATGGAGAGGCAAGCCCTGCCTACCTTCTCTGCCAACAGATGGACAAGCTCTCCACTTATTACCCAGCTACAAGATACACTTTCAATCACCTGTGTTTAAAATTCCAATCAGGAATGGCTATATGGGTATAAAAATAAGGGGAAGTGACAACAAGTGAAAGCTTAAGGATTTAGGAGCAAAGAAGAACTTCACTGGACTTCCCTGGTGGCTCAGATGGTAAAGCGTCTTGCTTACAATGCAGGAGACCTGGGTTCAATCCCCGGGTCAGGAAGATCCTCTGGAGAAGGAAATGGCAACCCACTCCAGCGTTCTTGCCTGGAGAATCCCATGGACAGTGGAGCGTGGTGGGCTACAGTCCATGGGGTTGCAAAGAGTCGGACACGACTGAGCAACTTCACTTTCACTTTCTAAGAACTCCATAATAAATGCTACTCATCAGCAATCTCCATCATGGATTTTTTTTTTTAAGGGACAGACAGAGAGAGGAATCTCATGACAGCAGAGACAAAGGCCCCACTTTGAAAAGCACTGCCTCGGCATTTCCGGATGGTTCTGAAGCACAGTGGATATTGACCATGATTTCTTAGAGCCTAGGCATTGCCTCATCAAACTCTCCCATGTGACAGATAAACTAAACCCTCAAAGTGAAGTGCTCTGGGCCTTTCAGGCGGTTAGTGACAGCTGAGGTTGGCTTGTGAACCCTTCCCCTCGACCAGGGAACATCACTGTTTTCACCAAGGCAGAGATGGCTGTTCTTCATCCAAACCCACTTCCTCTCCTGGGCTCCTTTCTGGTCCCCCTTGCAGCCATCTGATTGAGATCTAGTGAACGCAGGATGGGTCCCACCTCAGGACCAAGGCTTCAGAGCAGCAACAAGACACAGATGACGCTGGAGTCCTGACACGGAAGGGACGTCGGCCCTTACTCACCAAAGTGGGAGGAGAGCCACCCGCTGACCAGGAGCAGCCTGTGGGTGACGCCTGGGCAAGGCCTGTTAATACAACAATCAAATACTGATCCGTGGTACCTGCAGGCCTAGAGAGTGGCAGCAGAGACAACAATTAGAAGGCTGCTCTCATCATCCAGATGGAAGATGCCCGTCATTTGCAGAGTGTGTGTGTGTGTGTGTGTGTGTGTGTGTGTGTGTGTGTGTGCGTGCGCGCGCGCGTGCACGTGCTCAGTTGCTCAGTCATGTCCAGCTCTTTGTGACCCCACGGACTGTAGCCCGCCAGGCTCCTTTGTCCATGGGATTTTCCAGGAAAGAATACTGGAGTGGGTTGCCATTTCCTCCTCCAGGGATCTTTCAAACCCAGGGATCAAACCCATGTCTCCTGCGTCTCCTGCACTGGCAGGTGGATTCCTCACCACTGAGCCCCCTGGGAAGCCCCAGTAGGACAGTGTCAAAGAAGACGACAAGGTCAAGTGGGTACAGAGATTCAGCAGACAGAGCTTGAGTTCAGACAGAGCTTGAGGCTGATTAAGATTGAGGGAGGGAAGGGCGACTGGGTTGGAAATGGATCACTATTGAAGCTGTAACACTCAGAGCCTGATCTCAGAAGATCAAGTACCCCTCAGTCACCAGAAATTAATTTCAAACCAACTCAGGTCTTTGCTTGTGTGTTCGCTAGTGTAAATAGCTTACACAGTGCCTGAGGATCTTCCCTCTTCTTCCATCTGCCTGTCTCACGTGCTCCTTGGGTCCTGGCTTCTCTCTCCTTAGATGCCTCTCCACACCTGCTTGGTGGACACACCCGACCTCTTTCCAATTCTGCAACATGATGCAAAAAGCTAAAAGCTCTGGTTGGCGAAACATTCCTCAGGGGAAGGAAAGAAACTGAATTCACAGAATCTAGGAGTGAGAGGTGCTGTCCCATCAAATAAGCAATAGAACTCCAATGCTCAGATTTCCTCAGGGTGGACTAGAACACCTCTTCCTTGGGCAGGAAAAAAAAAAAAAAAAGAAGCTCCCAGAGGCAGACAGGCAGCGGGTCTCTGTGTCAGGCACAGGGTCCCTCTGAGAGGACAAACCATCTTTAATATTTTCTCCTGGTTCACAGGTGTCAGATGAAATAACTGTCAGAGAATCCTCATCAGTAGAAGAGACAAATAAAATGTAGGAGAGGGTGTCTTTTTTTTTCTTTTCATCTTTTTGGCATATTTTGAAAAGCCACTTCCTGTCTCAAGCTGTCCTTGTGTTCCTGAGAGGGAGTTAGGTGTAGCTGTGGGGCAGGGGGCAGGGTGTCCCAGGCTATCTGGAATGGGTCCTCATTGCAGGTGGAGTCCCATGGTGGGCGGAGTCCCGGATGTGGGCAGAGTCACAAGAGTAGCCCTGCTTAAGGCAGCCGAACACACCTACACTATGAAGCTGCTCTGAAAACGTGGTCCTGGCTGTGAGCTGTGAAGTGTTACTAAAAGAAGAAAATATCAATAATATGGCAGTTATTTGAAATCACAGATTAGCGCTCCAATGTGAAAATCAGACTTGAGAATGTCAAAGACGTTCAATATAGAGAAAAGAGTAAAAATTCTTGGTTGTTGCCAATTTGAATACAGATTTAGTTTTTGCTGGATCAAAAATCCTCTGCATGCCACATCAACAGAAGAAGCTCCAGCCTCCTAACAGTATCAGCACTGTGATAATAAAGCATTATGAAGTGTGTGTGTGTGTGATCCAATTTTTACTTTATCATAGCAATAAGGAGTTAGCGACACCCCAGGTTGTTATTGGTGATTACCAATGTGCTTGAATAAGCTGCTATTTTGTTGGTTTTTAACCTCTGAAAAGTACATCACATTTTAAAAAAACTAACAGATCATCACCACAGGCCATATTTCAGACATTGAATAAAACATGATTACACCGGGGTAAGGATGTGCTTTTCAAGATAACCCTGACACGACGCATACAGGAGAGTGCCACACCCTTTCAAAATCATCACTTTTTGAGTCAACTCTTGTTTTCCAGCATTTCTGGGATTGCTCAAACGATTGTCTGATCTGTTCTTCAGAGCCACATTATTTGAAACTCCAGAGAATCGCGCTCGTGGCTTCTAGCCCTGCCTCATTTTTAATCCTAATAGTAATGCTCTATTTGACCCCCCCTCCCCCACTGAATTCCCAGTCCTGGTTCTCAACGACTTTTTCCTTTTCCTGAAAGTCAACACTGTCCAAGACTAAATGGTTGCACAGTGAGGGAATGCAAAGAAATAGTCTTCCCACAGATGTATAGAACAGACTTTTGGACTCTGTGGGACAGGGAGAGGGTGGGATGATTTGGGAGAATAGCATTGAAACGTGTATACTATCATGTAAGAATGAAACACCAGCCTATGTTCGATACAGGATACAGGATGCTTGGGGCTGGTGCACGGGGATGATCCAGAGAGATGATATGGGGTGGGAAGTGGGAGGGGGGTTCAAGATTGGGAGCTCGTATATACCCATGGTGGATTCATGTCAATGTATGGCAAAACCAATATGGTATTGTAAAGTAAAATAAAGTAAAAATAAAATTAAAAAAAAAAAGGAATAGTCTTCCTTATTCTCTCAAACTTGGAATTTTAAGATTCAGTATTTTTTTTTTCCATGTGATGGTGTTTGGGGTAAAAAAAATTATCTACATACTTCACGTTTTTACAAAGGACTGACTCCTCATTCATAATTGAAAGAAAAACAAGCCCTGAAGCTAGGTGGGGAGCCGGGAAGATGGCATGGAAAAGGGACTGTGTGGTCGCCGGGGAGGTTAGCCAGTGACAGCCGGTGTTGAGACTCAGAACCTAGGGGCTTAGGAGAAGGAAGAAATGCGTTGGTTCTTCCCAGCTTTCCAACAAGTTGTCCCAGATCACTGCTTGTGGCCTGACTATCAAGCATCCAGAAAATGATGCCTGTGAGGCAGAAGCTTCGGACTTAGTGCAAAGTGGGTGAGAACGGAATGTCTCCTCCCCAAAAAGCCTGGGAGCCTTGGCCGAGCGTCCACACGGGCGCAGAGACTGGGCCGGGGGCTCAGACTCAGACAAGGCTCATCACGCTGGCGGGGAGTGTGCGGCGGTGACGCCTCTGTTTTCTTTCAGAGGGACCCTTTGGCAGATGAAGACAGGCATCAATTCCAGACTCCCACTGACATTCACAGTCTCGGCGGCTTCTTCCTCCTGCCTGCCACTTCTTCATAAAGAGTGTCACCTTGAGATGGTGGGGGCCGAACTCCCGCCGGCCGTTCTCCTTCCACCTGGCATTCTTCCCACCATGTCATATCTAACTCTGCCCACAGGTTTCCCCACAGAACCACAAGCATAAGCGAGTTCGAGGTGGTCTGGCTGCTTCCGGCCCTGAGCCTGCATCTCGGTCTGTCCACAGTTTTCAGGGTCAGGCTGCTCAGCTTCCTCCCAAAGAGCCAGGGGCTGTTGTTGGCATCATGCTCTGCCTCTGATGTTTGTTTCCTGGGCTCCCAAGAGGACCCAGCTATTTTCCAGAGGTAGTCCTTTAGAAAAGGATAACCCGTACAGAGTTGATGCAGGGAAGCAGAAGGCGCACAGGTGTGGTAGGAGACGGTCCAGGGTTGAAATTCCAGCTTTGCCCGTCGTGTGACCCAGGCGGGGCTGTTTTCACGTGCGCGGGGTCCGCGGAGTCCCACGGGGCCCCCTGCTCCCTGGGGCCCCAGGGCTGGCGTAACCGTCTCTTGCTGTGTGCGTGCTCAGCCCCGTGGACTCCTCTGTCCGCCTCTGCAGTGTCCTCCGCACCCACTTGGTGCCTGCCAGCTTGTTTTCTGTCTGTTTGAGTCTGTTTCTTTTTTGTTATGTTAAATAGTTGTATTTTTAAGTTCTTCAAGTAAGTGGTATCATACTGGATTTGCCCTCTGTCTGACTTATCACTTAGCAAGTACCACCCTGGTCCATTTGTTTGGTACAATTGCAAAGCTTCATTCTTTTTAAGACTCAGTAGTATTCCATTGTGTGCATATGTATGTTTGTGCGAGTGTGAGTGTGTGCACACATGGGCGCTCAGTTGCGTCCGACTCTTTGCGACCTGATGGACTGGGGTCCGCCAGGCTCCTCTGTCCATGGAATTCTCCAGGCAAGAATACCGGGGTGGATTCCCATTTTTTTTCCTCTGGGGGATGTTCCCCAGCTGCCAATCACACCCGCAACTCCTGCGGCTCCTGCATCGGCAGGCAGATTCTTTACCACTGAGCCACCTGGGAAGTCCCCACTTACTGTTGTCTGGAAATCCCCACTGTTTTTGAACAAGGACCCCCACATTTTCATTTTGCACTGGACTCCACAAATGATGGAGCGATTCCTGCATCTTGGGCAAGACTGTGAGAATAACAGCAGCCTGTCACGGGCACCAGGCCCGTTCTAAGCATTCTACTTGTATTAAAGCTTCTCCCACCACCACAAGCTTACACGACGGTTGCTGGAGGTTGTATCAGCTGCATTTTAGAGATGAGGATGCCGGGGCACAGAGAGATGAGGCCACTTGTCAAGGGTCACAGAGCTAGGACATGGGGTCCTTCTGGGCCACCTGGCCCCGGTCAGTCCTCATGGTCTTTGTTCTGCTGCGTCTCAGGCTGGAGCTTGCTCTCTCTGAGTCTGTCTGTGCTGCTGGCAGCCGTGGGTCCCTGGGCTTCTGTGCTAACGGGCACTCTGCTTGGCTTCTGGGGAGGCCCCGCCCCTTTTCTGGGTGGTTCTGATGCAATGTTGAGTTTGGAAGGAGAGCTATGACAAACCTAGACAGTGTACTGAAAAACAGAGACAGCATTTTGATGACAAATGTCCGTATAGTCACAGCTATGGTTTTTCCAGTAGTCACGTACGGAAGTGAGAGTTGGACCGTGAAAAAAGCTGAGCGCCGAGGAATTGATGCTTTTCAATTGTGGTGCTGGAGAAGACTCTTGAGAGTCCCTTGGACAGCAAGGAGATCAAACCAGTCAATCCTAAATGAAATCAATCCTGAATATTCATTGGAAGGACTGATGCTGAAGCTCCAATACTTTGGCCACCTGAGGCAAAGAATTGACTCACTGGAAAAGACCCTGATGATGGGAAAGATTGAAGGCAGGAGGAGAAGGGGATGACAGAGGATGAGATGGTTGGAGGGCATCAATGACTCAAAGGACATGAATTTGAGCAAACTCCAGGAGATAGTGGGGGACAGGGGATATGAGTCAGATATGATTTAGGGGGTGAACAACTGAGGCATTTGTTCTTGCTTTCTGGGAACCCACTGGTAAGGTCTTGTGACCCAGCCAGGCCAATCTGACTTTCTCTTGTGGCAGCATGGCTGAGTTTTACTTTGCTGATCCATGCATTCCTGCTACTGTGATGCTGGGTCAACCCAGTCATGTCCCAGGCATAGATGTTCAAATCTGCCATTAATTTCTGAGCCTCACAAATCTCTCCAGGTTTGATGAAGCTAGGGCCCACATCCATCTCTTATGACCATAGAACCCTCATTATACAGGGCCTGGGGTGCTCCCCGTGATGCCTGAGCTGACAAGCCCTGTCACACTGGGGTCTGGTGACAGAACGAAGCTTGCATCCTGCCTGGCACAGACCTGACACCGCAGGGGTTCAGAAAAAAGGAGTGTTGGCCATTTAAGTTAAAAGTTAGATAATATGTTCTTCACGTTCCTGCAACTTTGCTTTTTCACAGCGTTACTGGAAATTCATTCTTGCGGCTGCACTGAGAAATTACATGTTTATCATACACTCAGCTGAGACTCCAAAGGAGCTCTTTATTCCAGAGCGTAACGAGGTTTCATCTTTGACAGGTGTCTTTTTCGGAATGCTGACATCTTTCTCAAGCAGCAACTTCCTTTAGAATCTCAGAGCAGCCTGTGAAATCACCATCTGTGTTGGCAGACAGGGACAGACCCTCAGGTCCCCTAGTTGCTGCCAAGAAGAGATGGTACGGCCTGGGCGCCCGATGTCACATTCGGAACACTGGGAGGTTGTCCTGTTTCCTGCCTGTACCCCCTGTCCTCCTCCAGGAGCACATATATGAACGTAAAGGAAATGAATGAGCTGCCACGTAGATGCGTTGATGCTTTAGGCTGAAAGGGGCAAGTCTTCAGTGGGCATTCATGGAAAATAAGTAAAATAATCCCCAGAAGAGTAGAATTCAATAGTCCTCACAGATCTTTCAAAACCACATTATTCGTGGTTGTTATTCGAATCTGGGGTTGAAGTTGGCCACTCCAAGGTCCTCCCAGCTCTTGCTGCCCAGTCGGGGCTGGAGACGCTTCCTCTCTGGGCCCCTCCCTTGTGGATTACCTCAATCCTGTAATTGGAAATCCCCCAATCATAGGCCACCCTTGCTCCATGCTGAGGATTCACCCATAAACCTGTATTTAAAAGAAGGAATAACATATGCAACTATTAAAAGGACTGTGTGTGTGTGTGCACGCACGTGTGTGCGCTCAGTTGTGTCTGACCCTTTGCAACCCCTTGGACTGTAGCCCACCAAGTTCCTCTGTCCATGGGATTTCCCAGGCAAGAATACTGGGGTAGGTTGCCATTTCCTCCTCCAGGGGATCTTCCCAACCCAGAGATCGAACCGGTGTCTCCTGCATTGGCAGGTGGGTTCTTACACTTTGCTGCCTGGGAAGGGCTGATAAACCTCCCTGATTTATCAAATCTTCTGACTGCAGCACATATATTTAGAGAAGGTGGAGGCAGCGCCAAGAAGCCAGGACAGCTTCCAACACTGTTAGAGGGTTGGTACAAGGATGGGCACAGCAGGAAGGGCTATGGCGGGACCCAGGCAGGCACAGCCGGCTCCTGGGGTACCTCCTGGCTGACGGGTGCAATGGGAGAAGCAGAACAGTGGGACCCTAATGGGTTCCTTTCTGCAGGCTTGAGTCTTGCCCCTCTCACTGGTGATGTTTCCCACAGTGGGTTTTATTGCCAATTTCTTGAGCAGGCAGACTCTGAGGTAGACGAGCAGAACTCTCTCCATCGAAGAAATGGGGTGATTGGTGGGGCTTTATGGGGGGCAGTGGACTCCTCTATGGGGGCCACCTTCCCTCTCCCACCCCCGAATGAGCTCCAGGAGGCTGCTGGGACAGCCACTGGGAGATAAAGGGACCTGACAAAGCAGAGTACACCACAAGACCCGAGGAGTAGTTTCAGAAGGAGTGATGCAGACGAGGATCCTTGGTCTCCCCAATAAACAGACAGTGATCACAGGCCAGGCGAGAAGCTCAGGCAAGGCTTTACTGGGGTCCCTGCTGCCCCAGAGGGAGCAAGAGCAAAGAGGAGCTTTCCTTGCTTGCTCCCTAGGGGGGCCCAGCTTATCTCTTATGAGGGTAAGGGTGCGCTCAGGGGCCGGGCTGGGCTTAGTCGGCTTGCCCACCCCTGTGGTGGCCAGTGCAGGGGGCGTGCGCAGCACCGTTTTTGTTTTTTTTTTTGCTCTGGACACCCAGCGTTTTGCTCCTGGCTCTTCATACATGTCATTGGGGTTTTCCGGTCTTTGTGACTTTTAGTCCAGAGTTTGCCCAAACCGCGCATGCGCACAGTTATTTTTTAGTCCCGTATAGTTCCTCCGTATTTTGTTGCTCGAGCGGAGGTGCGCCCAGGGGCAAGTTTTGCAGCAAACGGTCCCAGGTCCCAGCCTGTCTCAGGAGGAGGCTTGGTTCCTTCCAAGGGAAGTTTAAGAGCAAATGGAGGCTCAGCGACTGATCTGCAACAAAGCCCCTCAGGGTCCTGCTGGGCAATAGGAGGAAGAGGGCTGTGGAAACAGAAGCGTGGGGCTCTGGGACAGAGCAGGGGGCAGACGGACAGAGTCAAGAATCCTAAACCACATCAGCTCTGACCCTTGGGAGTTGTCTCACAATCATTAAATCTTTGAGGTCAACTTGATCAAGAGGACATTCCAGAATTCTTCGTTGCCAATCAAAGAGTCCCGATACTTCCTGATACTTTTTTCCTCCACCTAAACTGGGTGTCTCAGCGATGGAAGCCGGTTGTAAAGAACTTCGCCAGTTTCGTCCATTTCAGTACATTTTCCTGTCATCACTGTCTCTTCACAAGCACATGAAATAATGTCAGGTCCTCACTCGGAGGGATACTCCTTGGTCTCCCAGCCTTGTATAGCTGGGGCATAGTTTGAGAATGTTAAATAAGGGAAACAAAACTGTAACCTGTATGGCCCATCACTCACGTTTCTCTTTCACCCTTGCACTGGGGAAGGGCAGTGAGATTGCCGTCTTAAGGAGGACCACGGGATCATTCTGGGAATCCCTCACCATTCAGAAAATGCAAGCAAAAAGAAGCCATTTCTGTTCCTTAAAAAAAGGGCGGGGGCAAGATACAAGATTTAAAAATAGAAGACTTCGACAGACTTTTCAAAGACATAGAGATGGCTGATGGTCACGTGAAAAGATGCTGATCACCGATCCCCAGGAAAATGCCAATCAAACCCATGATGAAATATCACCTCACACCATCCAAAATGACGGTCAGCAAAAAGACTAAAGATAACCAGTGTTGGCGAGGATGTGGAAAAAGCGCTAAGTCTCCTCGTCACACCCCTGGGGTGGGACCGCTTCTGTCCTGGGGGCAGAGATTGCACCCTCTGGCTTTCCTACCCAGCTGGATTAGCAGCTGGATGGAGCAATTCCAAGCCTGTCTCTCTTCCTTCCTCCCCACTCTTCTCAAGCATTTACCTTTTCCTTCTGGCCAGCATCTGACCTGTATTACAAATCTTTCTCAACTAAACATCAGTCAAGAGAAATGACACAAATATTTAAAGCAAATGAGATGCTTTCATTGGGCTCCAAAACCTCGCATTTGCTTAAGAGTGGATTACAGCGTCTTCCTAATCATATGGCTAAGATATTAGTTAGACATCTTTGAAATGTTCACAGGTGGCTGTATGTAAGTAGCTAGCTTAAACGTGCAATAAGGCAATGCAACTGCTGTGGCATATGGATCGTAAGTCATCCATCCCAAACCCAAATATATGTAGTGTAGATTTCATACTTATAATCAAGTTAATGTTCCTTTTTGCAGGAAATTATATGTACTTAATATTCATTGATAGCTTCAAAAACGTAAAAACAAAATCCACAAAATAACAAGAGGGTCAGATCGACATTTATCTTCATCCTGTTTAGGGTCCTGAAGTTTAGAAAACTCTCTCTCTCAGAGATAATGACATGAAATTCGTTGAGCCGGGAGATCGGCATCATTTCGTAGGCAGAGGCAGAAGCTTCCAGTAGATAAAGTTTCAAGAGTCTTGTATTTATTTGTCCATGAATACAACCCTAATAAAAGACTGTAAAGTTTAAATGGGTACATAGTTGGAAAATAACTACGCTGCTCGTAAAAACTCGATGTTGGATCTATGGATGTGATGGCTAAACCTTGGGGGAAAAGGATGAAGAGAGAGGTTAAGAGCGAGAATATAGTCAGCAGGGTCAACCTGAGAGCTAGAATTTACGGGAATTACGAGTCCTGGATGGCTGCCTACAGACAAGAGCCTTCACTCAGCAAATCGAGTCCTTGGTTCTCTGCTCAGCATCCCTGAAGGGCTGAGGGTTTTTCCACTCTGAGCCTTTAAGCTGGGGATCCCAGCGAAGTACTGTGGGGGATGTGCACCCCACCCGTGGCCCAGAGCGTCACAGTGGGGGTGGGTGCAGTACCAGTGGTCGAGCAAAGCCTGTTCCTTTTCCTCCCATCTGCTTGCCTCTTTACGACACTCAGATCATCTGGGAAATGGCCTCTGAAAGGTGCAGGAGGGGAGCGGGAAGGGGACTTAGGGCTCAACGATAGTAATCTATGAGCCAGAGAGAATGCAGTGGAGCAAGGACAGAGAACCACGGGCACAGAATTCCTGAGAAGTTAGGGGGGTTGGTCCCCAACAGGAGCAAGGACTTTACTCCATCTCAGCAAGGCGAGAGTCAGGACATGGGTACTGATGTGAGGGAGCCGACGCTTTTTATAGTGGAAAGACCAAAGAGAGCCTGACCCTGCCTCTGCTTTCTCAGCAAAACCCATGAGCTCAAAATTCTGTATGGGCTTCCCAGGTGGTGCTAGTGGTAAAGAATCCACCTGCCAATGCAGGAGACACAAGAGACTTGGGTTTGATCCCTGGGTTGTGAAGATCCCCCTGGAGTAGGAAATGGCAACCCCCTCTAGTATTCTTGCCTGGAAAATTCCATGGACAGAGGAGCTTCATAGGTACAGTCCGTGGGGGTGCAAAGAGTCAGACACGACTGAGCACACTCCCACATACAGATTTGTGTGTATGGGGGGGTGTGTGGCGGGGGGCGGGGGCGGGCGGTCAGTGTAAAACAGGACCATGGGCCATAGGAGCATTAGAGGAGAGAAGGTATGAAATCTCCTTTTTACATACTGAGAGGAGGGGCCTATTTAGCAGATGCATCATGCTGGTTGGGCAGGGTTGGGGCTCGTGGGAGATCTAGGGTCATGAAGTTTTACATGAGACCGGGAAGGTTTTGCTACGGTTATAACCTGAGTGAGGCTCAGAGACGGGGTCACATGAATTCACTCAAGGTTGGAGTTTTGCCAGTTGTGTGTGGGGGGGTGTTTTGGGGGAGGGCATCATTATAATGATGGACCGTGGCCTCTGAGCTGGGTGACGAAGGAGAGGCCCTGATGAGGGTGAAGGATGGTGAGGATGCAGCTGGAACAGTGGCTGGGTTAGAGACTCTGGAGAAGAAGGAGTGGGGTGGAGGAGGGACGGGGAGGATGGGAGGATGTGGTCAGGCTTGGTCACTGTTGACCTTTCGAGGTGCTGCATTTCTGAGTGGCTATGATGAGCTGGTGAAAAAGATCGGTCTGAATCACCCCATTGCCCCACATGTCTCGTCAATAATGGTATCCATTCATTTCTGTCTCGCAAACATCTCGGTTTTATCTACTTCTCTCTAGCTCCAGAGCCACCACCGTGGTGCACAGCCCCACCATCTCATCTATACTCTGACCACATAGCCCGTGGGGAGGCCTCTTTGTCCCAATGCCCAGTCTTCCCATTCCACCTGCTCCTGGCAGCCAGAGCGTTCTTCTAAAGCACAGATCCGATTAGGTCTCCTCCCCAGCTTGACAGCATTTGTGAGCCTCAGATTCAAGGGCAGGATGTGCACACCCTGCCCCGTGGGGAATCCCTGGGCCCTCCCAAGTGAATCCTTGTGGTCACCAGACCAAGCCTCCTTCGGGTCCTCAGATGATCACGTGCTTCTTCCCTGTCCCCTCGGGGCTCGTGCTGCTGCGCCCTTCCTCACAGTCAAGGCCAAGCCCTGTTAGGGGCTGTTCCCACCCCACCCTGACCTTGGAGTTGCCCTTTTCCCCCCTGTGTTTATCCTTTGTGGGGTTTCTCTATGGCTGCATCCCCAGAAACTCAGGCAGTTCCTGGAAGAGAATGGGCCTTCATTGATTCTTGGATGAATTCATAAATGAAGTGTTGGCTGCTGCAAAGATCATTCCTGAAAATGCTTTCTGGAGGCATCCAGTCTCTGGCAGAACAAGGTGCTTTACAGCAGGTTTCCTCTCCTCACGGTGCTTCCTATAAAGGCCACTGCTGGCTGCTGTTCACCAGGTGCCTCCGTAGTATACCGTAGGTATCATGTCAGTGGCTAATGGAGTTTATTTATAGAAACGCCACTTATGATACGATGACACTATGTCTAATATGACGTCTGCCTTCTTAAAAACAACTTCAGGGTATTATTAAAATAAAAGCAAAGTGTAAGAAAAATAGGACAAGGCGCAGAGATGTGTAACTAAGAATGTATGTCAGTGAAAAAAATTAAGAGCATACTTCATTATTAATAAGGCTTCCCTTGTGGTTCAGACAGTAAGAGTCTGCCTGCAGTGCGGGAGACCCATGCTCGATTCCCAGGCCAGGAAGATCCCCTGGCAAAGGGAATGTCCACCCGCTACAGTATACTTGCCTGAAAAATTCCATGGACAGAGGAGCCTGGCAGGCTTGATTGATGGGGTTGCAAAGAATCAGATACGACTGAGCAACTAACACTGTAGCTTCATTTCACTTTTCAGTTCAGTTCAGTTCAGTCGCTCAGTCGTATCTGACTCTGTGCAACCCCATGAACTGCAGCACGCCAGGCCCCCCTGTCCATCAACAACTCCTGGAGTGTACCCAAACTCATGTCCATTGAGTCAGTGATGCCATCTAACCATCTCATCCTCCGTTGTCCCCTTCTCCTCCTGCCTTCAATCTTTCCCAGCATCAGAGTCTTTTCAAATGAGTCCGATCTTCGCATCAGGTGGCCAAAGGATTGGAGTTTCAGCTTCAACATCAGTCCTTCCTTCCAATGAACACCCAGGACTGATCTCCTTTGGGATGGACTGGTTGGATCTCCTTGCAGTCCAAGAGACTCTCAAGAGTCTTCTCCAGTACCACAGTTCAAAAGCACCAATTCTTCAGTGTTCAGCTTTCTTTATAGTTCAACTCTCATATCCACACATGACTACTGGAAAAACCATAGCCTTGACTACATAGACCTTTGTTGGCAAAGAAAGTCTCTGCTTTTTAATATGCTGTCTAGGTTGGTCATAACTTTCCTTCCAAGGAATAAGCATCTTAATTTCATGGCTGCAATCACCATCTGCAGTGACTTTGGAGCCCCCAAAATTAAAGTCAACCACTGTTTCCCCATCTATTTATCATGAAGTGATGGGACCAGATGCCTTAATTTTAGTTTTCTGAATGTTGAACTTTAAGCCAACTTTTTCACTCTCCTCTTTCACTTTCATCAAGAGGCTCTTTAGTTCTTCTTCACTTTCTGCCATAAGGGTGGTGTCATCTGCATATCTGAGGTTATTGATATTTCTCCTGGCAATCTTGATTCCAGCTTGTGCTTCATCCAGCCCAGCGTTTCTCATGATGTACTCTGCATATAAGTTAAATAAGCAGGGTGAAAATATACAGCTTTGATGTACTCCTTTTCCTATTTGGAACCAGTCTGTTACTCCATGTCCAGTTCTAGCTGTTGCTTCCTGACCTGCATACAGGTTTCTCAGGATGCAGGTCAGGTGGTCTGGCATTCCCATCTCTTTCAGAATTTTCCACAGTTTATTGTGATCCACACAGTCAAAGGCTTTGGCATAGTCAATAAAGCAGAAATAGATGTTTTTCTGGAACTCTCTTGCTTTTTTGATGATCCAGTGGATGTTGGAAATTTGATCTCTGGTTCCTCTGCCTTTCCTAAATCCAGCTTGAACATGTATTGCTGAACCCTGGCTTAGAGAATTTTAAGCATTACTTTACTAGCATGTGAGATGAGTGCAATTGTGCAGTAGTTTGAGCATTCTTTGGCGTTACCTTTCTTTGGGATTGGAATGAAAACTGACCTTTTTCAGTCCTGTGGCCACTGCTAAGTTTTCCAAATTTGCTGACATATTGAGTGCAGCACTTTCACAGTATTTAGGATTTGAAACAGCTCAACTGGAATTCCATCACCTTCACTAGCTTTGTTCATAGTGATGCTTCCTAAGGCCTAGTTGACTTCACATTCCAAGGTGTCTGGCTCTAGGTGAGTGATCACACCATCATGATTATCTGGGTCATGAAGATCTTTTTCTACAGTTCTTCTTATTACGTAAATGAACATGTAATATTAAGTAACATGCCTCAAATACTGCCTTTGATAGTTCCTTTCTAAAAGTAAGTACTATTCCACTGAACCTAAGATTTTATCCATTAGAAGACACACCACTATTTTATGCATCACCAAAAACATATTGTCCCCTGACAATGATGCCATGCTTGTGAAATGTATGTCCACCCACGGACTTCACGTCCGTGGAGAGAGAACGAGCAGAGAACTTATCTCTAAACAGTGGTTCTCCATGGAGGTGGTTTGGTTCCCCTACCCAGGGAACATTTGATATTGTCTAGAGACATTTTCCATTGTCCCAGCTTGGGGGGCAGCGGGGAGTTCTACCGCTCTCTACTGAACAGAGGCTGTTGCCACGTCCTCCAACATATAGGAAGCAACCTCCAAAAACCATCAGCTACAAATATCAACAGCGCCAACACTGAGAAATGATGCTCTGAAGCAAGGAGCCTTGCTTGCACTTTTTATGTTCCACCAGCACCTTCTGGATTGTCTTTGCCTTTTATTTCCATAGAACCTTGGTCTCCAACACTGGGCCTGTTCTGAACGCCCAAGTGAAAACTCTAACAGAGCATTTAGGAGCAACCAGGCACCGGAGAGATGATTTATTTCAATAAATTAACCTAAGCTCTGCCTAAGCCTTCATTTCCCCTACTCTGGTATAAAACCAGAAAATGCACTCAGCCACTTTCTGCATTTTAATTATACTTTCAGAGGATAGAGCAGTTGTATGAATTAAGAAGCCGTTAAGATGAAATTGATTTTTCCATATATGCTGAAGGATGCAGGGCTTAATATGTGTTATAATTAGGGACAATGGACTCAATTGTAGAATTATTTTTAAGACACCAAAGCCCTAAATTAATCTGAGCTGATGACCTTTTCCAGCTTGTCACTTATTCCCTTAAAATCATTTTATCACATTTCCAAGTCCTGCTTTCAGCAAGGAGCCAAATGCAGTAGCGATCCAAGTGGTGCTTGGGGGACATTTCTTGGGGTCATAACAGGGAGGAAGCCCTGGAAATTAGAAAAGAAAGGGCTCCTGTGGATCTTTTCTGTCCAAAATTCGTGATGTGCTTGAACTTCTGAAACATGGTTCTGAACGCATGTCTCAACTTCAGGCATGACCAATGAGAAGAAAAAGTCAAAAAAAACGTGTCCCTTCTCCCTCTGGCGTTCACAATGATGCCATGAGGAAGTATGTGAAAAGGGCTTGGGTGACTCAAAGATGGTTGCATCATGACAAATAAGAGGATAAACTTTCAATGAAAAGTCTATTAAATTCCAAGTCTGAGTGGAGCACTAACCTGCCCTTTCGGTGTTGACAATGGGTCTCTGCAGGTTCCAACTGAGCCAGAAATGCCTCTCATGGACATCACCTGACAGGCACAGTTACTAAAGGAGGTGGTGGTCCCAAGCAAAGCCCTGTGCACCAGTGTCTGGCAGAGTTTTCTAGATGCCCCTGACTCCAGTCTCGTCCCCCTGTCCCACGATACCCCACATTTTCAGGCATCCAGGCTTCCCTGGTGGCCCAGCTGGTGAAGAATCCAGCTGCAAGGCGGGAGTCCTGGGTTCGATCCCTGGGTTGGGAAGATCCCCTAGAGAAGAGAAAGGCTGCCCACTCCAGTATTCTGGTCTGGAGAATTCCAAGGACTGTATAGTCCATGGGGTCACGAAGAGTCAGACATGACTGAGTGACTTTCACTTCACTCATTCAGTGCTCAAACTTCTGTCTTCTCCCCACCATCGAATCCTAGTTTAAAGGAAAGCCTTGCATCAGACACTTACAGCATAGGGTGTACCTCAGAGACGAGTCTTCCTCCTACTCGTCTCCAGAGTAAAGAGCTAATGGTGTGCTGGGACCTGAGTTAGAGAACTGATCCGCGGGTCTCGGCTTTGAGCAAAATGCTTGTTTAATCTTCCTTTTGGTGGGAGAGGACTCCGTAATGCCACTGTACTTGAGTCACTCCATCAGGAGGTCCGCTGCCTTTCCCTCTTTTCAGGATAAATCTATGGTCTTCTGACAAAGCAGAAGGTGTCTGTACATGGGACCTGGGGAGGGGAGGGGAGAGTGAATTGATTCTGAACATTCCAGAGGATCCTCCTTCGTTAGTACATGTTCATTTACATCTGGCAGTAACACGTTCCGTGAATACTCAAGTCTGTTGTGAGTCTGCGCCGTTCAAATCCTGAAAGATGATGCTGTGAAAGTGCTGCACTCAATCTGCCAGCAAATTTGGAAAACTCAGCAGTGGCCACAGGACTGGAAAAGGTCAGTTTTCATTCCAATTCCAAAGAAAGGCAATGCAAAAGAATGCTCCAATTACCGCACAATTGCACTCATCTCACATGCTAGTAAAGTAATGCTCAAAATCCTCCAAGCCAGGCTTCAGCAATACGTGAACCGTGAACTCCCTGATGTTCAAGCTGGCTTTAGAAAAGGCAGAGGAACCAGAGATCAAATTGCCAACATCCGCTGGATCATGGAAAAAGCAAGAGAGTTCCAGAAAAACATCTACTTCTGCTTTATCGACTATGCCAAAGCCTTTGACTGTGTGGATCACAATAAACTGTGGAAAATTCTGAAAGAGATGGGAATACCAGACCACCTAACCTGCCTCTTGAGAAATCTGTATGCAGGTCAGGAAGCAACAGTTAGGACTGGACATGGAACAACAGACTGGTTCCAAATAGGAAAAGGAGTGCGTCAAGGCTGTATATTGTCACCCTGCTTATTTAACTTACATTCTGAAGGAGATCAACCCTGGGATTTCTTTGGAAGGAATGATGCTAAAGCTGAAACTCCAGTACTTTGGCCACCTCATGCGAAGAGTTGACTCATTGGAAAAGACTCTGATGCTGGGAGGGATTGGGGGCAGGAGAAGAAGGGGACGACCGAGGATGAGATGGCTGGATGGCATCACTGACTCGATGGATGTGAGTCTGAGTGAACTCCGGGAGATGGTGATGAACAGGGAGGCCTGGCGTGCTGCGATTCATGGGGTCGCAAAGAGTCGGACACGACTGAGCGACTGAACTGAACTGAACTGAACTGTTGTGAGTCTGTTACCGAACTCCATTTCAATAGACACCTTTCTCAGGCCTGCTTCAGTGATTTCTCCTCACTCAGCAAAATGCTATCTGTATCGTCTTCTCTCCCTTTCTTTCTAGTTTCAAATTCTTTTCCATTATAAATTATTACAAGATATTGAGTACCCATGTATTTCTTCATAGTTCTAATTTTTCTAACTGTCGGCAGCAATCCTGCTTCTTTCATCTCTGATGCTAACAATTTAAGTATTTTCTCTCTTTTTTCTTTTCTTTGGCCAGTGTAGCTAACAAAAATCTTTACAAAGCATAGGCTTCTGGTTTCATTGATTTTCTCCATTGCTTTTTAAAATTTTAGCTGGGTTTAAGGAGAGACCAAAAGTAACCATGGGTGTTGAGTCGCTTGGTGTCTTAAGTCTCTGTAGAATGTCTCCAAAAGAGCTATCAAAAGTTTTGGATCAGATGTCCTAGCTCCCAAGTTGGCACTAATTTTCAGATTCTCTTGAGAGTCAGGTCGACTACTTTTCTTTGTGGAAGGTGGAGTGTGACTGTGTGATTGAAAATCACATGAGAATCATATTGCAGGGCAGTTCCCAAAAGAAAGGGATGAAGCACAGACCAATGGGCATCGAAGATCCCAGACATAGGACAGCTTTGTCTTCCAAAAGATGCTGATTTTGAGAAGGCAAGGATTTTCCTCCATTGCTTTGTATTGCAAAAATATTGGCTCTATCTCAGAAGTACTAGTTACCCAAGCAGGAAGCAGCAGCTTGCTTGGTGTGTCCCTCCATTGTAAGCCTCAGTAACATCTGCTCACACTTAGTGCCCCTGAATCCATTTATTAATGTGGATACCCATCATTAATGTGGATGCCATTTATTAATGTGCTACGCAAGGACAGGAGAGGCTTCCTGAAGAATTTCACGCCCTGGAGAGAAAAAAGCAGCCATGGCAGGCAGGCCCTCCCAGAACTCTGGCCCCAGGACTTTGGGGATGCAAAACTATGGTTTTTCTAGTAGTCATGGTTATATGTAAAAGACCATAAAGAAGACTGGGTGCTCTTGAAGAATTCATGCTCTGGAGTTGAGGTACTGGAGAAGACTCTTGGGAATCCCTTGGACTACAAGGGAATCAAACCAGTCAATTCTAAAGGGTATCAATGCTGAATATTCATTGGAAGGACTTTTGCTGAAGCTGAAGCTCCAGTATTTTGGCCACCTGATGCAAAGAGTTGACTCATTGGAAAAGACTTTGATGCTGGGAAAGATTGAAGACAAAGGAGTAGGGGCTGGCAGAGGATGACGTGGTTGCATAGCGTCACCAGCTCTGGGAGACAGTGAAGGGCAGGGGAGCCTGGTGTTTTGCAGTCCATGGGGTTGCAAAGAGTTGGACAGGACTTAGTGACTGAATAACAACAATGGGGAGGAGAGATTGTGCCTTCCCTTTATCTGGAGGATGAGTGGCAAATAGCGGTGGGAGATATTTGTTTCCCTCCTCTAATCTCGGAAGTCCTGAAAAAGGACATCTGCTGTGGGAAACTCAATGTATGCACATGGTTTGGGTTGATGTTCTTCATTCCTGTGAAGATTCTTTGTGCATTATTCTTTGAAAATAGACATCTGGATATTCAAGGAAATAATGTCATCCTTCTTAAGTGTTTAAACTCTGAATTAAACAAACTTTTGGCTCCTTTTGAGACCTCTGGTCTAGAAGACAGGGCTTTTGAAGGACATTTTTAATGGCAAACTTTAAATAAAGTCAGTAGGTGGTAGGTCAATGACAATGCCTATATGTTATTGTCCTTTTCCAGCTTAAGAGGAACAAAAGGCCTCGGCCAGAATCAATTAGTCACCTATGATGGGACATGATGACATTTTCACTCTTGAACTTTTCTGGTATAAAAGGATCACCCAAGGAGGATCTGACAGTAACAGTGAGGAATCTGGGAATAAAATCACCCATCTGCAGAGATCTCAGGAAATCCAGAATGATTAGGTAAGAGATTGCATTTTTCCACAAAGAAAAATGTTGAATTTGTATATGCTTTTTAAATTTATACTTGCGTGAATAAGACTTTTCTGATATTTTTTTCCTACTCTGCAGTTCATTAAAATACAAACTTATTCTATTTCTGTTGATTTCTACAATGCATATGTTTTGGTGTCATCCAATTTCATCTTCTAAGGTAAGACTTTTGCCTCTATTTTTGATGCTTGACTAAATAACTAACATTGTAGAGTATGTAAATTCAAAATAATCTCTAGAAATATGTAACAAAAGTTATTTCCTTTATTATTAGAGCTTACAATGAAAGAAATATGAGTAACCATTAAATTAGGTAAAAAGGAAGATTTTTACAATAGTAATACAGGTTATATTAAACTTTGCTTTGAATTAAGAGTTGGCCTTGCATAAGAAAATAATTTCAACATAAAATGTAAGTTACTTTACTCATGATAAATTGTTTCACATGCATCAATTCATAATCAAAGTGAACATTTAACACTCGAAGCTATATTAAAGATACAAAAGATTATTTTACAAAAGCAGCAAGTTTCTTAATTTTACGAAAATGGTAACTCTTTTCAGATACAGGATATAGATCTATGTCAGTTCTCAATGAAACATAAAATACTAATTCATGTGTTTATTGAAGAATATTGATTGAACTCTGAACTGTATTCATTGAACTAATCAAGACATTCAGAAAATGGCCTTTTCTTTCTTTGGAATTTTTAATGCTGTTTCTACATGATATTTCAGTTGTGTTATATCAGTACTTTGTTTAAAATTTTTAAATATATTTTGTCATTGATAGATTTTTATGCTTTAACTCTGCTTCAGTAAAACTTAACATGGCACACAGTGATTACTGAAATCAGTGTAATTTATGAAGCCACTTTTAAGATAATGAGATGCCATGTGAATTCTGAACAATATGTCCCAACATCATGATCCAGCTATTTACATTATGAGTCTTCTCACCGATCTTTGCATGTCATTTTTCTATTTCTTGTTTACTTAATCTAGTTTCTTTTTTCCTGGTTTACTCCTATGAGCATTCCACACTAATTTAGTCATTGATTCTATAAGACAGCACATTGATCAAATACATGAGTAACAATCCACAAATTGGTATATTTTCTCAAATGCCTTCCTAATTACTCTCTATTCTTTCCCTGAAGGTTTGTTCATGACATTTCTGTTGAACAAAGGCACTTGCACATTTTTTTAAATTAAGAATGTTCTTTCTTCTATTGTTCTTATGAGATCGTCTTGTCCATAAATGAAATGTTTCTTCCTTCACTGAATTTTCCATATTTCTATTTTTTTCATGTGACAATTTTGTTCTCATTATAACTGCATCACATAGTAATGGTGCCAATTTGACTGTTTAGGGTGAGTGATTATGCAAAGAACATAAAGGCTTTTATAATATTTGTTGTAAACTTCATAAAGTTTATCAAGCAGGCAAACATACCATATTATGCAGTTAATGAGTCTGTCTGACAAGGACTCCCTTCACTGATCAGCAAAGTATCTTTTTAGGGATATTTACTGATGTTTTGGGTTTCCCAGGTGGCTCAGTGGCAAAGAATCTACCTGCCAATGCAGAAGACACAGTTTTGATCCCTGGATCGGGAAGATCCCTTGGAGTAGGGAGTGGCTACCCACTCCAGTATTCTTGCCTGCAAAGTCTCATGGACAGAGAAGTCTGGTGGGCTATAGTCCATGGGGTTGAGAAGCGGTGGACACGATTATATATATATATATACAATATTAATGTGGAACTATGAGAATTTCTGGAAAGAACTGGAGTGTTCCCCTTCCTGGAATGACTCATAGGCCCTTGTTGTTGGAAATTTAAAATAGATGGCATTATATCATGCTTACATCTTCTCTACTAATACAGGGTAAGACATAGAGTGTAAGAGTTTTTGATTGGTTTTCCCATGACAAATATGACCAATACCTCTGAAATTCTCTGATTATTCCCAGATCTAAAACTCCTAAATGCCCATGCATTCCCACAGAGACCAGTAGGAATGGTTTTTCTGGGGGCTCTGATTGCTGGACCCCTCGGGGAGCCTCCACCCCAGTGGGGGCTGGAGAATCTTGGAATGCACTGGTCCCATCTCAGCTTTCAAAGTCACTCCAGATCAAGCTTGTTTTCCTGGACCAGGAGAGGAAATAGGTGCTTTTGGCACTGTAGAATGCTCTTTATCTGTAATAAAAACATTCAGCCCCCTTTCCCCTTGTAGCCCTCACACAGTTGAAAAACATGGGCTTGGAGTCTGATTCCTCAATTCAAGTCCTGCTTCACCTACAAGCCATGTAATTAATTTCCTTATGTAAGGGAAATTATAAGCAAGGAAATAATAGTGTCCGCCTCATAAAGCTTTCTGAGGGTTAAAATCAGGTGAGAGAAATAAGCACGTGGCACAAAGACCACCCGTCACGCCCTCAGGCCTTTGTTTAGCTTCTCCATCTACAAAGTATGGGAGTGAGTTGCGTGTCCTCGATGGCCAACTTGAGCTCTCAGACTTCAGACTTGTTTCTCTCACAGCTCAGTGCCCCCTCTACAATCTTCCATCAATCAGGCCTTTGAGCCCCTGGTGGAACTGAGCCAAAGTCAAGAGACAAAGATGTCGACTCTCAAGTTCAAAGACACCCTTGTGGAGAGACTTGGAAAGTGACTCAGGACAGGCCTCAGAAGGAAAGTGGCTGCAACTGAAACCTGGAGTTTGGTTATCATGGGTTGTTTTTCTCAGTGAATTAAAAAAAATATTCCCAAGACTAATTAGTGCCACTTGAAAGGTTCTTTATAAAGTAATAGCAACAAGATAACTGTAGGGTGTGCGATGCAAATACTGAATAGCTGCAATCACATAAGTAGCACAAAATGCAGAGAAGAGGGTAGACAGCTTCAAACAGTATTTTGTATTTTGATAAAGTCTATATTTAAAAAATGTTTTAGCAAAACCCTCTTTGAATATTGGCTATATTGGATTTATCACCATAAGATTCTGAAGATTGTTACAATTGAAATAAGCTTTGAACCCTAAAGCTGTATTCTTTCCCTCTCCCCCATCTTAATTGCCAGGTGTCTGGAAAATCTGATTCCTTTGTCATTCTGCTGAACAGCTGCCCAACCAGGATGGACAGGAGAGAGGGAGTAGATTTTCTAAAGCCGATTTTGGAGAAGACACTTATGAAAAGGTCCTTTCGCAATGGTGTCGGCACAGGGATGAAAAAAACTTCCTTTCGAAGAGCAAAATCATGAATAAGTGTGCAAAGGACTCTGGGAATTAATCTCAAATTTTGTATAGTGTGACTAATGTGCTAAAAGTCAGTTATATCTTTATCATTAAGTATTGGTACACTGTCAGTTCTTAAATATCTTCTCTCTCCTTACTGGTACAGAGTAAATTAAGTTTTAAAAAATGTAAGCCTGTGTCAAACTTTCACTGTGAGAGAATAAAATATTCATGTGATCAGTTAGCAGCTTGCCTGAGTAGGGATAGACACATTTGCTTTGATCTTAAATTGACCAAAAAGTAGGAGTATTTTTACTATGATGACAATGGTATGATTTTTTTTTCCCCTGTGCCTGTAATATAATACTGATTTTTTTTTTTTCTTTTCAATATGGTTTTCTGGCTTAGCTGGGCCAGTGCTTTGGGGATGTGTTATTTCAGCTTCTAAAAAAGTCTTGTGAGAGTAAGCAAAGTCAAGGCTGATGACACAAGTGTGTTTTCCTCAGTCGATTGACACCAGAAACAAATATGATCAGAGCCCTCTGGGTCTAACTCTTGCCACCCTTTTCCATCAAATAAACTTAGACATGGATCATTGTTTTGTCTCGGAAATTTGTCTTCTTTTTAAATCTTAAAACACAGAAATATCGCCGGTAAAGATCAAGATAACCGAAAAAACTACCGATGACCCATCGTTGCTATGGGGATGGGGCGAGTCCCTTGTGAGTCAGTTCTCCCAATCTGTGCTTCTTAAACCCCCACTCCCTCCTGCTCCAGAGAAGACCAGGCATCCCTTCCATAGAAACTCTTGACATTACTTTTTTTTTTTAAAGGATAATGCAACATTGGTTGATGAATTATTACCTCAAATGTATACCCTTAATAAATACGTATGTGCATGTTTAATTCTGTAAAAAACACTAACCAAGAAAACTGTTATATTTTCCATTTCACTCTAGCAGTATAGACACAAATGAGATGAACAAGTCCTAACGTATTTTAGGACTTAGGATCCATGTGTCCTTTCGCTTTCCGTCCCTAAGGTCCTGGCCTTTGTGTCTATGAGGGCAACTTTGCTTTTTTATTATTGTTATTCTTGAAAATATCAAATTTTTAAAGAGAGACATGGATTTAAGGAAAATATATTTAATGGAAATAAAAATTAACAGTTATAAATTTGATGGCACATTCCATATACATTTGTATATATATTTAAAATTTAATTTAAGGTGATATGAGAGTAGCAGCTAGCACTTAGTGAGTACACACTGCACGTGTGTGTGCTCAGTCGTGTCTGACTGTTTGCAACCCCGTGGACTGTAGTCTGCCAGGCTCCTCTGTCCGTGAGATTTCCCAGGCAAGAACCATTTCCTGCTCTAGGAGATCTTCCCGACCCCGGATCGAGCCCGCCTCTTGTGTCTCCTGCATTGGCAGGCGGATTCTTTACCTTTAGTGCCACCTGGGAAGCCCACATATTACGCGCCAGACATCTGATATGTACTATCCTGACTACTGTTCACAATATCCGGATGAAGGCAGTTTTAGAACCGCCCTGGCACCTCTACTGGCAGCTCCACTCTCCTTATCCTCCACTGCAAGCCTGGACTCTCCCCAGGGCATCTGGAAACGTAATGGAGGGAATCCATGCCCTGCCTGCCTGTAGACAGGCTGCAGACAGGCTCCACAGCCCCAGGAGGCTTTGTGGAGGAGATGTAAAGTGCTCCCAAGAAACGGTGGAAAATCTGACAGGTGATTGATTGTCAAGGAAAACGGTGTTTTTTTCATTTGCGGCTTAAAAAAAAATCTTCCAGCATTGTTGGTGGGGAAGCTAATTAGATAGGCCAATAGACATCACTTCCTTCTGCAAAGCTGGAAAACAGTGACTGCATTAGTAGGCTCATGGCAATCATGATGTCCATCGTGTAGGGAAGAGAGAAGCTTTACTGCAGAGGAATCTTCCTAATTCCCTATTTGCATTTATATGGATTGGTTGGAATAATAAAACACCAAAAACATAATTGGAAAAATTCTCTTCCCATTTCTGGATCTGAAATATCATTCTAACCTTGAGGGGGTAGTGCAGGACAACAGGCCCATGAGAAAGTATTTGTACTCTAACCGTTGCAGCAGAGGAGACCTGGCAGGCAGGAAATTTGCTTTCCAAGGAAAAGGTATGTCTCATGCTAAGGTTTTAGGAATAAAGTGCTTAAGATAAAAAAGACTTCCAAGTCATGTTTAGATAGTGTCATTAGAGAGATGAAGGAAGATGACCATGGAAGCCTTTGGAGAAAGTGAACCCCAAGAGGGTAGCACCCGAGGGGCCCCAGGTCACATCCAGTTGTTGGAACCAGCTTTACGCAGGGTTCTGAGCAAAGCTGCCTGCTCCCAAGGGCTGCCTGCAGAGTGGCCTGGGGTCAAAGGATGTGTTGACCAGATTTTTGACTCTCTGACCTTCGCTTTGTCACCAGGCAGTGTTGATGTTGTCACCAGGCAATGCCAAAGAATGCTCAAACTACTGCACAGTTCCTCTCATCTCACACGCTAGGAAAGTAATGCTCAAACTTCTCCAAGCTAGGCTTCAACAATACGTGAACCGTGAACTTCCAGATGTTCAAGCTTGTTTTAGAAAAGGCAGAGGACCCAGAGATCAAATTTCCAACACCCACTGGATCATCAAAAAAGCAAAAGAGTTCTAGAAAAACATCTATTTCTGCTTTATTGACTATGCCAAAGCCTTTGATTGTGTGTGTGAATCGCAATAAACTGTGGAAATTTCTGAAAGCGATGGATATACCTGACCACCTGACCTGCCTCCTGAGAAATCTGTATGCAGGTCAGGAAGCATCAGTTAGAACTGGACATGGAACAACAGACTGGTTCCAAATAGGAAAAGGAGTACGTCAAGGCTGTATATTGTCACCCTGCTTATTTAACTTACATGTGGAGTATATCATGAGAAACACTGGGCTGGATGAAGCACAAGCTGGAACCAAGATTGCCAGGAGAAATATCAATAACCTCAGATATGCTCCACCCGTATGGCAGAAAGCCAAGAACTAAAGAGCCTCTTGATGAAAGTAAAGGAGGGGAGTGAAAAAGTTGACTTAAAGCTCAACATTCAGAAAACTAAGTCCAAGGCGTCCGGTCCCATCACTTCATGGCAAATAGATGGGGAAACAGTGGAAACAGCGGCAGACTTTATTTTGGGGGCTCCAAAATCACTGCAGATAGTGACTGCAGCCATGAAATTAATAGATGCTTACTCTTTGGAGGAAAAGTTGTGACCAACCTAGACAGCGTATTAAAAAGCAGAGACATTACTTTGTCTGCAAAGGTCCATCTAGGCAAGGCTATGGTTTTTCTAGTAGTCACGTATAGATGTGAGAGTTGGACTATAAAGAAAACTGAGCGCCAAAGAATTGATGCTTTTGAACTGTGGTGTTGGAGAAGACTCTTGAGAATCCCTTGGACTGCAAGGAGATCCAACCAGTCCAACCCAGAGGAGATCAGTCCTGGGTGTTCATTGGAAGGACTGATGTTGAAGCTGAAACTCCAATATTTGGCCATCTGCTGCGAAGAACTGACTCATTTGAAAAGACTCTGATGCGGGGAAAGATTGAAGGTGGGAGGAGAAGGGGATGACAGAGGATGAGATGATTGGATGGCATCACTGACTCAATGGATATGAGTTTGAGTAAGCTCCAGGAGTTGGTGATGGACAGCGGCGTGCTGCAGTCCATGGGGTCACAAAGAGTCAGACATCCCTGAGCGACTGAACTGAACTGAACTGAAGTGTTGATGAAAACCAGAGTTGCACCTTTAGAGCCAGCTGCCCCAGGCAAGGTGTTAAAGGCCCACAGAATGCAAGCATTCCAAGCGAGGAGTAACTGTAACTTCATCTTGATCCACTTGACAGTAAGTCCCTTGAGTTTCATTTCTTACCTCAAAAGAGTTTATTGGAGGGGGAGGAAAAGAGCCCTGATGTTAGGGGAAGCACACTGACTGAAACCCCCCACCTTGGCCCGGCACCATGGTAACCATTTGCATGAATGATTTTACAACAAGAGGTCCTGGTAAGAAACACGGAACTAAAGTGGGAAAGGTCAAAAGGAGAGGCCATGTGTCCTACCACTGCCCAAAATCCTTCTCACTGGCATCAATCTTGGCTGAGCAATGAGTTTGCAACTGGGAAGGGCCCTGAGTGACCAAAAACTAATCCCATCACCATGAAGCCTGAGACTGCAAGCCACGTGGCAGAGCAGTCTTCACAGGCCCCTTCCCCTGATGCTCTCCCCCCGGGCCCCCCTTCCCAGCAGTCTCTTGCTTTGTTCACATGTGTGTCTCCTGGGACAATTCATTTCTGACTGTTAGACAAGAGCCCTCTCTCGGGCTCTGGAAGGGGTCCCCTTTCCTGCAGCACTGGGTGCCGTGGGCACCTGAGGGGGAGCACGCTGGCGAGAAGCTGAGCGCAGGGCAGAGCCGGGGGATGCAGGATCCTTAAGACCCCCAGGCCACACACACACGGTGCCTGGAGTCAGCATCACTGACTACTCAGCTGCATGACCGTGCTCAAGCTTCTAGAATCCTTCTGAGCCCAAGTTTCAACACCTGCGAAATAGGACGAATTTTGCTTACCTTACCGGACTGTCCATTCATTTGCCAATTTACTCACTTGGCAACTATCTATTTAGCACCTTCTATATTCCAAGGACAGTGTTCCAGGCAGTGGGAAAGCAATAGCTAAGAAAACTGACCCTAGTCTCGCTCTTGTTGACCTTTTACAGGAGTGGGAAGGGAGGTGGAGAAAAGATTATGTATATTACATGAAGATGAGGGTTAAGTGATAAGGAGAAACAGCGAGGAAGTGAGAGAAGAAGGGCCCAGGCATAGGCCGTCATTGTTGTACAGTCGATAAGTCATGTCTGACCCTTGGCGACGCCATGGACTGCAGCACGTCAGGCTTCCCTGTCCTTCACCATCTCCCAGAGTTTGCTCCAGCTCACATCCACTGAGTCAGTGATGCCATCCAACCATCTCGTCCTCTGTTGTCCCCTTCTCTTCTAGGAGGAGGGGCACGATTTCAGATACTGTCATCAGGAAAGGCATCATTCAGAATGATTAGTAAAACCCCCAAAATTCTGAAAAGCAAGTGATCAGGGAAAGTGTTCCATCAACTAAAACTCACCTTAAAGGTGAAATTCTATTTCACTGCATTCTCTCTCATGTAGGAATGTGAAACGTTTATTGAGATTCCCATGGAAACATCCCAAATTTTGAGGGAGGGAGGGAGGTGTTTAAATTTTTGGTTAGAAACTCAAGCAAAAAAAAAAAAAAAATGCAAGAATTAAGCTTTTGACTCACACACACACTTGAATTTTTGAGATGCTCTTCTCATTTTTCTTCTGGCAGTGATTTATTTCTAATGCAGAAGCATTAAAAAACAAACAAGGATGTCTGCTACAAAATTTTCACTCCAAACACTCAGACTCATTCATTTCTGAGCTGTCACGGAAGACGCAACAATTTAGGGAAGGAAAATCTGAAAACAATTGAATTTCATTTCCCTCATGCAGTAAGACCCAGAAGAGAGCGGTTTGACATCAAAGTCCCATTTCTACACTCAATATTCTCATCTTCTTTCGGTCCTCAGACAATAACAGGAAAAGGAAATATCTGGGGGCTTTGCTCCATCTCCCCCTCCAGGGGCATTTCTCTCTGCTAATTTCAGAGAGACTCACATGCGAAGTGCAGAGGCAGGTTCCCCCGCTGAGGGAAGACTTGCGCTTTAATTCTCCTCTATGGAGGACAGACCATCGCCTCGGTGCTGGACAGCTCCCCCTGGGCTGCCTGGGATGACTCTGCAGCGTCTGTTTCTTGAGTTGAAAATCCTCTCAACAGTCCCCACGCCCAAGCCAGGATCCGCACCTTTCCGGCTGTTGCTGGTTGCTGTTCAGTCACTCAGTCACGTCTGATTCTTTGTGACTCCGCGTCGCATGCCACACGCCTCTCTCCTCTACTCTCTCCCATGGTTTGCTCAAATTCATCTCCATTGAGTCGGTGAGCCTATCAAACCGTCTCATTCTCTGCAGCTCCCCTTCTCATTTTGCTGTCAATCTTTCCCAGCATCAGGGGCTTTTCCAATGAGTTGCCTTTTCACATCAGGTGGCCAAAGGATTGGAGCTTCAGCTTCAGAAACAGCCCTTCCAAAGAATATTTTCAGGGCTGATTTCCTTTAGGATCGACTGGTTTGATCTCCTTGCTGTCCAAGGGACTCTCAAGAGTCTTCTCTGGCACCACAATTCAGAACATTGATTTTTCGGCACTCAACGGCTTCCTTATGGTTCAATTCTCACATCTGGACACGTCTACTGGAGCAACTGGAGCTTTGACTATATGAAAATTTGTCAGCAAAGTGACAGCTCTGCTTTTTAGCATGTTGTCTAGGTTTGTTATGGGTTTTCCTGGTGGCTCAGATGGTAAAGATTCCACCTGCAATGCAGGAGAGGCAGATTTGATCCCTGGATTGGAAAGATACCCTGGAGAAGGGACTAGCTACCCACTCTAGTATTGCTGCCTGGGCAATCCCATGGACAGAGGCCTGGCAGGATACAGTCCACGGGGTCATGAAGAGATGCAACCACACCTAAATTTGTCATAGCTTTCCTTCCAAGGAGCAAGCATCTTTTAATTTCACGGCTGCAGACACTGTCTGCAGCAGCTGACAATTCAGCTCAGACTATTTTTTCCCAGCTAATAAATCCATTCTCCTGCTTGCCCTACAAAAAGTGAGAAGGTTGGCAGGACATCTTTCCTGTGGCACAAACTGTGATGAATGAATCCAGCCATGGAAATGGAGGCACACCGCCTTGAGGGACCCAGAACAGGCCCTGCAGGCATCGCGCCGCTGCTGGGCTTGCTGCCTCTGACCTCTGCCTTCCGTGGTGTCATGCTGAGGCCTAGGCTGGGCCTTTGGCTGATGTGATCAGCCAAAGAAACCAGAGAAAGTGTACGTGATGGTTAATTTTGAAAAAAAATTTTATTTTACACTGGAGTATGGTTCATTTATAGTGTTCTGTTAGTTTCAACTTTACAGCAAAGTGATTCACTTATACATGTATCTACTCTTTTCATATTCTTTTTGCATTTAGGTTATTACTGGATACTGACCAGAGTGTCCTGTGCTATACAGTAAGTCCTTGCTGGTTATCTGTTTTATATAGAAGTGTGGACTTGTCAGTCCTAAACTCCTAATCTGTCCCTCTCCCCAACCCTCCTCCTTGGTAACCGTTAGTTCGTTCTCTAAGTCTATAAGTCCCTATCTGTTCTGTAAATAAGCTCATTTGTATCATTCTTTTTAGATTCTACAAGTAAATGATATCATAGGATATTTGTCTTTCTCTGTCTGACTTTTGTGACAGCAAATTTTGTTTGTCACTTTGACCAGCCCTTGGGGAGCCTCGATGTTTGGTTAAGCATTTTTCTACGTGTGTCCAAGGTTCTGGGTGAGATTAGCATTTGAATCTGCAGACTGAGTAAAGCAGGTCGCCCTCCCAGGCGTGGGGGAGCGCCAGCCTGTCCACTGAAGGCCTGAGCACCGTGAAAGTCTCTCTCTGCCTCACTGTCTTTGAGCTGAGACATTGGTCTTCTATATTCACTGGAGACAGTGGCTGACTTTATTTTTTCTGGGCTCCAAAATCACTGCAGATGGTGATTGCAGCTATGAAATTAAAAGACGCTTACTCTTTGAAAGAAAAGTTATGACCAACCTAGACAGCATATTCAAAAGCAGAGACATTACTTTGTCAACAAAGGTCCATCTAGTCAAGGCTATGGTTTTTCCAGTGGTCATGTATGGATGTGAGAGTTGGACTATAAAGAAAGGTGAGTGCTGAAGAATTGATGCTTTTGAACTGTGGTGTTGGAGAACTCTTGAGAATCCCTGGGACTGCAAAGTGATCCAACCAGTCCATCCTAAAGGAGATCAGTCCTGAGTATTCACTGGAAGGACTGATGTTGAAGCTGAAACTCCAATACTTTGACCACCTGATGCGAAGAGCTGACTCATTGGAAAAGACCCTGATGCTGGGAAAGATTGAGGGCAGGAGGAGAAGGGGACGACAGAGGATGAGATGGTTGGATGGCGTCACCAACTCAATGACCATGGGTTTGGGTGGACTCTGGGAGCTGGTGATGACAGGGAGGCCTGGCGTGCTGCAGTCCATGGGGTCACACAAAGAGTCGGACACAACTGAGCGACTGACTTGAACTGAACTCACCGCTCAGCCTGGGCCTGTACTGCCAGCTTTCCTGTGTCGGAACGCCTCACCTTCTCCACTGCATGAGCCAGCTGCACGCAGCCTCTCTCACTTCTCTCCCTTCCCACATCTTCCCCTCGCTCTCCATACACATCCTGTACTTCCTGTTTCTGTGAGGAACCCTGAGGAACACAGTGCGTTGGTTTTCTGTTGCTCCATGAAAAGATTACCAGAAACTTAGTGGTTCAAACAACACTTACTTGCCAACTTGTGATGGTCAGGAGGCCAGACAGAGCTATGTCCTCTAACTGAGGGCCTCAGAAGATGGCGGTACAGGTGTCACTGTGGCCACACCTGAGGTCCAAGAGGGGAAGGACCCACCTCCAAACTCACGTAATTGTTGGCAGAACTCAGATCTCTGTGTCTGGGGACCCCACTGCCCCGGTTTCATTCTGGCTGTTGGCAAGAGATTGTTCTGAGCTTCAGGAGGCTTCCATCAGTCTCTGCTACATGCGTGTGTGTGCATGCAAAATCTCTTGAGTCATATCCATCTCTATGTGACCCCATGGACTGTAGCCCACCAGGCTCCTCTGTCCATGGAATTCTCCAAGCAAGAATACTCAAGTACAAGTGGGTTGTCGTGCCCTCCTCCAGGGGATCTTTCTGACGGAGGGATGGAATCCAAGTACATGCACATCTCCTGCATTGGCAGGTGGGTTCTTTACCACTGAGCTATTCATGGCTGCCAGCTTCATCCAGACCAGCCAGGCGGAGAATTCTGCAGCAGATGGACATGACAGTCTTATGTCCCACCATCATGAAAGTGACATCCCTCACCTTTGCCTTACTATAGTGACTAAAAGCAAGTCACAGGTCCTGTCTACACTCAAGAGGAAGGTTTGCAGAAGGGTGGGAACAGCAGGAGGCGAGAACTAACAGGGACCACAGTCGATACAGAAATTATGGGTGACTGCCTTTGCTGTGGGAGATAGCCATTTGTCTCCAGGCTGGAGCTCTGACAAGGAGTAAGATACAGACCAAAGGTGACTGGCAGTCTGCGAGGAAGACAGGCTGATTTGAAAGCTTAAATGTAGAGTGAAAATCTGGTTATTGGAGTCCTACTATATGCCAGGCACTGAAAAGTTTACATGTATGAGCTCATTCAATTCCCATAACTCCTTTAAAAATGCAGTAAAATGCTTCTAAGGTAAGTGTTCTTACTGGCTTATTTTATAGATAAGGCATTAGGGACAGAGGTTAAATCACCTGTCCAGGGCCACACAGATCGTGAGCACTAGAGCCAAGATGGGGACCCAGGGGATCTGACTCCAGCAGTGGAGGGGCCTCCTCAACTCAGCTGCTGAAGCCCGTAGGCTCAGAAAGCCTCCTTCTCCCTGCAGTGTGCAGCCGTTTTTTGAAAGGCACAGGCTGGGGAAGAAAAGCTGGCTCCAGCTGGAGTAGAGGAGAAATGGGGTAAACAGTTGGGCAAAGAGGGCACAGTGAAAGGACACGAAGATGCATTTGAAATTTCCAAGACAGGTTTCCCATGATGAAACGTGTTCTGATGGGAGAGAGCAAAGAAGCAGTTAGAAAATGACTGTCTCCAGTTCAATCAGAAAATTCAGAAATTATGAAGAAGCTGCCTTTGCACTTAACACCGACCTGCTATCAGAAAGTAACTAAGTATCTCTTGTAAATAAGCAAGAGATAGAGTGTTTCCGTCTACAGCAGTAAAACTGCTAAAAGTTTTACTGGCGAAGACAGCCTGCAGGAGGTGTGTAACTCTTGTCTTCCTGTCCATGATGGGCCTTCTCACATCCTTGGGCAAGCGGGTCAGTGATTACCAGAGTGAATTATGGTCACTGCCGAAGGATGACATTAGCTAGAATCCTGCTTCCTGCCACCATGATGGAAACCCTCCAGGTACATCAAAGAATTATGGATGAAGGTGCTTTTATAGCCTTTAAGAAACAAAATCTGCAGCTCAGAAGCAGTGCACTGTGTTCTCTGCCCAGGCTCCTCTGGGCTTTGGTGACCCAGGCTGTGCGTGGGCAAGCCAAGGCCGAGAGGTCTCCTGTTCCTTGAGATTCAGAAGCACAGGCTTTGACTTAGACCTATATGCACTCAGACAGCATTCCACTTGATAAGCTCCGTGGCTGTGGACACAGCCCTGGACTTCTCCAAGCCTCAGTTTCCTCATCTGTCAAATGGAACTCATAGTGACAGGACAATAAAGTTGTAATGAGAGGGAAGTGAGATAATATACGTTAGGCACCTAACCCAGTGCTCCATCTCTGCCTGCTCCGTAAATGGCAGCCAGCTGCTGCAGAACGCACCAAGCATCTCAGTTTCACGTCGCATAGGAAATGGGGTATCTAACTCACACTTACAAATTAAGTTGGGGAAGATTTGGAGGCAGATATTGTTTGTTGAGGCTTCCCTGGTGACTCAGACGGTAAAGAATCTGCTTGCAATGCAGGAGACCCAGGAGACATGAGTTTGATCCCTGGGTCAGGAAGATCCCCTGGAGAAGGGCATGGCAACCCCCTCTAGTATTCTTGCCTGGAGAATCCCATGGACAGAGGAGCCTACAGTCTATGGGGTCGCAAAGGGTCAGGTATGACTGAACAATGAACAGAGAGATCGTCTGTTGATGAGAGGTATATAGATTTGGTGTTATCCCAA
The DNA here is from genome assembly GCA_006410635.1 of Cephalophus harveyi. Taxonomy (NCBI): domain Eukaryota; kingdom Metazoa; phylum Chordata; class Mammalia; order Artiodactyla; family Bovidae; genus Cephalophus; species Cephalophus harveyi. The sequence goes on along the minus strand of SJYT01058255.1, from coordinate 205,733 downwards.
GTATATCACTAAGCTATTGTAGATGCTAGTAAGGCTGACTGCAAGGGAAATTTTCTATGTCCTTTCGAAATAGTGTGGTCAATAACATAGACTAATTGAAATCCATTGAGAGATGAAAGATACAGACCAGCAAGAACCAGACCGAATAGGACAATGCAGACCATGCCTCTGCAGCAGCCGGCCCAGGAAGCCAATTTCTGCAGCAATTGGTGCAGAACGGTCAGGACTTGGTCAATGACGGCCAATTTCTGTTTGTTTGTTTTTTTTTTTTAAACCCCCACATCCACCTCATAACCAACAGAAAAAGTCAAATATGCTCTCAAATCAGATAAGATGCCCCCGTTCTAGTCAGCCTCCCTCCAGCTTTTGCAGACCAACAGCCCCCCAGAGGAGCATACCTGCAGCCCCCCCCTTTCAACGAAACGGCCTCTGAGCTCCTGTCTTTAAGCCTCTGCCAGAGGTGAGTGATGGCGACAGAGACTCTTGCTACGGCGAGCTGTGAAGGAGCAGCAGGCTTGTTCCAACCTGTGTCTTCTATTTGTCTCCATAAATAGGTATGATTGAGGTGGCCGGCTTAATAGTAAAGCTATACTTAATAGTTAAGCTTTACTTAATAGTAAAGCTTCCCAGGAACTCTACAATACTGGTTGAAAGTAAATATCCACTAGCTTAAGATTTCTTTCAATGTCTTTTTTTTTTTAAAAAAGACACTATTATTCACTTACTGTAAATTTAAAAATCAGACATTTAGAAAATGTCTGCAAAAAACCCTCCTAAAAGCAAAATATATATATATGTATGTATGTATAAAACCCTAAACTTACCACCCATCAGTAATCTCTCAACATTTTCAGACATCTATGTGATGCAGAGAGGCGCGCACACACATGCATGTATGAATATTTTTATATAAACGTGGTAAGAACATGCTGAGTTGCTTCAGTGGTGTCCATCTCTCTGCAGCCCTATGATTACAATCCTCAGGGTGCCTCTGTCCATGGGGTTCTCCAGGCAAGAAAACTGGGGCGGGTAGCTATGCCCTCCTCCAGGGGATCTTTCCAACCCAGGGATCAAGCCCTTTTCTCTATGTCCCCGGCACTGGCAGGTGAATTCTTTACCACTCACACCACCTGGGAAGTCTGTAAAGGTAGTTACACAATTCAGATTCTGAAATCTGTTTAATCAATTCACAACAGGCGTGGATAGCTTTCTATGTCTGTCAGTGTTGAAAGATACCAGTGTGCTTAAGGTCTGCATTGTATACAACTGCACAAGTGTATCACAACTTAAATCGTCCTCTACTAACGGGCATTTTGATCATTCAATATTGTGTTGATAGGAAAAATGCTGCAATATATACTTTTGTACATTTGGCCAATTGCTTGTAATGATGAAGCTCTAGAAGCGGTAAAACTGATAAACAGGTAGACACATTTAAAATGTCAACATCTGCTGCTAAAGTGGCCTCTGAAAAAGTCACATCCCTTTTGGAATACTGGGTATTGTTTATCTTTTTCAATTTTGGCAATATGGTAGATAAAAAGCAATATCATATTGTTTAAATTTACATTTTTTCATTTTTCATTATGGGTAAGAATAAACATGTATCTTTCATCTATCTATCAATCTACCTGCCTACCTACATACATATACACGTTTGGAATTTTTTAATGAATTGCCCTTTTATGTACTTGGCTTATTTTTCAATTTGATGTCATTTCTTATTGATTTTAAAACTTATTTATGCAACAGGCTATTAAGCATTTGTGTCATATTTTGTAATTATATTTTTCTTTTATTTGTATTTATTAGCTTGCAAATATCTTTAGTTTTTCTCCTTCAGTTTTTCTGGCTATTAGGTCATGGGAAAGAAAGTGTTTCCGTTCCAAGATAATAAAAGGTTTTAAGATTTTATTTAAGTCTTTGATCCAGGACATCATCTCTCGCTGAGTTAGATTATATCCTCAAGTGTATTTACATAAAGGTACATCAGCCCTCTTTGCATATTTAGAATGTCCTTCAGCTGACTTCTAATGTAAATAACAGCTTATTGAATATACCATTTTGAGGTTAACATTTCTCTTTTTGTCAAAATTTTGTAGACATTCGATTGCTTCATTTTCTATTGGAATCTTATGTTATTGAGAAATCTGTCTTTAATTTTTTTTTTTTTTTGCTTGTGAGTCACCTGTTTCTTCTTATTGCATATTTGTAAAATTCTTTCAGTTTCTTTAACAGTTCAATTTGAAAGTTTAAAGTTCCGTAATCTTACCAGGATAAATCTCAATATTTATCATTCTCTATTCATTGTCTAGGTCACAGTACTTCCTTGAATGCTCTCTTCTCTTAAATTTTCATTATCATTTAATTCTACTTGCTTATTTTCAAATTCACAGAACCCAATATCCATATTGAATATCCAGCGTCTATCACACTTGGATCACTACCTTAGTCTGAATTCCCTGGAACACACAACATGGGCAAAACCTCATAGCTGCCCTCTGGAGTGGAATCCCAGGACAGCAGGGATGACGGGGGAATGTGAGGGGAGCAAAGAGGGAGGAACAGCAAATTCAATGTTTTGCCATCATTGCAAAGCACCGCGGCATGCTGTGGCTCCAGGCCCGCTGGTCTCAGGACACGTCACGGGGGAAGTGGTGGGGTGCGCGGCCCTTGTCTGCCGAGTCTGTGGTCCCTCTGGTCTGCTCGCTCCTTGCCGTCAAAGCTTTTCTCCAGGAATACTCCCGTTTCTGCCCTGCTGGTCTTCAGTGTTCAGCCCCTGGTGTTCAGCCCCTCTCCCCAACCCTGCCAAGGCAGCTGCCAGGGAAGCCAGGTGCCCTGTCCCAGCGTGGACGCTTCACCTAAGCCTGTAAGCGGGGAGAGTGGGAGCCCCCCTCCCAGATCCTGGGGGGGTTGGGTGCAGATGCAGACAGCCAGTGACAGGCGGAGACACGGCCAAGGGTGGGCCTGGGACCGGGGGTTGTGTTGGCTGCGCATTGGTGCGCCTGCAGCCCCTGGTCCGGGAAGTCTGACCCCAGACCCTGGGGCGCTCAGCTGCTGAGCCCGCCGCGACCGTGGTCTCTGCCCTTCTGGTGCTTTGCCTCCACGTTTACCTGCAGCTTTTCATTCCTACCCTGAATGCCATTCGCTTGGCTTCTGTAGTGTTGATTCTGACAACTGCAGCGTCGAAAATATTTCTAATTTCTGCAATATGACTCTCTTTATCTTCAGGCCAACAGACCTATGTTAACCTCTCTCTTTTCTCTCCTTTCACTTTTCATCTTTTGTCCTGTTTTACTCTCTAAGGAGGTGAAGAAAATTTTCTAATTTGTTTGATTTCCAAAAATGACTGCTTTGGGATATTTACTCTAGTTCTCTTTCCTTTCTCTAGTTAAAAAAAATAAAATTTTGGACTTCCCTGGCGGTCTAGTGGTTGGGACTTCACCTTCCAAGGCAAGGGGTGCTGGTTCATTCCCTGGTCAGAGAGCTGGGATCTCACATACCTTGTGGCCAAAAAGCCAAGGCATGGAGTGGAAACAAAGCTGTAGTAAATTCAATGAGGACTAAAAAAAAAAAAACACAAACAAACAAACAAAAAACTTTACAATAAATAAATTAAATGATATTTTTAAAATATTTGAAATTTAAATATTTTAAAAATTCAAATAATATTTAAGATAATAATTTCAAACAAAATAATTGTACATTTTGAGTGCTTACCACGGCAAATATTTTGTTAAGCACTTAGCATAAGCTACCTTGTAATCCTCACAACTGCAAGGTGACATCCATAGTATTATCTCAAAGAGGCATAGTGAGATCAATTAAGCTGCCCAAGGTGACGGAGCAAAAACCCAGAGAAGCCAAGGCTTAAACCAGCTGTGCCTGACTCCAGAGCCTGTTCTCATTTACTGAGTGCTTTCTACGTATGATGTTGACTACGCCTTCCCAATAGGCCACGTATTGCCTTTTAGCCTTGTTCTGCTTGTCACATTAGCTGCAGAACCTCGGCCGGGCGATTGCACTGTGTGTGCTCAGCCTCCTCCTCTGTGACTCCGCGTGAGTCGTGTTCTCTCCAGCTCAGAGCGACCAGCCTCTCTTTCACCGTACTCTGCACTGCGGTCCCTAATCTGGACTTTGATTCGGGTTGCTACTCATCCAGGATTGAAATAGCCAGGCTGCACTCTTAGCTCCTCTTCTGCTGAAAAGGACTCTTGAAAACTGGGCTCAAATGCTGCATCGTCCCCATAACATTTTCTCAATTAGGCAGGGAAGTGCAATGAACCACCAATCACTAGAAGCAGGAAGAAAAAAAAAACAAACTAGGATTTTGCCTTCCAGAGATTGCAGGGTGAAACACAGCTTTGGGGAGAAGATGGTTTCTTTGTTCTGGGAAGAGCCACTTCAGGAAACCCTCTTGACCACCACATGTAGGGTCAAGTACTTACTCTGTCCTCAGCATAGCTCCAGGCTCTGGCAAAAATGCAAACCCTGGGTGAGACCAGGGTGAGGCGGGCTCTCTCAACAACCTAAAGCGCTGTCCTGTTGTAGGGGGTACGGGCGGGGAATGTGTGTTTACAGCTCCACAGAATAAAATAGAAAATGCAAAATTCTTTTCATTGGCAGCTTCCTCGGGTTTTCCAGAGATGAACTCTGAGGATGCTAGGCGTGTGGGTAGAGACAGAGCTGGTGAAATGGGTTCTCCATTAGGGACTGCAAGATGCCTGATTTTTAACCACCAAGCCCAGTATCTGGATTTTATTTTCAAAAAGCAAGGAGATGTTATGAAGTGACTTGGTCATGATATTCTTATACTTTCTCTGGGTTTGGGTAGTGACCCAGAGAACTGTTGAGCTCTTCCTCACCCACCTCTTTGTCTGGGAACCAAATGGGAAGACTTCACTTCTGAGACGAACACTCTTTACCACCTGTGGTCCCCTGAGGCTCTGCCCCTTTTGCTCTTAGACCAGTCAGCATATGAAGTCCCCCTTCACAGGATGGGGTGCCAGGATGAGTACCTGAAGCCCAGGCTTTTACTAAACTTGCCTGGAAGGAAAATTCCCTTTCTTCCATGGTCTTGCGGCTGTGAGAACATGTCCTGTTGGCAGCCACTTTTCCATGTCGGGAGTGGGCATTTTAACAAATTTTTAAAACTAAAAAAAAAATTTTTTTTTTTGGACACATGAGACATGTGGAATCTTAGCTTCCCAACCCAGTGACCACACCCACACCCTCTGCGTTGGAAGCATGGAGTCTTAAATCACTGGACCGCCAGGAAAGTCCCAGGAGGGGACTTCAAATGAAATTAGAAGACACTTACTCCTTGGAAGAAAAGTTATGTCCAACCTAGATAGCATTTTCAAAAGCAGAGACATTACTTTGCCGACTAAGGTCCATCTAGTCAAGGCTATGGTTTTTCCTGTGGTCATGTATGGATGTGAGAGTTGGACTGTGAAGAAGGCTGAGCACCGAAGAATTGATGCTTTTGAACTGTGGTGTTGGAGAAGACTCTTGAGAGTCCCTTGGACTGCAAGGAGATCCAACCAGTCCATTCTGAAGGAGATCAACCCTGGAATTTCTCTGAAAGGAATGATGCTAAAGCTGAAACTCCAGTACTTTGGCCACCTGATGCGAAGAGTTGACTCATTGGAAAAGACACTGTTGCTGGGAGGGATTGGGGGCAGGAGGAGAAGGGGATGACCGAGGATGAGATGGCTGGATGGCATCACTGACTCGATGGACGTGAGTCTGAGTGAACTCTGAGAGATGGTAATGAACAGGGAGGCCTGACGTGCTGCGATTCATGGGGTCGCAAGGAGTCGGACACGACTGAGCGACTGAGCTGAACTGAACACAGGGACATGGGAACAAAGCCCAGAGGGAAGGCGGCGACCCCGGAGTTTATAATGTGGGTGCTAAGTCGCTTCAGTCACGTCTGACTCTTCGTGACCCCATGGACTGTAGCCCACCAAGCTCCTCTGTCCATGGGATTCTCCAGGCAAGAGTACTGGCGTGGATCACCATACCCTCCTGCAGGGGACCTTCCCGACCCAGGGGTCAAACCCATGCCCCTTACATCTCCTGCATTGACAGGTGGGCTCTTTACTATGAGCGCCACCTGAGAAGCCCGAGATTGTAATGCCTGAAGTCATGTCCACCCAGCACTTCTTGATACGAGCCAGTAAAATTCCCTTTCACTTCAACAGCTTTAGCTTAGCTTCCTGCTGCTGGCAAACTTTCTACCTTACCCTGGGCACCTCTGCAGCTTGGACCCGAGTGAGAACTTCATTGTTCTCTATTTCTGCTGAAGTCAGATGTCAGCCCTCCTTCCAAGGTCTTGGTTTCTACTAAATAACTTTGATGTTCTCTAATAACTTGGCCACAATATTTCATTTGCCCAAGGAACCTGCCTTGGGGTGCTGTTTCACTACAAATATTACATAAAGCTTTCAACAACCAAAATGAATATATTCTCTTCTTGGGCTTCTCCAGTGGCTCACAGTAAAGAGTCTGCCTGCAGTGCAGGAGATGCAGAGACTTGGGTTCGATCCTTGGGTCGGGAAGATCCCCTGGAGAAGGAAATGCCAACCCACTCCAGCGTTCTTGTCTGAAAAATCCCTTGGAGCGAGGAGCCGGGCGGGCTGCAGTGCGTGGGGTCACAAAAGTCGGACACGACTGAGCAAATAAATAACAACGAGTCCTCCTCTTAGGTTGGTGACTTCCACCCCTTGGTTGCAAAGCAAAGGCTAATAAACTCCAAGGGCGAGAATGGGTCTAAGAAGGCTCTGAGTTACCTTTCATCTCAAATGTGCACTCAGCCTCTGCCTGGTATAAATTGGGGACAGTGAGGAATAATAAAGGTGGTGGCATCTTCTGTGATAAACTCCTGCCGAAGAGCATGAAAAACGGTGACAGAATGGAGGGGCAGGGAAAGGAGGAGGCGGAGACATTTGCAATTTTTTGTTTTATTTTGTGGGTGTAACCATAAAAAAGTAACATCTTCCATTTGGATCGGGCTGTTATCATTTCATTTCTTGAGGAGAGTTCACTTACAATATCTGAATTGACATGGGTAGCAAGGATATTGCAATTTCCATTTTACAGTTGATGAAACTGAGATCCTTAGAAATAAGCCAAGGACGTATAACTAATTAGAAACCTTGACTTTGTTTGTTTTAACCTTTCAAAAATAGTTTATTTTTCATTAGTCGTCAACTTATTGAGGTATAATTTATGTATGATAAACTGGATTCATTAACTCTATAGTTATCTGACAAACATATACATCTGTGTAAGCTCCACCCCGATTAAGATATAGACCTTTAAGTACTGACCCTTTTCACTCTTTCCTTGAAGACCCTTCCCCTTCAGCCCTCCTAGCCTGGGTAATTTTTTTTAATTAATTAATTTTTAATTGGAAGATAATTGCTTTACAAATATTATGTTGGTTTCTGCCTTACATCAACATGAATCAGTCACAGGCATACCTACGTCCCCTCCCTCTTGATGTTTTAAACTTTTTATTTTGCGTTGGGATATAGCTGATTAACCATGCTGTGATAGTTTCAGGTAAATAGCAAAGGGACTCAGCCATGCATATACATGTATCCATTCCCCTCGAAGCTACCTTCCCATCCAGGCTGTCACATAACACTGAGCAGAGATCCCTGTGCTATGCAGTAGGTCCTTGTTGGTTTTATTAATATGCAGAGCAGTGTGTACACGTCCATCCTGAATTCCCTAACTGTCCCTTCCCCCGACCCTCACAACCACAAGTTCCTTCTCTAAGTCCGTGAGTCTGTTTTGTAAGATCAGTTGTATCAAGAAATCGGTACTTCTTGAATAGTCATTTCGGTTCTCATCGTAAGCACTGTCTGTTTCTGAATTTGCAGATGACATTAACCTTTTATATTTCAAGCAGAGCATGCACGAACTTGTCGCCGAGAACACGGAATCTCTTGTTCAGGATCCCAGGAATTTCTAATTTGTAGAAGGAGTTTCAAAGGGCCAGACTTACAGCTACTGTTACCCTTTCATCGGTAACTCCTAAAACTAACTAATTTCAAAGGCTACGTTCAATGTTTTAGAAGAACTTTCAGAAAGCTTAAATCATTATCCATACCTCTTTAAGGTTATCATTTCAGAGGCAGCACATTGTATCAGGTAGGAGGGACAGATATTTGCAAGATGACAGGTGAAGTACAACTTTAATCGACAAATAGAAACAGCTATGACTTTGCAAATAGAGTATAGGTAGGCGGATCTCCCTGGGCTCCTGGTCTCAGATCAGTGAACAAACTTATGTGGGATTGGGATGGAGGCGCCCTGGATTCCATCTCTGCTCTGTCAGCATCCTGGGCTCTGGCTCATAGACCTAGGGGCCGTCACAGCTCACCAAGGACCCGCTGGCTGCCTTGGGCACACTGCCGTTTTCTCTAGCCTTTAGTTTCCTATTTGGCAAAATGTCCTTAGCAACAGAAACTATTTTGCAGGTTTTTTTTTTTCAATATTTATTTTATTGAGCTATAGTCTTTTTAATTAATTTTCCTTGGAGTATACTTGACTTACAATGTTGTGTTAGTTTCTGCTGTACAGCAAAGTTAATCCGTTATTTTCTTGTTTAGTAGCTAAGTCATGTTCAACTCTTTTGCTACTCCATGGACTGTAGCCCACCAGGCTCCTCTGTCCATGGGATTTCCCAGGCAAGAATACTGGAGTGGGTTGCCATTTCCTTCTCCAAGGGATCTTCCCCACCTAGCGATTGAACCTGAGTCTCCTGCATCGGCAGGCAGATCCTTTTCCACTGAGTCACCGCCCACTCTTTTCTAGACTCTATTTCTGTGTAGGTCATTACAGAGGTTTGAGGAGAGTTCTCTGCACTATACGGCAGGGCTTTGTTAGTTATCTATTTTATATATTGCTTGCTAAGTCCCTTCAGTCGTGTGTGATTCTTTGCGACCCTATGGACTGTAGCCCACCAGGCTCCTCTGTCCATGGGATTCTCCAGACAAGAACACTGGAGTGGGTTGCCATGCCCTCCTGCAGGGGATCTTCCCAACCCAGGGACTGAACCTGCACCTCCTGCCTCTCCTGCATGCAGGCAGATTCGTTACCACTGACCCATCCAGGAAGCCCAGTAATGTACTAGTACTGGTCAACCCCAATTTATCCTTCACCATTTTCTACCTTGGAAACCATGAATTTTCTGTTTACATCCGCGACTCTATTTCTGTTTGGTGAACAAGTTCATTTAAACTATTTTCTTAGATTCCATGTGTAAGTGATAACATATGATATTTGTCTTTCTCTATCTGACTTACTTTACTCAGTATAACCATCTCTTTGTCCCCTCATGTCATTGCAGTTGGCAGTATTTTGGCTTTTTTACGACTGAGTAATATTCCACTGTGTATATGTACCCCATCTTCTTTATCCACTCCTCTGCTGATGGACATTTCTGGTGCTTCCGTGTTGTGGCTATTAGGAATAGTGTTACAATGTATATTGGGCGTGTGTATCTTTTGGAATTATAATTTTCTCCAGATATATGCCCAGGAGTAGGATTTCTGGATCATATAGTAGTTTTATTTTTGTTTTTTAAGGAACTTCCTTACTGTTCTCCATAGTGGCTGTACCAATCTCATTCCCACCAACCATATAGGAGGATTCCCTTTTCTCCACACCTTCTCCAGCATTTATTGTTCATAGATTGTTTATGATGGCCTTTCTGACTGGTTTGAGGTGATGCCTTATTATAGTTTTGATTTGGATTTCTTTAATAATTAGTGTTGCTGAGCATCTTTTCATGTGCCTCCTGGGCATTGGGCTGGTAAAGAATCTGCTTGAGATGCGGGAAACCTGGGTTTGATCCCTGGGTTGGAAAGATCCCCTGGAGAAGGGAAAGGCTACCCACTCCAGTATTCTGGCCTGGAGAATTCCACGGACTGTACAGTCCATGGGATCGCAAAGAGTTGAACATGACTGAGCGACTTTCACTTTCACTTTGGGCATTTACTGAAGTATAGTTGATTTAGATGGCTGTGTTAATTTCTGCTGTACAGCAAAGTGATTCAGGTATACCTATATGCATACTTTATAATCGTGTTTTCTATTATGGTTTATCATAGGATGTTGAATATAGTTCTCTGTGCTATACAGTGAAATTTTGTTGCTTATCCATTCTATATGAAAACCTTACATCTGCTCATCCCAACCTCCCATGGAGGCAAGACATATAAACACACAGTAAAAGGCCCGAGACCCAGCCAGTACTCAACAAATGTTGCTGTCACTTTTGGCGTCATCTTAGCCCAGCACCAGTGACATCAGCATCATTACTGTAATTCTTGTCATCGGGCTAGTTGGGTCTGTCTTTTGGGAAATCTAGCTGGCTATCTTCCTGTGGTCTACCGCAACCTGATAGATCAAGGGGTCCATGGCTTTGCTTGTCTGCCCATGATGGACGTACCTCAAGCCTCGTACACAGGAGTCAGAATAAAGTATCCTAAGAGATATAAATTTTCTAGCTTATTTATTTTCTATTGGAGGATAATTGCTTTACAGAATTTTGTTGTTTTCTGTCCAACCTCAACATGAATCAGCCATCGGTGTACGTATATCCCCTCCCTTTTGAACCTCCCATCCCGCCCCTCTCAGTTGATACAGAGCCCCTGTTTGAGTTTCCTGAGTTAGACAGTAAATTCCCATTGGCTATCTATTTTACATATGGTAATGTAAGTTTCCATGTTACTCTGTCCATACATCTTCATAAGAGATATGCATTTTTACACTAATGTTTTGTCTCATGTCATTGCCAGCCAAATGACTCAGTTGTTCTACAAACACTAGACTTACAGATTTGTGGGTCATGCGGGCGTGCTCCACTCTGTAACTCTCATCCTAAGTGGCTGTAGGGATGACTCTGCTTTTCTTCCACCCGGCTCCTCACGGGGCCTAACACTGCGCAGCCCAGGGGAAACTGCAGGACTCTATTTTGCTTGGAGCCAAATCTGAAATCTTCCTTTTTGCCCTGGATCTGCTGACTCATGCCTCTGTGTTATGATCAACTGTATTTTTCAAAGAAAAACAGCTATGGCTTAGAAAATCCCTTTGGATTAGGAGAACCCCCTCCAGCTGGGTATTTGCACCAAGAAAATGCTGGTGCAAAGTGCTACTGAAAACTTTCGAATCTCCCAGATATGTGACTTAGTGAAAGAAAAGAAAGCCTTCCCCCCATGGTGGAATGATCTGAGTCAGATGGAATAAAATAGGTTAAAACTCAAGAATAATAGATTTTAAGATCTATTTTGTTCTTCTCTCCCTCCTCTTCTCCATAGTAAGCCACTCGAAAGAAGAAAAGTAGTTATAAAAGTTAGACTATATATTTTGAAAACTCATATGCTTTTAGAATTCTTATAGTGGTATGGCTGTATGAGATTTCTATTTACTTTGGGCTACAAATTTTCTATGTTAAGTTATATGCACAATATTCTTTTTCCACATTTAGTTGTAGGATGGTACTCTAGTTTGCAGAAAATATTTACAGCTAGAAAAAGAAGTATATATTACACAATAGTTAATGCAAAATCCTGTTGACGCAACAATTCTTTGTGAGTATAAAGTCCAAATTCTAACTCTTGTAAAACTGCAGACACAACCCTCTGAGGGAGGCGGTGGTTTTGTTTTTGGTTGTTCTGTAATTGGTTTTGGGATTTGAAGCAAGAGAAGCCACTAATACAAACGTTGAAACATAATAATTCTGGTTTCTTGGGATATAGGCATAATCGTGTAACAAGATTTTCGTATTACTAGGGACCAGGAAAACGTTTGGCTTATTGTGTGGCAATCAGATCCTTGGTGAAAGAAGACACATGATTATCTACTAATATACTAGGATCTGTCATGACCTTCTTCTGCTGTATATGATAGGATTCAAAGAAGAAGGAGGAAGAGATGGAGAAAGAGAAGATGAACCCAGTCCTCAAGCAGTTGCCACCAAGTCAGAGGTTTGTTGAAACATTGCATGAGCAGGCAAACCAGTGCAGAGAGCAATGTGATCAATCGCCCTTGGTTGGCTCCACATTCTACAAAAGAACTTTTTCACAAGCAGAGGAAGAAGCTTCCTTTCTAAGGGCAGCAAGACCCTTCATGGTGGTTGGTCTCCCTCATCCTTCTGGCTCAGGGAGCTATGTCCAGGGTATTTCAAGACAGTTTTAATGCAAACAGACTCTCCTTTCCTTTGTTCTCCCTTTCTTTTTAAGACCCTTATTACTTTATTTTACTCTTATTGTTTTTCTGGCTGCACCCACAGCCTCTGGGTTCTCAGTTCCCTGAGCAGGGACTGAACCTGAGCCCCCAGCAGTGCAAATTCGGAGTCTTAACCGCTGGACTGCCAAGGAAGTCCCTCTGCTTCCTCACCCTCACTTGAATCTCTGCTCCAGGTGAGCCCTGGGGAAAAAACACCAGCAATGGAAGAGGCACACTGGCCTCCCGAGATGCTTTGGCTTCATGTGCTGGAGGAGAACCGCAGGAAATCATAACAGCTGCTCCCGAGGAAAGCCGAAGGATGCTTGCTGGGGGAGGGAGGGCCTTGCTTAAGGCTCTTGGTAACAAGAACCCAACTCAAACAGGTTTTAGAATAAATGTGTTACAAAGATATGGAGTAGGGACTGGCTGAACCTCAGAAGCCACTGGAACCAGGGTGTGGTCTCAGCCAGACCCTCTCTGTCTGGATAGCTTGCCTCCATTCTCCCTCTGTGTTGGCCTCAATCTTTTAAAATTCTACACAAGAGCTGCCTTCATGGAGTTCCCAGCCATGCAGAGCCGATGGATCTTTACCACTGAGCCCCTGGGAAGCCCTATGAACCACACTGATGTATGAGCACATCTCATTCATGGGTGGAACGTGAGGTGGCGGGTCATTCCCAGAAGGGAGCCGTTCACGGCACTCCCATGGAGGGGCACGCATGGCAGGCTGTGCGCTGATCTCTCATTTCACTGAGTCTCCTGTAGAGTTACAAAACATCCAGATGCCGGGGAGAGTCGGTCAGAAGAACAGTTAAGCAGCCAGGTGCCTCGCTGTCCCGCGTACTGGACTTGGTCATCAGGGCCGGTCATTCTTGATATCTACACTCCTCCCCTCAGGTTTTTGGAATCGGACAGTGGCCTGAGCATTGGAAAAAGATGCCTGGTGGTTAATTACGTGTGTCAATGTAACTGGACTCAGCAACGCCCAGGTAACTGGCAAAACCTTATTTCTGGGTGTGTCTATGAGGGTGTTGCTGGAAAGATAAGTATTTGCATCAGTAGACTGAATGAAGCTCTCTCCTCACCAATATGGGGGGTGTCATTCAATCCATTTATGGCCCAGGGTGAAGGAAAGGCAAATTCTTGCTCTCTCTTCTTGAGCTGGGATACCCATCTTTCCTGCCCTCAGACATCAAGCCCCTGGCTCTCAGGCTTCCTGACTCGAGTTGGATTATACCACTGGCTTTCCTGGGTCTCCAGCATGTAGACAGCAAACTGTAAGTCTTCCAACCTCTGCAACCACTGCAGCCAATTTCTCATGGAAGAAGCCATCAAGAGTACTTGCCTCAGGGCACACACCTTTCCCTGGATTCCAGGCCATGTACAGCTATGGGCACATTTGGCCTGAGTAGCCACTTCCACTGGGTAAATGGGTAATGAATAAATCCTTAGGTAATTTCACAATTGTATATCCACAGAGCACACTGATGTCCAAGTTTCAATATGATTCTCTCATTTCTTGCTAGGTACAAGTTCAACGCCAGTTTTCCAGCCCGATACAAAAGTACAGCAGTTGCAGCTGTCTGCTTTATGCAGTATGTGGTGGTGTTCAGTCACAAGGTCGTGTCCAGTCCTTTGCACCTCCATAGACTGCAATGCGCCAGGCTCCTCTGTCCTCCAGAATCTCCCTGAGCTTGCTCAAATTCATGTCCATTGAGTTGGTGATGCTGTCTAGCCATCTCATCCTCTGCTGCCCTCTTCTCCTCTTGCCTTTAATCTTTTCCCATATAAGGTGGCCAAAATATTGACGCTTCAACTTCAGGATCAGTCCTTCCAATGAATATTCAGGGTTGATTTCCTTTAGGACTGACTGGCTTGATCTCTCTGCAGTCCAAGGGACTCTCAAGAGTCTTCTCCAGAAGCACAATTCAAAAACATCAGTTCTTCAGCATTTAGCCTTTTTTATGGTCCAAATCTCACATCAGAACATAACTACTGGAAAAGCCATAACCTTGACAATATCGACTTTTGTTGGCAAACTGATATCTCTGCTTTTTAATATACTATCAGGTGTGTCAAGCTGGTTTTAGAAAAGGCAGAGGAACCAGAGATCAAATTGCCAACATCTGCTGGATCATCAAAAAAGCAAGAGAGTTCCAGAAAAATATCTATTTCTGCTTTATTGACTATGCCAAAGCCTTTGACTGTGTGGATCACAATAAACTGTGGAAAATTCTGAAAAAGATGGGAATACCAGACCACCTGACTTGCCTCTTGAGAAACCTATATGCAGGTCAGGAAACAACAGTTAGAACTGGACATGGAACAACAGACTGGTTCCAAATAGGAAAAGGAGTACGTCAAGGCTGTATATTGTCACCCTGTTTATTTAACTTATATGCAGAGCACATCATGAGAAACGCTGGGCTGGAAGAAGCACAAGCTGGAATCAAGATTGCCAGGAGAAATATTAATAACCTCAGATATGCAGATGACACCACCCTTATGGCAGAAAGTGAAGAGGAACTAAAAAGCCTCTTGATGAAAGTGAAAGAGGAGAGTGAAAAATTAGGCTTAAAGCTCAACATTCAGAAAACGAAGATCATGGCATCTGGTCCCATCACTTCATGGCAAATAGATGGGGAAACAGTGGAAACAGTGTCAGACTTTAATTTTTTGGGCTCCAAAATCACTGCAAATAGTGATAACAGCCATGAAATTAAAAAACGCTTACTCCTTGGAAGGAAAGTTATGACCAACCTAGATAGCATATTGAAAAGCGGAGATATTACTTTGCCAACAAAGGTCCGTCTAGTCAAGGCTATGGTTTTTCCTGTGGTCATGTATGAATGTGAGAGTTGGATTGTGAAGAAAGCTGAGTGCCGAAGAATTGATGCTTTTGAACTGTGGTGTTGGAGAAGACTCTTGAGAGTCCCTTGGACTGCAAGCAGATCCAGCCAGTCCCTCCTAAAGGAGATCAGCCCTGGGTGTTCATTGGAAGGACTGATGCTGAAGCTGAAACTCCAATACTTTGACCACCTCATGTGAAGAGTTGACTCATTGGAAAAGACTCTGATGCTGGGAGGGATTGGGGGCAGGAGGAGAAGGGGATGACAAAAGGTGAGATGGCTGAATGGCATCACTGACTCGATGGACATGAGTTTGAGTGAACTCCGGGAGTTGGTGATGGACAGGGAGGCCTGGCGTGCTGCGATTCATGGCGTCACAAAGAGTCGGACACGACTGAGCAACTGAACTGAACTGAACTGAGGTGTGTCGTAACTTTCCTTCCGAGGAGCAAGGGTCTTTTAATTTCATGGCTACAGTCACTGTCTACAGTGATTTTGGAGCCCAAGAAAATAAAATTGGTCACTGCTTCCACTTTTTCTCCATTTGCCATGAAGTGATGTGATGGGAAGCCACAATCTTAATTTTTTGAATGCTGGGTTTCAAGCTAGCTTTTTCACTTTCCTCTTTCACCTTCATCAAGAGGCTCTTTAGTTCCTCTTCAGTTTCTCTCATTAGAGTGGTATCATCTGCACATCTGAGGTTGTTGACATTTCTCTCAGCTATCTTTATTCCAGCTTGGGATTCCTCCGGCCAGGTATTTTGCACGATGTATGCTGCATTGAAGTTAAATAAGCTGGGTGACAATACACAGCCTTAACGAACTCCTTTCCCAATTATGAACCAGTCAGTTGTTTCATGTTCTGTTCTAACTGTTGCTTCTTGACCTGCACACAGATTTCTCAGGAGACAGGTAAAGTGGTCTGGCACTCCCATCTTTTTAAGAAATTTCCACAGTTTATTGTAACCCACAGAATAAAAGGCTTTAGAGTAGTCAGTGAAGCGGAAGTAGATGTTTTTCTGGAACTCTCTTGCTTTCTTTATGATCCAATGAATGTTGGCAGTTTGATCTCTGGTTCCTCTGTCTCTTCAAAACTCAACTTGTACATTGGAAATTCTCAGTTCATTTACTGCTGAAGCCTGACTTGAAGGATTTTGAGCATAATCTCGCTAGTATGTGAAATGAGGACAATTGCATGGTCATTTGAGCAGTCTTCGGCATTCCCCTTCGTTGGGAATGGGATAAAAACTGACCTTTTCCAACCTGTGGCCACTGTTGAGTTTTCCAAATTTGCTGACATATTGAATGCAGCACTTTAACAGCATCATCTTTTAGGATTTTTAAATACTTCAGCAGGAATTCCATCACCTCCACTAGCTTTATTTATAGTAAAGTTTCCTAAGACCCACTTGATTTCACACTCTAGGATGTCTGGCTCTTTTTATTTCTTGTCTTTAATAACAACCATGTCCCAAACATGGTTATTATAGACACTTAAAGATTTTAGCAGCTTTTAGTGGCAAGCAAATCTAAATGCATTATGTAAAATGTTTAAGATTAAAAATTATAATTATGTATCACAGAAGAGTCCAACTGAACAATAACAAATCACAGAAGAATACGTTACTTTCTTTTTTGTATATCCATTAGAATTTGGGAAAGAAAATTAATGCAGTGGCACTTCCATATGCATATATAAGCTGGTATTCCAAGAAGAACAGTGATGATCCACTAAAAGAATCTTTTTTGGCTGTGCTGGGTCTTTGCTGCAGTGTGCAAGCTTCTCTAGTTTTGGTGTGCGGGCTCTGTAGTCGCCTCAGTAGAGGCGTGTGTGGGTCTCAATTTCCCGAGCAGGGATCAGACCTATGTCCCCTGCCCTGGATGACAGTTTGTTCACCACTGGACCACCAGGGAAGTCCCAAGAACAATGATGTTCCTATTGCACACTGATGGAGTCTGACATCTAAGTTCTTCTCTACTCCCGTAGCATCTATATTAATTATTCAGTTCTTCGGTGAAATTTTTGAAACATCAGTGGTATTATCACACTGCGAAAGAGAACCTCAGAAGAGAATTCAAATGGACCACAGGCACTTTTGAGAAACAGCCCTTCAGAAGAACAGAGGTCACTTTAGTGCTCAATCTCAGTGAGCAGTTTAGAAAGTAAACAGCAGAACCTAGTCTCCACGAGGATAGGTTGTAAAGTCCTTGTGGACTGAATATATTTTTCTTATTTACTCTCACAGCTCCTGTACTTAACACAGTGACTGGAAAATAGTAAATTCTTACTGACTAAATAAATAAATTATTTATTTATACCTTGCTTTATTTTTAAGAACTGACTAGCTAGAAATAAGTAGGGCTAAAAAAAAGAAAGAAAGAAAAAAGACCTAAGGAAACACAATGGATCATAAATCACACTTAAGCACAAGCTAAAAATTAAGATGATTCCTAATGAAAGAGAGGAGTCAGTGCCATTTACATCTGATGATGATGTCATAGCACACCCGACAACGTGAACAGGGAAGACATGGATTGGCTGCCTTTCATCTTCAGGGAAAATACGACAAGAGAAAGTGAGTCAGACATTAGTATGCTGTATTTGAGGTAGACATAAGAAGCAGAGAAGATGATTGCTTCTTGAGAAAGAAGAATGGAACTGGAGGAATCAACTTGCCTGACTTCAGGCTCTACTACAAAGCCACAGTCATCAAGACAGTATGGTACTGGCACAAAGACAGAAATATAGATCAATGGAACAAAACAGAAAGCCCAGAGATAAATCCACACACCTATGGACACCTTATCTTCAACAAAGGAGGCAAGAATATACAATGGAGTAAAGACAATCTCTTTAACAAGTGGTGCTGGGAAAACTGGTCAACCACTTGTAACACTGTTTATAATAGCCAGGACATGGAAGCAACCTAGATGTCCATCAGCAGACGAATGGATAAGAAAGCTGTGGTACATATACACTATGGAGTATTACTCAGCCATTAAAAAGAATACATTTGAATCAGTTCTAATGAGGTGGATGAAACTGGAGCCGATTATACAGAGTGAAGTAAGCCAGAAAGAAAAACACCAATACAGTATACTGACACATATATATGGAATTTAGAAATTTGGTAATAATGACCCTGTATGCGAGACCGCAAAAGAGACACAGATGTATAGAATGGACTTTCGGACTCTGAGGGAGAGGGAGAGGGTGGGATGATTTGGGAGAATGGCATTGAAACATGTATACTTTCATGAAGAAACGAAGAGCCAGCCTATGTTCGATACAGGATACAGGATGCTTGGGGCTGGTGCACGGGGATGATCCAGAGAGAGGATATGGGGTGGGAGGTGGGAGGGGGATTCAAGATTGGGAGGTCATATACACCCGTGGCGGATTCATGTCAATGTATGGCAAAACCAATACGGTATTGTAAAGTAAAATAAAGTAAAAATAAAATCAAAAAAAAAAAAAAAAAGAAGATGATTGCTGATGACATTGATTTTTAAGAAGTTTATCAGGGAACTGTTGATTGGCCTTCCAGTTATAATAAAAATGGAACACCCGTCTGTTAAAATACTCCATCAATTGCACTAAAATCACAACAAAGTAACTTCAAAAGAATCGTTTCTTTGCTTTCTTTTCACTTTGTCTATTTTACTTTGGCTGTGCTGAGTCTTCATCGCGGCGCAAGCCTTTCTCTAGTTGTGGCGAGTGAGGGCTACTCTCCAGATGCAGCGTGAGGGCTTCTCATCGTGATGCCTTCTCTTGCTGCAGGACACGGAGTCCTACCTACCCGCGCTGAGTGTCGCGGCGCTCGGGCTCAGAGCGCTGGCTCGGTAGCTGCGGAGCACAGGCTCAGCTGCTTTGCCGCCTGCGGGGACCTTCCTGGATCAGAGACTGAACCCACGTCTCCTGCATTGGCAGGCGGACTCTGCCTCTGAGCCACCAGGGAAGACCACAAAGTAACTGTTAAACCCACAAGACTAAAGAGAATGAGAGAGGAAATAACGGGGAGTTGGAAAGAGGACAGAAAAGGACAAAGACCTGCTGGACCCTGAAAACTTCATCCTAAACTGGCAGTGGGAAGCTTGTGGAGTTAGGTTGATTTCTACTATTGATGCATAATCCTCAGGTGGCCCAGCGATTAGCGGCCCTGGATGCCTCTGGAAGAAGGTTAAAGCGAGGTGACTAAAGCAAGGAAGAATTTTAGAAGTCCGTCGAAAAGGCGGTTAGGCCTCCAGATCCCATTCCCATTCTCTGTGAGCACCTCTCACCTTGCCCGCCTGGCATGGTCCACAGCTGCAAGTTTGTTCTTTGGCAGGGATAAAAAGGAGTCTGTGGATCAAAGGAATTAGGCATGATCAAACAGAGGGGTCCTCTACTGAGAGGACCTCCCTGGTGGCCCAGACGGTCAAGTGTCTGCCTACAGTGTGGGAGACCTGG
Source organism: Cephalophus harveyi (assembly GCA_006410635.1). Lineage (NCBI taxonomy): Eukaryota > Metazoa > Chordata > Mammalia > Artiodactyla > Bovidae > Cephalophus > Cephalophus harveyi. Next base: position 186,189 of record SJYT01058255.1, on the reverse strand, counting down.
GTTCAGTCCCTGGGTTGAGAAGATCTCCTGGAGACAGAAATGGCACCCCACTCCAGTACTCTTGCCTGGAAAACCCCATGGACGGAGGAGCCTGGTAGGCTATAGTCCATGGGATCACAAAGAATCGGACAGAACTGTGTGACTTCACTCACTACTGAGAACTTAGGGGTCAGGCTGTCCCGAGCAGGCCACCCTTGGGTGGACTGACCCGCGGTCTTGCTGGCGTGCCAGGCTCTGGAGCCCAGGCTGAAACCTTCAGGATGCACGGCTTGGTGCCACGTGTGCCTTGGCACCGTTCCCCTCCTTTCCTCACGACACTAATTGTCGGGTTTAGCTCACTCTTGAACTGACTATAATCATTCATTAGCAAACCAAATGAGTATCACAGGCAAGTTCTCCCAATTTAGGCTGGGCTCAGACGGACATGTCTGAGGTGAGTCAATTAACACCAGTCTTGCTTTTGCCCAGCTGTTCACACATTTGTGGTACACTTGGGAGACCACGGCTGTGTTTGCAGAATTTACAATTCAGATTAAAGGAGTATTTTACAGCTCTTTAGAACAGATTTGTGAAGACAACCCTTTGATCTTCTCAAGCCTTGTACACTTGCAGGTTTGGCTGCCGTGTGGAGAGAGGAGCGGTCCAGCTCTGTGGCACAGTGAGAGGCAAGCAGTCTTCAGATGGATGCTGGCCTCCTGCACGTTGTTGGACTTCAGTGGAAGGAGGCTTGTAATCAGATGCGCACATTGATGTACCCTCCTCCTTCTGCTTTGCTGTCAGAATCACTGGATATCAACCCTCTTTCTCCACTAAAAGGGGTGTGGGAGAGGCAGAGAACAGATGAGTGGGAGGGGAGCTAAGTGGTTCCCTGGATTCAGGTCTAAATTTCAGCATTACTGGGTGACTCAGGCCGTAAAGAATCTGCCTGCAATGCAGGAGACCTGGGTCAGGAAGATCCCGGGAGAAGAGAATGGCAACCCAGTCCAGTATTCTTGCCTGGAGAATTTCATGACAGAGGAGCCTGGCGGGCTACAGTCCATGGAGTTGCAAAGAGTCGGACACAAGTAAGTAAGTTTAGTTGCTCAGTCGTGCCCGACTCTTTGCAACCCCATGGACTGCAGCCCACCAGGCTCCTATGTCCATGAGATTTTGCAGGCAAGGATACTGAGTGGGTTGCCATTTCCTTCTCCATGGGATCTTCCCAACCCAGGGATCGAACCCAGGTCTTCTGCACTGCAGGCAGATTCTTTACCGACTGAGCTACAAGGGAAGCCCAAGTCGCACAGAACTGAGTGACTAACGCTTTCACTTTTGGCATTACTGTTCGTTTGGGCTTCCCTGGTGGCTCAGATGGTTAAGAATCCACCTGCAGTGTGGGAGACCTAGGTTCCATTCCTGGGTTGGGAAGATCCCTTGGAGGACGACATGGCAACCCATTCCAGTATTCTTGCCTGGAGAATCCCCGTGGACAGAGGAGCCTGGCGGGCCCCAGTCCGTGGGGTTGCAAAGGGTCAGATAAGACTGAGCGACTAAGCACAGCACAACGTTCACTTGGGCAACTGATGTCATATCTTCAAGCCCCAGTTTCCTTGTTTATGAGACGAGAATTCCAACATTCTTTCAAAGATCCTGAGCGGATTATCTGAGATCACGTAAACAAGCACACCACAGTGTCTGGTATACTTGTCATTCAATGAATGAAACTATCATTACCTGATGAATTGCCTCATCTAGAACCTTAAAAAAAATGACCACTTCAGAGCAATGCCATTGACAATTCAAACTGGGATGCATGACACACCTTCTTATGTAGCCAGTATGAAAGTAAAAGTGAAAGTGTTAGCCCCTCAGTTGCGTCTAACTCTGCAAATCCATGGAGTGTAGCCCACTAGGTGCCTCTGTCCACGGAATTCTCCAGGCAAGAATACTAGAGTGGGTTGCCATGCCTTTCTCCAGGGGATCTTCCTGACCCTGGGATTGAACCTGGGTCTCCTGTATTGCAGGCAGGTTCGTTACTGTCTGAGCCACCAGAAATAGCAGTCCTAAAAAGTAGGATGAGCAGGTAACACAGAGGGTTGTACGTGCCTGCTAAGTCACTTCGTCGTATCTGACCCTTTGCGACCCCATGGACTGTAACCCACCAGGATCCTCTGTCCGTGGGCTTCTCCTGGCAATAATATGGGAGTGGGTTGCCATTTCCTCCTCCAGGGGATCTTCCTGACCCAGAGATTGAACCTGAGCCTTCTGCGGCTCCTGTGTTGCAGGTGGCTCTTAACCAATGAGCCACCAGGGTCAGAGGAGTTAGATAACATCCAACTGGTCATCTAGCTGGTAAAGAGTGGAACCCAGGCTCTCAGATCATTCTACTACCTCATGCAGAAATGGTCTTGCTTGTGTAGAGTCTAAACGGTGGTTTGTATTGTTAGAAAGCCCTTCCAAACACTGAGCTGGAATCAGCCACTTAATGAAATCAACTCTTTCTTGATCTGATGACCCTTAGGAGTAACTACTGTACTCTCCATGCCTTCCTGAGCTCCCAGGCAACCGTCTGAACCTCAGACTCAGTTACTACCATTTCTGGGTCAGTGCCACCTGTCCTCCAGGCCCCAGCACCCATGAGCACACAAGTGTCCTGGACCATCAGCCAAGGTGTCTTTGAAGGGCATTTGGAAGCTATCTCCTCTCTGATGGCCATTTCACGCATCCTGCAGGATATTGGGTTCCCCAGGTCCTCACATGGCCTTGTTACAGGCTCTTTGTGACAGCTTTTGTTCCAAGCATTATGCTTACTTAGTCATCTTTGCAGCTTTATGTGAGATTAAACAGTGTGAAGATTGGAGTAACCACTCGATAGAAATGTGTTCAAGGCCCATTTGTTCTTGCTTGTGTCACTCCTGTTCTTGGAGCAGGTTTTGTATTCCTGCAAATTTAAATCAACAAAGTGCCCTTCACTCACACACACTAGTGTTCATGGACTGAAAGCTGCAATTTCAAGGCTGCCGGTCTCACCCTTCTGTAATTTTCTGTGTGTCTCTGGGCAGGTGAGCACAATCTTCCATCCACACAGAGGGCCTTGCTTCTTACAGGCAGCCAAGGAGGGCAAGGGAGCTTTACAACGACGGTTAGTAAAGATGATCCTAGGTGCAATGCCAATTGCACCAACATACCTTTGGAAATAAAACTCTGAACACAAAATAGCCCCATTCGGATCCCAGGGAGAGTAGGAAGACACAGCTTCCAGTTGAGGAGGGATGATCCGGACGGGCACGTTGCTCTGTACCGCTCAGTGCTTCCTGCTGAGCCGGGGTCAGCGAGTCTGCTGGGTGGAGACACCAGCTCTGAGTGTGTCTGTGTGGGTTTGGGATCCAGTTTCCAGATGGAGACAGTGCAGATGGCGCTGGTAGCACATGCGGGTGGGAGGACTCAGCCCCTTGGAGAAGGAGTGAAATCCTATTCCCAGATGGAGAGGTCAAGACTGTGGATATTTTGGGTGCCTTTCAGTAGGAGGACAGCCTTATTCCCAGACCTGATTGGCAGTCCTTTCTGGCGTAATGGAGCTTACACGCTGGCAAGCATGCTAGCTGCTTGTCACCCGACTGCCTTACAGGAATAAAACAGTGCTCTGCTTGTCTGTGACGTATGCCTCAGTGGTGCTGTCTGCAGGAAATGCGTGAGAAGAGGATTCATTGGATAATTTTAGAGAAGAAAGCTGGATACAACTCTTCTTTTTGTTAGAAGACAGGAAAGAGAAATATTTAAGATATCTTCAGCTACTGCATAGCACGGAGAAGTAAATACTCAATATCTTGTAATAACCTGTATGGAAAAGAATCTGAAAAGGAAAATATATGTATGTATAACTGAATCTCTTCGGTGTACACTTGAAACTAATGCAACATTGTAGATTATCTATACCTCAACTTTAAAAGAAGCATCTTAGTCATACAGCTGTAGTCAACTGGTAAACCAGTCAGTGGACTACAATCCCAGTCATTCGGTACTACTGTCCGTTTGTATAAAGCTTAATAAAGGGATCAGCAATGGAAAAGATGCCAAATAGTATAACCTTGCCCAATTTATGTTACTTCCTGGCAGTAGAAGCTTATTCAAGAACTACCCAGAATTCTGATTTCCATTGTTTAGTTGGCATTTTGAGCATTTTAGCGAGAAGGACCTAAAAATCGCTTCTCTTAAACATTTGATAAAATGGATCAGAAGTAAAGTGCGCATAATTTCACTTTATCTTTTCTTCGTGAAAACACTGCCACCAGCTGGTTAATAAATGATCTTGACAACTTTTTTTTTTTTTTTAGGTGAGATGAATGAGTCATTTTCCCTTCATTTAAAAAGGGAGCACAATGTCTAGTTTTAGGTATTTTTCTTCTTTTCATAAAAATTATATGCATCTCGTAATGCCTGTTACTCTTCAGTCCTTTGAAGAGAAAAAAATGATCTGGAGAAGGCCTATGCTGGCCACCCCTGGGCAAAAGTATAAACATGTTCAAGGACACTGATGGTTTATGGCCAGAATCATTGAATTTCTTCATTTCAGTTGTGAATCACACAGGGCCCATCCTCCAGTTCATGGGACAGTTATCCTCACTCCCATTAAAGGAAGGGCGCCTGGTTTAGGGGCCTGACCAGCACAGCAAATGTCCTCTGGCAGCTTGCAATGCCTTATGTCCTGGGCATGGTCCTTCCTCCTCCACTGAGATGGGATCTGGCTTTCTCTCTGCATTGGTGCATGATATACCCCCAAAGAAGCTGTTTCGACTAGAGAACGTGTTTAAATGACCTGAGATTTCTTTAGGTATTAAGACACAGAACCACAGAAAAGGAGGGGAGAACCCTAAACAGCTACATCCAACAAGTATGAAGTAGAACTCATGTCCTGACAAAACTTTATAAAACTGGAGCCACCGTCTCAATACTTGCATGCATTCATCCGGGTCACACGTGACACCAGGAGCAGGAGCCCCTCACTTGGTTCAGAAACGTCCTTCATTAGGAGGACATCCCCACTAGGAGGGTGGGGAGCCTTCGAGGGAGCTCGCGTTTCGTGAAGGGCGCCCTGAACCTGCTCCGTGTACCATGCACATTCTAAGCTCTTCCTCAGCAGGTAGGAAAGGCTGGGCTCCAGGGAAGGGAGTGAAGCCAAGTTCATGTGAGCAGTGAAGGAGGGCCAGGGATCAGTTGTGGATCATTCATGGGGCCAGGGTGGGCGGGTGTGAACAAGAGGCAGCGGTCCTTCAGTCACGGCAACCATGAAGTGGGGAGGGATGACGGCGTTGGCCGTGTTGGAGGCTCTCAGCCCTGGAAATGGCTTTTGCTTTGTTTTTGTGAGGTTTGGTTTGATTTTGCCTCCCTTCAGCAGGAGTCACAAAGCCTGGGGTGTTCCTGACCACGCTACTTCAATAGAGTGCTGGTGGATGGGGTCCGACCGTTCAAGAAAATGCAGAATTAACCAAAGCTGAACAATGCACGGTCTTCCCCAAATGTATCCCTTTACAAAGTCTCTTTGTACAGAGTGTGGGACAGGACTGTGTCCAGGGAGTGCCCACTGGGAGACCGGCCATGCCAGCTGCATCTCCCCCATATCCATGCAAGACTGCGTCAGCACAGGGGAACTGAAAACAGGGGCCAGGGTGTGGCCAGCATTTCTAGGAGTCTGCTTCCATGAGGCACATTGGAAAGCTTTGCGATGCATGATGCTTCTCACCTCCCAGCCTGTGGGGCTGATGACGCCTGCCCCACTTTAGGGGTGGGAAGTGGGCTCAGAGAAACCCACTTAGTGGGCAAGTGGAAAACTGATGTTCAGGCTCATAAGCTCCTGTCCCTTCCATACCACATGGCCAGACAGAAGGACAAGGAGACTGGGCTATGACCTCGGAGCTTCTGGAACCTGCTGGGGAGCTTCAACAATTTACTTGGCCTCTCTGAACCTCTGTTTTCTGATGTCTAAACTTAAAGAGTTGGACTCCAATGATCACTCGAAGACTTTAGCTCTCCTCATGTTTCAAGGTTTCCCACAACCATGATTGTGTGTGTGTGTGTGTGCGTGTGTCTTTGTGTGTCCATCCAAAAGCACAGGGCACTCAGTAGAGTAACATGGGTGGGAGAATTGTGTAGATTCCCCACTCTTACATCACAATCATATCAACCAAATTTTCACATTAAAACCTAATTTCAGTTGTTTCAATTGAACTCAGCTGGAAGCCAGAGAGAGAGAAAGGAAGAGAGATGGCATCCATTGGGATCCTTTTCTTTCCAACTAAAGAGGAAAATATCAAGAATTTCCTGGAAGAGAAGGATTCATTTCTCCAAAAGGCTTTAATAAGAAAGAGATAGGAATCATTAAAAATTTGAAATATGAAGATAAAAACTCTCAAAGATTCCAAAGAACCCACATTAAGCTGTAACATCATTTATTAACTGGATTTGTAGAATTCTCTACACTTAATACTTAACTCAATTGAGCTCACAGGCTTGAAAAGTACTTTTGCAACACCATTACATTACTTAAGGGCAAGTGTTCATTTCAAGGTATGATAAATGACTGACGGAACTTGAGTTTCACGGTAGAATTAATTCTAAAATAAGGTGCAAAGCAAACAATTTGAGTTTCTCTCAGGCTTTCACAGGGACCCCCGGAAAAAATTTTAAAAACATTTTTTATTCAAAAAATTTTATCTCAACAAAAAAAGTCTTGCAACTTTTTAAAAGGATAATTTGCTTAGAAAACTTTGCTGGGGTACCAAGCAGCCTGACACTTTAATAATACCAAGACCTAAAGGAATTCATGGTATTAGTTTCAGCAAGAGATGGTGATCAATTATTAAATGGTTCCAGCTCTTTCTCAGGCATTCCAGGTCCTCGCTGCCACGGGCGTCTGGTCCTCCCAGCAGATTCTCCAAGACATAGAAGGATGTGCTTGGTTCTCGTGGCTCTGCTTGTTCTGAGTCTGGGTGGCTGGAGCTTCTCCTCCACTGTAGTGATCAAATCCCCAAAGCAAATACACCCCCAACACTTTCCTGAAGACTGTAGCCTACCAGCTCCTCTGTCCATGGGATTTTCCAGGCAAGAATACTAGAATGGATGGCCATTTCCTTCTCCAGGGGATCTTCCAGACCCAGGGATCGAACCCAGGTCTCCCACATTGTAAGCAGATGCTTTACTGTCTGAGCCACCATGAAAGTCCTTCCTGAAGACCAGTTTTCCCAAATTAGATGCTCTTGCCTCCACTTCATCACCCCAGGACCATGACTTCCTGAAACACACCTTGAACACATCTTACTGTGCTTCAGGTCTGCCAAATTCCTTCCCCCATGCTACCTGGGGCCCTGGCACAGCCCTCCCCTTCCAGGAGACGCAACAAAAGGACCTTTTCCTGAAATCCAGGGCCCTCAGGCTTCCACTAAGTGACCCGAACTTGATTTGAGGGGACAGGATTCAGGTGCTAGGACTGCCCCTGGCTGGAAGATTTTGACAAACAACTCTGCACTTTTACACATTTTCCACTTGGAAAATTTGTACATACTCCTTTGAGCCATACTTCTTAAAAAAAAAAAAGTTTTGCCCCTCTTTGAAGTGACTCAACTGGCACAGGAATAGTCTGGAGGTGGAAGAAAATTGGAAGGAGGCTCTTCCTCTGCACCACCTCTCAGGTTAGAGCAGGGCATGGCCGGGGTAAAGGGGGTCCCCAGGAAAACTCTGGGAAAACAGAGCTGGATTGCTTCTGGATTCATCTGATGGAAGGTTTTATTTCATGCTGTTTTTACATCAGAAGAGTATCATTGTATTAAAGCCTATTTGAAAATGTTTTCTCAGTGAAGGTAGCAACTCAATTTAAGTCCAGAAGTTTTGCTATAATGGAGTAGATTACTGTGAATCAGCTAATTCCCCGTGCGTATATTGGACTCACACAAAGTTGCTATCAGCTCACCCTTGTTGTCTCATTACCTATAACACTTGTTTTAAGACATTCTTCCAGATACATTTGTTGCTAAATTCACTTTTTTCCAGAGGTTAAGAAAAGAATATACTCAGTGTAGAAAACTGGAAATAGAATGAACTATAAAGGAAAGATAAACCCTATCACTAGAGTCAACCTTCTTTAAATTTTTAGTTTAATTTCACTCCATGTATTTTTTTTATTTCTTAAGAGTGTTCTAAGAATATAACTTAATATATACAGGTTTTGCATTCTGGTTTTCTTTTTTCATTTAACATATCATAAGCGTCAGTTTTCATTCTAATCCCAAATAAAGGCAATACCAAAGAATGCTCCAACTACCGCACAATTGCACTCATCTCACATGCTAGTAAAGTAATGCTCAAAATTCTCCAAGCCAGGCTTCAACAATACGTGAACCGTAAACTTCCTGATGTTCAAGTTGGTTTCAGAAAAGGCAGAGGAACCAGAGATCAAATTGCCAACATCTGCTGGATCATCGAAAAAGCAAGAGAGTTCCAGAAAAACATCTATTTCTTCTTTATTGACTATGCCAAAGCCTTTGACTGTGTGGATCACAATAAACTGTGGAAAATTCTGAGAGAGATGGGAATACCAGACCACCTGACCTGCCTCTTGAGAAATCTGTATGCAGGTCAAGAAGCAACAGTTAGAACTGGACATGGAACAACAGACTGGTTCCAAATAGGAAAAGGAGTATGTCAAGGCTGTATATTGTCACCCTGCTTATTTAACTTCTATGCAGGGTACATCATG
>SJYT01058255.1:0-177092 GCA_006410635.1 Cephalophus harveyi | reverse complement strand
GAAAAAGTTGGCTTAAAGCTCAACATTCAGAAAACGAAGATCATGGCATCTGGTCCCATCACTTCATGGGAAATAGATGGGGAAACAGTGGAAACAGTGTCAGACTTTATTTTTTTGGGCTCCAAAATCACTGCTGATGGTGACTGCAGCCATGAAATTAGAAGACACTTACTCCTTGGAAGAAAAGTTATGTCCAACCTAGATAGTATATTCAAAAGCTTTGCCAACTAAAGTCCGTCTAGTCAAGGCTATGGTTTTCCCTGTGGTCATGTAAGGATGTGAGAGTTGGACTGTGAAGAAGACTGAGTGCCGAAGAGTTGATGTTTTTGAACTGTGGTGTTGGAGAAGACTCTTTAGAGTCCCTTGGACTGCAAGGAAATCCAACCAGTCTATTCCGAAGGAGATCAGCCCTGGGATTTCTTTGGAAGGAATGATGCTAAAGCTGAAGCTCCAGTACTTTGGCCACCTCATGCGAAGAGTTGACTCATTGGAAAAGACCGATGTTAGGAGGGTTTGGGGGCAGGAGATGAAGGGGACGACCGAGGATGAGATGGCTGGATGGCATCACTGACTCAATGGACGTGAGTGCGAGTGAACTCCGGGAGTTGATGATGAACAGAGAGGCCTGGTGTGCTGCTATTCATGGGGTCACAAAGAGTCGGACATGACTGAGCGACTGAACTGAACTGAACTGAACGTAGGCCACCAGCTCCCGCTTGAAGAGTGGAGGGTGCCCCACCTTGGGCTCCCTCTCACATGGGTCTTAGAAGTCAGGGCAATAAGTAGACATGGCGAGCCTCCACACTCCACATGGGAATTCAGCCAGAAAAGAAGAGAATCAGAAAAGACCATACGGGGGAAAACAGTCTTTCCAGGAATTTCTACATTTTCTTTATTTTTCAGATTTGCTTATATACATTTTGTTATACATAAAGATAGAATACAAAGTCATGCAGGGTCAGTAGACCTGAAGTTTATCAAAATCAGGTGCTTCATATAAATATATGCAAAATGTCTTAGGTGGCTTTACATCATCTTCTGGCCATGAGGCCTGCTGAGATTTTATGACCCTTTCTTTCTGATAATGGTCAGTCAACCAGAAAACCTATTTTTCAGGGGTGAATTTTCTTAAAGCAGGCGCCACCCTCTGAAGGAACCAGATTAAGTTGCATTCTTATAGGGTGAAGGTGCAGTGGGTTACAATCGATAAAGTAATTTACTTAGCCCAAGGTTTAACATGATTAATACCAAAGGTTAATACTTATTTCTCTTATATGCTAGTTATATTCATTAATGTGTATAAGGGCAAGGAATATGGAGACCTGGCAGCAAATATTGGCCCAACAAATGAAAACCTTTCACCAGTATAATTTCTAACCAACCCACTATACTAATAATTTCTAACTTCTCAAAATCTGTATATAGAAAGTTTAAAGCATCTCATGCTTCTCACGGTTGGGAGGCTGTAAACAATCACATGTGGGCAGATGAACCTGCTCAGTCAGGCTAGAGAACCTTCAGAGGAGTTTGTAAGTTGAAACACTCTTGTCATGTCCAAGAATTTTTATTGACTGGAGCTGCAAGTTAACTCCTTCTCCAGGAGAGATGGTGGGGGACAGCCCCCCATAAAGTCAGAGGTGTAAGTGAGAGCATACAGCAGTAAAGTAGGCAGCCTCTGGTTTTGGGGGTAGATGCTTGGGAACAGGAGGTCTTCTGAGGCTCGATCCCAACTTAGCTTATGCCGAAGCCTCCTTCCTCATGATCTTTGCCATGGGCGGATTTCCTCACGCTGGCTCACGGGACTGAGGTACTGGCCTCAGCTCCAGATGAGGACGTAGCACCCGGAAACGACTGGATAGGAACCCCGAGAGGCCCCTAGCATCTCGCATGGAGACGTGACTTTCCTGAGGCAACACGAGCAGGTCCCTGAGATCACAGTTGTAATTCGAGAGGAACACCAAGTTTCCTGCTGCAATTCGAGAAAAACCAGGAGATTCTCCCCTCAACATGAGATGAGGCCCTTTTCCGTGGTGGCGTCTTGAGAGAAATCCCACCTTCCCTCTTGAGCCTCAAAAAGTCCTTGACACCCTTGATGCAACTCAAGAAGTTCCCCGGACACACCTGTCTCCACTTGAGACGAACACCGAAGGTCCTGCTACAACTCAAGAAGAGTCCCGTTTTGCCCTCCTCATCTCGAGATGAGGGTCCATTTTCCTGCTTCGTCAGGAATGGAGTCAAGGCGTTCCCATCACATCTCAAGAGGACGCGATCTCAACTTGAAGTTCGAGAGGAACTCTAGGGGTCGTGCCACCATTCCAAAGACCCCAATGACCCAATTCACTCTAGATACACTGGATTCCCCTGCACTGACTCGACTGTTACCCTGAGCATCAACTCAAAACATGATGGCATGTGTGACAGCCCTCAGGCACCTTGAGAGAAAGCCACAGATCCCTATGTCAACTCGACAGGAAGACTGACACTACAATTACAGCTCAAGAGGAAAGTGGACTTGCATGTCTCCACATGAGACGAGGCCTGACTCTCCCTTGAAACTCCATAGGAACCCCGAGATTCATGTTCAGCACTAGAGAGGAATCCTGAGGTTCTGGCCTCAGCTCCAGATGAGGACCTAGAACCTGGCACCAACTGGAGAGGAATTCTGAGAGGCCCTTCACAACTCGCATGGATACTGGACTTTCCTGAGGCAACTTGAGTGGGTCCCTGAGGTCCTCATCATAAATTGAGAGGGTCCCCAAATTTCCTGCCACAACTCGAGAAAAACTAGGAGATTCTTTCCTCAACGTGAGATGAGGCTCTTTTCCGTGGTGGCATTTCAAGAGAAATCATACCTTCCCTCTTGAGCCTTGAAAGGGTCCTTTACACACTTGATGCAACTCAAGAAGTTCCCCCGACATACCCCTCCTTGGTCTCCCTCTTGTGCGGGTCTTAGAAGCCAGGGCAAGTAAGAAGACATGGTGAGCCTCCGCGCTCCTGATGGGAATTCAGTCTAAAAAGGAATGGGAGGGAAAGGGAGAAAGAGAGAGAGGAACTCGACATAGAGGGAGCCAGATTTTCAAGAAACCAGTTCGAGAACCTGGTCTGAGAAACTGGTCCATCTTTTTTTGTCTGGAAAAGCTTTTTATACTTTGGCTGTACATAGAGATCAATGGATAATACAAACTTATGTAGCATCAGCAGCCCTGACTCTTATCGAGACCAGTTTTTCACTCTGCATACCTAGCTGTATACACAAGTCTCGGTGATTTACATCATCTTATGGCCAGAAGGCCAGTTAACATTTTACGGCCCTTTTCTGATAAGGATCTGTCAACCAGAAGACTCATTTGTCTAAATAGTGTTGCCCTTCCCAAAGTCTGGTGCCACTCTCAGAAAGCACTAAATAAAGTTACATTCTTACATAGCAAGGACACAACAATTTATAACAAAGAAAAAGGAGTACAGTGATTTATAACAAAGAGAAAATTCATTAACTCAAAAAGTCTAGTGTTGCTAACATCAAAAACTACTATATTCCTTTTTCTATATCCCAATTACATTGATTAATATCCTTCAGGTGCCTAAAAGATAAAGAATATGGAGGCCTGGCAGCAGTCATTGACTCAACAGTGAAAACCCTCTACCAATATAATTCTTAGATTTTTAGAAAAGGCTCTGTATCTTTAAGATGCTTTAAGCTTCGTGCCTCTCGTGGTTGGGGGGCTGTAAACAATCACAAGTTGTAAAAGTCTGGGGAACCTGTCAGGCAATAGAGAGCCATCAGAGGGATTTGAGCTGAAACATTCCTTTCATATGCAGGAGACCAGTTGGAGCTCTAAGTTAACTTTTCCAGAGAAAGGTGGTCGGGGATAGCCCCCTGTAATGTCAGAAGAGTATAGTATAGCAGACAGTAAACAGACAGATTTTGGTTTCGGGGTAGATGCTCAGGCAGAGGACCCCTTGAGACCTGACTCGCCTTGCCCGTCAGGTCTCTCTGCATGACCGTGTCATGGGTGGGATCTCCTGTGCTGGCTCCCAGCATCTCTCTCTTTTTAATTTCTTAAGACAGCCAGATGTAGTTCATTTGCAAGCTTCTGAATGCTCTGTCAAAGAATCCTGACAATACAAGGAAGAATAATTATGAGAAGCAGAATCACAGCAGCTACAGCAGCATAGCTAAAAATAGTAGACAGAATGTTCTTTCCAGAAATAAAGTTAGAGAAGGTGTGGAAAAAGTCATTACCTGCTCCTGCGACAGTGAAATCTAAGTGGGAGCATTCCATGGTCTGAATCTGATTATGAAGTTTCCCTAAACCTAAACCAATATCTGAGCTGTTCCAGACACCTGAAATATGATTTTTAATTTTTTCCTAGTCATAATCTGTCTCGTTTACTTTTAGGGGTGTAACACATATCCACCAGTAGTCGGTAGGACAAGACAATGCCAGTTTCACTCTTAAAGCCCGTAATTCAGTCCCAATATGAATTATAGCCTCATCTAGGGTGTCTACCCTCATTTCTAGTTTTCTGTGTATAGCTTCCTGTGTTGCCAGCATTAGAGAGACATTTTAGACATAGTATCAACATATTTAATGTGGGATAATGGTGGTGGTAGGGAGATACCCCTCGTCCAAGGTAAGGAGCAGCAGCTGTGCTTTGCTGGAGCAGCCTTGAAGAGATACCCCATGCCCAAGCTAAGAGAAACCCAAGTAAGATGGTAGGTGTTGCAAGAGGGCATCAGAGGGCAGACACACTGAAACCATACTCACAGAAAACTAGTCAACCTAATCACACTAGGACCACAGCCTTGTCTAACTCAATGAAACCAAGCAATGTCTGCAGGGCAGCTCAAGATGGGCGGGTCATGGTGGACAGGTCTGACAAAATGTGGTCCACTGGAGAAGGGATTGGCAAGCCACTTCAGTATTCTTGCCTTGAGAACCCCATGAACGGTATGAAAAGGCAAAATGTTAGGATACTGAAAGAGGAACTCCCCAGGTCAGTAGGTGCCCAACACGCTACTGGAGATCAGTGGAGAAATAACTCCAGAAATACTGAAGGGATGGAGCCAAAGCAAAAACAATACTCAGTTGCGGATGTGACTGGTGATAGAAGCAAGATCCAATGCTGTGAAGAGCAATATTGCATAGGAACCTGGAATGTCAGGTCCATGAATCAAGGCAAATTGGAAGTGGTCAAACAAGAGATGGCAAGGGTGAACATCGACATTCTAGGAATCAGTGAACTAAAATGGACTGGAATGGGTGAGTTTAACTCAGGTGACCTTTATATCTACTACTGCGGGCAGGAATCCCTCAGAAGAAATGGAGTAGCCACCATGGTCACCAAAAGAGTCCGAAATGAAGTACTTGGATGCAATCTCAAAAATGACAGAATGATCTCTGTTTGTCTCCAAGGCAAACCATTCAATATCACAGTTATCCAAGTCTATGCCCCAACCAGTAATGCTGAAGAAGCTGAAGTCGAATAGTTCTATGAAGACCTACAAGGGCTTTTAGAACTAACACCCCAAAAAGATGTCCTTTTCATTATAGGGAACAGGAATGCAAAAGTAGAAAGTCAAGAAACACCTGGATTAACAGGCAAATTTGGCCTTGTAATGCAGAATGAAGCAAGGCAAAGACTAATAGAGTTTTACCAAGAAAATGTACTGGTCATAGCAAACACCCTCTTCCAACAACACAAGAGAAGACTCTACACATGGACATCACCAGATGGTCAACACCGAAATAAGATTGACTATATATGGAGAAGCTCTATACAGTCAGCAAAAACAAGACCAGCTGACTGTGGCTCAGATCAAGAACTCCTTATTACCAAATTCAGACTTAAATTGAAGAAAGCAGGGAAAACCACTAGACCATTCGGGTATGACCTAAGTCAAATCCCTTATGATTATACAGTAGAAGTGAGAAATAGATTTAAGGGCCTAGATCTGATAGATAGAGTGCCTGATGAACTATGGAATGAGGTTCATAACATTGTACAGGAGACAGGGATTCAGACCATCCCAATGGAAAAGAAATGCAAAAAAGCAAAATGGCTGTCTCTAAAAAGCCTCTTGATGAATGTGAAAGAGGAGAGCGAAAAAGTTGGCTTAAAGCTCAACATTCAGAAAATGAAGATCATGGCATCCGGTCCCATCACTTCATGGGAAATAGATGAGAAAACAGTGGAAACAGTGTCAGACTTTATTTTTTGGGGCTCCAAAATCACTGCAGATGGTGAGTGTGGCCATGAAATTAAAAGACACTTACTCCTTGGAAGAAAAGTTATGACCAACCTAGATAGTATATTCAAAAGCAGAGACATTACTTTGCCGACTAAGGTCCATCTAGTCAAGGCTATGGTTTTTCCTGTGGTCATGTATGGATGTGAGAGTTGGACTGTGAAGAAGGCTGAGTGCCAAAGAATTGATGCTTTTGCAGTGTGGTGTTGGAGAAGACTCTTGAGAGTCCCTTGGACTGCACGGAGATCCAACCAGCCCATTCTGAAGGAGATCAACCCTGGGATTTCTTTGGAAGGAATGATGCTAAAGCTGAAGCTCCAGTACTTTGGCCACCTCATGCGAAGAGTTGAGTCGTTGGAAAAGACTGTGATGCTGGGAGGGATTGGGGGCAGGAGGAGAAGGGCACGACCGAGGATGAGATGGCTTAATGGCATCACGGACTCGATGGTCATGAATTTGAGTGAACTCCGGGAGTTGGTGATGGACAGGGAGGCCTGGCGTGCTGCAATTCATGGAGTCGCAAAGAGTCGGACACGACTGATAGACTAAACTGATGGAGAAGGCGATGGCACCCCACTCCAGTACTCTTGCCTGGAAAGTCACATAGATTGAGGAGCCTGGTGGGCTGCAGTCCTTGGGGTCATGAAGAGTTGGACACGACTGAGCGACTTCACTTTCACTTTTCACTTTCATGCATTGGAGAAGGGAATGGCAACCCACTCCAGTGTTCTTGCCTGGAGAATCGCAGGGAATGGGGAGCTTAGTGGGCTGCCATCTCTGGAGTCACACAGAGTCGGACACGACTGAAGCTATGCAGCAGCAGCATCAGCAACAGTGTCATTATCTGGGCGAGTTAAAGTAGCAAGGGGCAATAGCAGCAAGAGCTCTGCAAATTTCTGGCTGCCAAAAGGTTCTATTTTTAGTTGTATAGGACAACATAGGGGGAACAAATTGATTATGATGCCATCTAGTGGTGGTTAGTGGCCAAGGAACTGAATATTCTTTCCAATTGTCCAATCTATTGATGAAGTCATCATTGGACATTGGGTCCTGACATGGATTTGGGTTGTGCCAGTCCTGAATTGTATAATTTCCTCCTCCCGGTATTCTGTAATCAATTCTCGAATTATAAGTACAAGATTTCCAAGTTGGATACCCTAAATGCTCATCTATAGTTTTCATATGATATCTGAGGGAGCAACATTGTCACAGTCAGGATATTTTGGTCAAGCTTTGAGAAACAAGGATTCATAGGGATCAAGGACCCTGGGCATATGAGCTTGTAATATCCAAACTGACTGATCCCCTTTAAATGCAAATTTTGAGGTTGGGGAGTCTGTCAGAACTACTGTTTTAGAGGCTTCAACTCATCAATTCTTGGTAATAAAGTTTCCTGTATGACCAGAAGGAAAATTAAAGCGAACAGGAAAATAATCTGTTAGTCCCCAAAAGGTATAATTGAAATTAATAAGATACTGGTCTTTTACATATAAAGTATAAGATCCTCCCAGAAGGTGAGGTTGGTCTGTCTTGACCCTAATAGGGTCACTACTCCACGTGACTACTTGAAAAGTTGGAGGACCAGGGAAATATGCCCAATAATTTTCTGGAGTGGGAGAGGAGGTGGTTGCCTGGCAAGATAGTAAAGCGAGCATGGCAATAAACACTTTCTCAGGGGAAGTTGAAGATCCCTGCAAAGAAGCTATCCTCTGTGCCTGGTGACAGAGCACCTTAATCTGTTCCCAGGTGGGTATGGAGGCTAGTTGGGTTTCCTGAGCTGGGCGTCCTGGTGGTCTCCTGCAAGGCAAAGTATTAGGGGGAACAATATCTTTTATAGAAAGTTGTGACATTTGTCTGGTGGGTGGGTCCATTCGCTGTTCATCCGGGGTCTCCGATGTCAGTCATCCGGAGGTCAGCGGAGCTTCCCGTACTGGTGGAGGGAGTGGATGTAGGGGAGGCTTCTTCTTTTTCAGCGGTCATGGCAGCAGAGGAATCTGGTATCCAGGGAGCCGAGACATGGAGAATCAGTCTGTCTGGGACCCAAATTGGAGAGTCTGCATCCTGTGGAAAAATACAAACATACCCTCGACCGCTGGTTAACAATGGGTTGGGACCTTTCCATTGTCCGGAGAGGAGGTCCCTCCATTTTACTAATGGTTTTACATTTGACTGCTCCGGGCACCAATGGCAAAGCATTGCAATGGTTCCAGATGAATCTGCATTTAAGTTATTAATTACAAAGAGAGCATGTTGCAAAATCTGATGGGGGGAACTATATTTAAATTCTTCTTCTTTTAGTTTTTGAATATGGATTTTTAGGGTTTGATGTGCTCTTTCCACAATGGCTTGTCTCTGTGGATTATAAGGGATGCCAGTGTTATGTTTAATTTGAAACTTTGTACAAAATTGCTGAAAAGATTTAGAAGTGTAAGCAGGGGCATTATCAGTTTTTAAAGCTTTTGGCAAGCCCAGATATGAAAAACAAGTAAAGAGATGTTGTATTACATCTTTAACTGCTTCCCCTGTACGAGCAGTTGCAATAATAACATGAGAAAAGGTATCCACAGTTACCTGAACAAAAGACAATTTTTCAAATGAAGAGACATGAGTTACATCCATTTGCCAGAGTGCATTAGGTTTGAGACTGTGACGGTTAACTCCCATAGGCAGGCTACTCATGGTAGCAGTGCAATGTAAACAAGAAGGAACAATCTGTCCAGCAGATTCTCGAGGAATTTGAAACTGGTATCTTAAGGCAGTGGCATTCTGATGATGAAGTGAGTGAGAAGCTCGGGCTTTTTCAAAAACAGAGGCCACTGTAGTCCTGGTTAGTGAATCTGCCAGGTCACTGAAAGAATATAAAGGGCCAGGTAGACCAGAATGAGCCCGAATGTGGCCAATAAAGAATGCTGGATTTCTTTTCCAAATTTGCTGCTGTAATCTAGTTAACAAATGAAAGATAGCAGCTTTTTTTTCAGGCAGAACTGCAGTCTCAATGTGTGGAAACAGCCTGACCACATACTGAGAGTCAGAGTAAAGGTTAAATTCCTCCTCGGCAAACATAACAAAAGCCTCTATAACAGCTGTGATTTCAGCTGTTTGAGCTGAAGTTTCTTGTGTTTCCAAAACTTTCTGATGGCTTCTTGTAACTATGGAGGCTTTACCGTTTGCTGACCCATCAGTAAAGGCTATCTGAGCATCTGGAATAGGAGACTGTTTGCATCTAACAGGAAAAATAACTGGATGCTTAGACATGAAATTTATCAAAATATGCGATGGTAAATGATGCAAGATTTGACCACAATAATTTCCTATAGCAATCTGCCAATCACCATCAAACATTAGAAGAACATCAAGCTGTTCCTTATTATATGAAATTACAAACTCTGATGGCTCTTTACCGAACAATTCAATGCTCCGTTTGCTTCCCTTTAGTATTAATGTAGCAATTAAACCGGGATAAGAAGCCACGACTCTTTTAGCTTGGGCGGGAAGATGGATCCACTCCAGAGGACCGCTTTGCTACAGGACTCCCGTAGGTGCTGTTGGAGTAGCTAGACAAAGGAACTGCCAAGTTACCGTCAATTCAATCCTTTTTACATAACTATTCGATAAGGCTGTTTCTACTTTGCTTAGGGCTTTGCGAACCTCAGCAGTTAATTGTCTTTTAGAAGTTGGATCGGGATTCCCACGTAAAATTTTAAAAAGAGGTTTCAATCCAGCAGTGGTTAATTTTAAATAGGGTCTAATCCAATTAATATCACCTAAGAGTTTTTGATTATAATTTAAAGTAATAAGATGGTCTTTTCTCAACTGCAGCAGGGCATGAGTCACTGTTTCTGAATTTATGACTCTTCCTAAGTAGGCTATGGGCGGATTGATTTGAATTTTTTCTAGGGCAATTTTTAGATCTCTGTCTGTCAACGCCTGGGTCAAATCTTGGAGGACAGTTTGTAAATGAGCTCTATCAGGATGAGCTATTAAAATATCATCCATATAGTAATCATATATACCTGTTCATATTTAATCCTAGTATCTTCTAGAGCGGCATTAACAAATTTCTGGCATAGGGTGGGGCTATTTTTCATTCCCTGAGTCAAAACCTTCCACTGAAACCTCAAGGCTGTTTAAGATTTTCTGGTGGCAGTCTAAGGCAAATCGCTTTTTGTCCTCAGCATTTAAAGGAATGGTGAAAAAGCAGTCTTGTAAATCAATTACAATTATATTATATCCCTCTGGAATGGCTACTGGAGAAGGGAGCCCAGGTTGTAAGGCCCCCATATCCTCCATGGTGGCATTAATTGCTCTTAAATCCTGTAAAAGCCACCATTTACCAGATTTTTTTCTTAATAACAAAAATAGGAGTGTTCCAAGGGCTATTGGAGGGCTCAATATGTCCCAATTCTACTTGTTCAAAGATTAACGTTTTAGCTGCCAGTAATTTTTCTTTAGGCAGAGGCCATTGTTCCACCCACAGCGGATCTTGAGATTTCCATGTAATGGGGTCAGCAGCAAAAACAATGGCCCCCATTATAAATTTGGATAGCCCAATCCAGTACGTAACTGTCGAGGAGTTGGGCAAATTGGCTCAGTTATTCCTGTCTGTTGTTTATTCAATCCTTTTGATGGATCAGAGCCCATCTGCAACATTTGAGAGGTCACTTTATCACCAGGGTTAAAAAGTAGTACTCCCATTTGAGAGAGCATGTCCCTCCCCCACAGGGTAAAGGGGAGCAAAGGAACGACATAAGGTTGGAAAGTTCCACAAATATCCTCAAATTGCCAATCTAAAATTTTTGCACTTTTAGCTACTGCAGGAGCTCTTCCTAACCCTACCAACTCATTTTCAGTGGTATGTGTTGGCCAGGAGCTGGGCCAGTCTTTCCCAGAGATGCAAGACACATCTGCTCCTGTGTCTAACAGCCCTATGATAGACTTGCCACTGACGAGAATAGTTTTCATAGGGCATTTCTGAGTAATTTCTGTTACCCAAAAAACCATATCACTAGACCCAAATCTTTTATCCTGTCTTTCATTTTGGGTAGCTGTATGCCCAATTGCAATGTGGTAAGACAAAAGTAAAAGCTGTGCTATTCTTTGTCCCTGAGGTATTTAGAAAGTTTTAGTTGGGGGTGAAATCATTATCTGAATTTCTCCTGTATAATCTGAGTCAGTTACTCCGGGGATAATGGTAAGACCTTGCATAGCTAAGGAACTTCTGCCTAGTATAATTCCTACTAAACCTGTTGGTAATGGGCCTTTAACTCCTGTAGGGATTTTTATAGTGGGGCTATCTGGTGTTAATTTTGTTGAGGTGGTGGAACTGAGGTCCAGTCCTGCTCTGCCTGGGGTTGCTCTGATGAGTTCTGCAATAGGACGAAGGGAATGAATGGGTTCAGTGAGGCTGCCCCAATCATTGTCGGGGCCTTGGGCTGGCCCCTCAATCCGTTTCCCGACTGCTGGTCAGGGCCGCAAAAGTTTCCGTTTCTGTGAAATCTCAACCTGCAGTCTTTTAGCCAATGATATCCTTTTTGGCAGCGAGGACAAAGATATTTTGGGACGGGAAAATTTTGCAGAGCGGACACAGCCAGTGGGGTGGAATTTGGCTGATAAGAGCCGGCTGTTATTTGAGGACAGGTACAGAAGACATGTCCCTCTTGGCCACAGGAAAACCAGGTTTCAGGGAAGTTATTTCCACCTTGGTTACTGGGGTTGCTCTGTGCTGGGTTAGTTTTATTTGTAAAGAAGTATTGTACTGCCTGCTGATAAGAATTTCCTTTCATTGCAGTGGCTATGGCAACACCCTGCATCATTGAGGGTCCTATATCTGCACATTGCCTGATATAATCTTTTAAAGTTCCAGTTTTCTTTATGGGACATAAAATAGGCTGGCAGGTAGAGTTAGCATTTTCAAATGCCAGTTGTTTTGTCACTATATTAGCTGCCTCGGAATTAGAAATTACTCTGTTTACCACCTCTGTGAGCCGTGAGAGAAAATCCTCATATGGCTCTTCAGGTTTTTGTTTGATATTAGAGAAGGAGAAGGTGGTTGAATCATTTCCTTCAGGCAATGATTGACAAGCCGCATTAGCACAGGCAGCTACTTGTTGAAGGGTCATTTTATCTAGTTTCGTTTGTTCTGGAAGTAAAGCATATTCATTATTCCCTATCAACATATTTTTTACAATATGTCTTGGACCATATATTAGGTTGCTAGCAGCCTGTTTTGGGGCTAGGTCTTCATATTCAGTTCTCCAAAGTATGAATTGTCCTCCAGATAAACAAACAAGCTTTAGCAACTGCCTTCCAATCATAGGGTGTCATCCGTCTGGCTGGTAAAATTTCTAATAATTGTAAAGTGTATGGGGCTGTAGACCCATATGAAGCACAAGCATGTTTTAATTCTTTTATCATTTTCATTTGAATGGGTTCCCATTGAATGGCTCCTGCCCCTTCCCCTCGCCTGCTATCAAACATTACAGGAAAGAAAGCTTCCAGGTGGGGATGAAAGTCATCTTTGGGGCTAGAAAGGACCCTTCTCTGGGGAACTCCTATGGGGGGGGGGGGCAGAGGAGGGCTGGATTATGCCATAGATTTGTCTTCATATTTCAAAGAGCTTTTAACTGTTTGATGTTTAGATCTTATGGATGTTTTAACTGGAGACATCTCCCTTAAGCTCCTAGGGGCATATGGCCTGATATGAGACATTTCTCTTGAGCTCCTGAGAGCAGAAGGCCTAATTGGGGAAGTTTCTCTTGAATTTCTAAGAGAGGTTGGTCTGATAGTGGATGTTTCCCTTAAACTCCTCGGAGCATATGGTCTCATTGGGGAAGTTTCTTTTAAACTCCTTGGAGCATCTTTATTTAACAAAGGCCAGTCTTCATCAGAATGATATTGAGTTATTTTTTCTTTCAAATTCTCCTCATCTGAGGGCTGGTTTCTAATCTCATCCCTATTATTTATCTTTTCCTGGGCAGTTATTGCAGGTATCATTTCATTTAACTGCCGATAGCTAGGTAAAGCCTCTTTTCCCTCCTTTTCCACTTTTATAGCTACATTTTTTTCTTCACTTTCCTCCTTAAGATGTACCTGTTCAGATTCAGGAGCAGGATCTAAAGCATCTCTAATTATATTCCATAAAGAAAAGTCATCTGTAGGCACATTTTCTGAGCCATGTTCAGTATGGTAAGATTTTAGTTGTTTTCCTACTCTCTCCCAGGTATCTAAGTTGATAGTGCCCTCCTCTGGAAACCAAGGACACTGTTCTTGTACAAATGAAAAAAATGAATGAATGTTAGTTTGCTTAACCTTAATTCTTCTTTTGCTTAACAATTGCAAGATTACTCCTATAAAAAGCTGTCTTTCTTTTGACTCACTGTTACCCATGTCAGAAAATTAAGATTTCGTAAAGAAGGTTTAGTTTCTTCCTTGTCAAAGTTTTTACCTTTGTCAAGGGGGTTTCCTTCAACCCGTAGAAAGTCTGCCTTGTCGAGGTTTCTACCCTTGTCAAGGGGGGTTTCTTTCAACCCATCTACGCTTCACTAAGGGGGGGTTTTTCTTTCAACCCGTCAAGTTCTTTCAACCCTTAAAACACTTCCCACTCCTTCTAACCCTACCTATCTTATGCGGGGGGTGGGGGGTGGGGGTGGTCCTAGGAACCCAAATGGTGCCCTATCCATCCCGTATTACTGAGCACTTTATGAGTCCTACCTTCGAATAGCCTGTTCCGGATGCCACTTGCTGGGGTTCAGCCCAGGTAGATCCAGGGAATTCAAAGAAGGATGGAGTCAGAGTCTGGGAAAGGACTATTTAATTAGATATATAAAGAGAGATTAAGAAAGAATAGTGTTCCCATCGCACCTCAAGAGGAGACAGTCTCTAATTGAAACTCGATAGGAAATCCAGGAGTCATGCCACAATTCAGAAAGACCTCGATATCCAAATCTACTGCAGAGAAACCTGGTTCCCTTGCACTGACTCGATTGTCACCCCGAGTATAAACTCCAAACACGATGGCAGGTGTGAGCCCTGTTGCACCACCAGAGAAAGCCACCATTCCTATGTCAGCTCCACAGGAAGCCCGACATGCCTTTGACAGTTCGAGAGGAAAATGGACTTGCATGTCTCCACACGAGACGAGGCCTGACTCCCCTGTTGAAACTCCATAGGAACCCCGAGATACATGTCAGCACTGGAGAGGAACCCTGAGGTTCTGGCCTCAGCTCCAGATGAGGACCTAGGACCCGGCACTGACTGGAGAGGAATTCTGAGAGACCCCCGCAACTCGCATGGAGACTGGATTTTCCTGAGGCAACACGAACGGGTTCTTGAGGTCCCTGTTGTAACTCGAGAGGAACCCCAAGTTTCCTGCTGCAACTTGAGTAAAACCAGGAGATTTACCCCTCAAGGAGAGATGAGGCCCATTTCCTTGGTGGCATCTCGAGAGAAATCCCATCTTCCCTCTTGAGCCTTGAAAGGGTTCTTGACACCCTGGATGCAACTCAAGAAGTTCCCTGACATACCCGTTTCCACTCGAGAGGAACACCGAGGTTCCCGCCAAAACTCAAGAAGAGCCCGGTTTTTTGCTCCTCATCTTGAGATGAGAGTCCATTTCCCTGCTTCTTCGGGAAAGGAATCTCAGTGTTCCCACTGCACGTCAAACAGAGGCGGTCTCAACTTGAAAGTCTAGAGGAACTCCAGGGGCCGTGACACCATTCCAAAAGACCCTGATGGCCTAATCAACTCATAATCCTGATTCCCTGGCACTGACTCAACTTTCACCCTGAGTATTGACTCCAAACACGATGGCATGTGTCACAGCCCTGTGCTACCTCAAGAAAAAGCCACAGATCCCTATGTCCACCCGACAGGAAGCCTGACACCACTGTTATAGCTCGAGAGGAAAGCAGACTTGCATGTCTCCACACAAAATGAGACCTGACTCACCTGTGAAACTCCATAGGAACTGTAAAATCCATGTCAGCACTGGAGAGGAACCCTAAGGTTCCGTCCTCAGCTCCAGATGAGGACCTAGGACCCAGCAACCACTGGAGAGGAATCCCGAGAGGCCCTTTGCAACTCACATGGAGACTGGACTTTCCTGAGGCAACACGAGTGGGTCCCTGACGCCCCCGTCATAAGTCGAGAGGAACCCCAAGTTCCTGCCACAACTCGAAAGAAACCAGGAGATTCTCCCCTCAATGTGAGATGAGGCCCTTTTCGGCAGCAGTGTCTTGAGAGAAATCCCACTTTCGCTCTTGAGCCTCAAAAGGGTTCTTGACACCCTTGATGCAACTCAAGAAGTTCCCCGACATACATGTGTCCATGCAATAAGAACACCGAGGGTCTCGCGAGAACTCAAGAAGAGCCCCATTTTCCCCTCCTTATCTGGAGATGAGTGTCCATTTCCCTGCTTTGTCGGGAAAGGAATCCTGGTGTTCCCATTGCACCCAAGAGGAGGCGGTCTCAACTTGAAAGTTTAGAGGAACTCCAGGGTCATGCCACCATTCCAAAAGACCCTGATGTCCCAATCCACTGCAGATACATCTGATTCCCCTGCACTGACTTGACTGTCACCCCGAGCATCGACTTAAAACACGATGGCATGTGTGACAGCCTTGTGGCACCTCGAGAGAAAGCCACAGACCCCTATGTCAACTCGACAGGAAGCCTGACACTACTGGTAAAGCTTCAGAGGAAAGCGCACTTGCATGTCTCCACTCGAGACGAGGCCTGACTCCCCTGTTGAAACTCCATAGGAACCCTGAGATCTATGTCAGCACTGGAGAGGAACCCTGAGGTGCCGGGGTCCAGCCTCGGTGGATCCAGGGTAATTCTAAGCGGAGATGGAGTCGGCGTTCTAGGAAAAAGCCATTTAATTGGAACTATAAAGAGAGATTAGAAAAGAATAGTGTAGTAGGAAAATTAGTGGAGAAAAGTGGCTGAATAATTCGGTTTACGTGGAAAACCAA
This sequence comes from Cephalophus harveyi, assembly GCA_006410635.1. Taxonomy (NCBI): domain Eukaryota; kingdom Metazoa; phylum Chordata; class Mammalia; order Artiodactyla; family Bovidae; genus Cephalophus; species Cephalophus harveyi. The sequence goes on along the minus strand of SJYT01058255.1, from coordinate 160,871 downwards.
TAAAACTCCAAGACAAGGAATTTGCACCATCTACATAGGCCACTGGCACTCACTTGGATAGTGGAGGTTGCCCTGCCTTGGGCTCCCTCTCGCGTGGCTCTTAGAAGCCAGGGCAAGTAAGTAGACATGGCGAACCTCCACACTCCAGATGGGAATTCAGCCAGAAAAGAAGAGAACGAGAAAAGACCACACTGGGGAAGCCAGTCTTTCCAGGAACTAGTCCGTTTACATTATTTTTCAGGTTTGCTTATATACTTTGTTATACATAGAGATTGAATACAAAGTCATGTGGGGTCAGCAGACCTGACCTTTATCAAAATCAAGTGCTTCATATAAATGTATATAAAAGGTCCTAGGTGGCTTTACATCATCTTCTGGCGATGAAGCCTGCCAACATTTTATGACCCTTTCTTTCTGATAATGGTCAGTCAACCAGAAAACCTATTTTCCAGGGGTGAATTTTCCTAAACCAGGCACCACCCTCCGAAGGTACCAGATAAAGTTGCTTTTCTATAGGGTGAAGCTGCAGAGGGTTACAATCGAGAAAGGAATTTACTTAGCCTAAGGTTTGACATGATTAATACCAAAGGCTAATACTTATTTCTCTTATTTGCTAGTTACATTTGTTAATGTGTATAAGGGCAATTGGAGGCAGGAGGAGAAGGGGACGACTGAGGATGAGATGGCTGGATGGCATCACAGACTCAATGGACGTGAGTCTGAGTGAACTCCGAGAGATGGTAATGAACACGGAGGCCTGGCGTGCTGTGATTCATGGTGTCGCAAAGAGTCGAACACGACTGAGTGACTGAACTGAACTGAACTGATAAGGGCAAGGAATATGGAGACTTAGCAGCAAATATTGGCCCAACAACTGAAAACCCTTCACCAGTATAATTTCCAACCAACCCACTATACTAATAATTTCTAACTTCCCAAAAGAATGTGTATTTAGAAAGTTTAAAGCATCTCATGCCTCTCATGGTTGGGAGGCTGTAAACAATCATATGTGGCCAGACGAACCTGCTCAGGCAGGCTAGACAACCTTCAGAGGAGTTTGTAAGTTGAATCACTCTTGTCACACCCAGGAATTTTTATTGACTGGAGCTGCAAGTTAACTCCTTCTCCGAGAGAGGTGGTGTGGGACAGCCCCCCATAAAGTTAGAGAAGTAGGTGAGAGCATAAAGCAGTAAAGTAGGCAGACTCTGGTTTTGGGGGTAGATGCTCGGGAACAGGGGGTCTCCTGAGGCTAGATCCCACCTTTGCATATGCCGAAGCCTCCTTCCTCATGAACTTTGCCATGGGTGGAGTTACTCACGTTGGCTCCCAGCACTGAGGTTCTGGCCTCAGCTTGAGATGAGGACCTAGGACCTGGCACTGACTGGAGAGGAATCCCGAGAGGCCTCTCACAACTCGCATGGAGACTGGACCTTCCTGAGGCAACACGAGTGGGTCCCTGAGGTCCCTGTCATAACTCAAGAGGAATCCCAAGTTTCCTGCCACAACTCGAGAAAAACCAGGAGATTCTCCCCTCAACATGAGATGAGGCCCTTTTCCGCTGTGTCGTCTCGAGAGAAATCCCACCTTCCCTCTTGAGCCTAGAAAGGGTCCTTGACACACATGAGGCAACTCAAGAAGTTCCCCAACATACCCTTCTCCACGCGAGAGGAACACCGAGGGTCCCGCCACAACTCAAGAAGAGCCCCGTTTTTCCCTCCTCATCTGGAGATGAGGGTCCATTTCCCTGCTTCATCAGGAAAGGAATCCATTTGTTCATGTCACACCTCAAGAGGAGGTGGTCTCAACTTGAAAGTAGAGAGGAACTCCAGTGGTCATGCCACCATTCCAAAAGACCCCAATGTCCCAATGCACTCCAGATACACCTGATTCACCTGCTCTGACTCGACTGTCACCCCGAGTATCGACTCACAACACGATGGCAGGTGTGACAGCCCTGTGGCACCTCGACAGAAAGACTCAGATTCCTATGTCAACTAGACAGGAAGCCTGACTCTACTATTACAGCTCGAAAAGAAAGCGGACTTGCATGTCTCCCACGAGGCCTGACTCCCCTGTGGAAACTCCATAGGAAACCCGAGATCCATGTCAACATTGGAGAGGAACCCTGAGGTTTAGCCTCAGCTCCAGATGAGGACCTAGGACTCGGCACCGACTGGAGAGGAATCCTGAGAGGCAACTCGCAGCTCGCATGGAGGCTGGACTTTCCTGAGGGAACAAGAGAGGGTCCCTGAGGTCCCCATCATAACTCCAGAGGAAGACCAAATTTCCTGCTGCAACTCGAGAAAAACAAGGAGATTCTCCCCTCAATGCGAGATGAGGACCTTTTCCACTGATGTGTCTCGAGATAAATCCCACCTTCCCTCTTGAGCATCGAAAGGGTCCTTGACACCCTGAGTGCAACTCAAGAAGTTCCCCAACATAACTGTCTCCACTCGAGAGGAACACTGAGGTTCCTGCCAGAACTCATAAAGATCCCCGATTTTCCCTCCTCATCTGTAGATGAGGGTCCATTTCCCTGCTTCATCAGGAAAGGAATCCCGGCATTTCCATTGCACCTCAAGAGGAGGTGGTCTTCACTTGAAACTCGAGAGGAACTCCAGGGGTCATGCCACGATTCCAAAAGACCCCAATGTCCAAATCCCTCTAGATACACCTGATTCCCCTGCACTGAGTCGACTACCACCTCGAGTATCGACTCACAACACGATGGCAAGTGTGACAGCCCTGTGGCACCTGGAGAGAAAGCCACAGATCCCTATGTCAACTTGACAGAAAGCCTGACACTACTGGTAAAGCTTCAGAGGAAAGCACACTTGCATGTCTCCACTTCGAACCTGCTCAGGCAGGCTAGACAACCTTCAGAGGAGTTTGTAAGTTGAATCACTCTTGTCACACCCAGGAATTTTTATTGACTGGAGCTGCAAGTTAACTCCTTCTCCGAGAGAGGTGGTGTGGGACAGCCCCCCATAAAGTTAGAGAAGTAGGTGAGAGCATAAAGCAGTAAAGTAGGCAGACTCTGGTTTTGGGGGTAGATGCTCGGGAACAGGGGGTCTCCTGAGGCTAGATCCCACCTTTGCATATGCCGAAGCCTCCTTCCTCATGAACTTTGCCATGGGTGGAGTTACTCACGTTGGCTCCCAGCACTGAGGTTCTGGCCTCAGCTTGAGATGAGGACCTAGGACCTGGCACTGACTGGAGAGGAATCCCGAGAGGCCTCTCACAACTCGCATGGAGACTGGACCTTCCTGAGGCAACACGAGTGGGTCCCTGAGGTCCCTGTCATAACTCAAGAGGAATCCCAAGTTTCCTGCCACAACTCGAGAAAAACCAGGAGATTCTCCCCTCAACATGAGATGAGGCCCTTTTCCGCTGTGTCGTCTCGAGAGAAATCCCACCTTCCCTCTTGAGCCTAGAAAGGGTCCTTGACACACATGAGGCAACTCAAGAAGTTCCCCAACATACCCTTCTCCACGCGAGAGGAACACCGAGGGTCCCGCCACAACTCAAGAAGAGCCCCGTTTTTCCCTCCTCATCTGGAGATGAGGGTCCATTTCCCTGCTTCATCAGGAAAGGAATCCATTTGTTCATGTCACACCTCAAGAGGAGGTGGTCTCAACTTGAAAGTAGAGAGGAACTCCAGTGGTCATGCCACCATTCCAAAAGACCCCAATGTCCCAATGCACTCCAGATACACCTGATTCACCTGCTCTGACTCGACTGTCACCCCGAGTATCGACTCACAACACGATGGCAGGTGTGACAGCCCTGTGGCACCTCGACAGAAAGACTCAGATTCCTATGTCAACTAGACAGGAAGCCTGACTCTACTATTACAGCTCGAAAAGAAAGCGGACTTGCATGTCTCCCACGAGGCCTGACTCCCCTGTGGAAACTCCATAGGAAACCCGAGATCCATGTCAACATTGGAGAGGAACCCTGAGGTTTAGCCTCAGCTCCAGATGAGGACCTAGGACTCGGCACCGACTGGAGAGGAATCCTGAGAGGCAACTCGCAGCTCGCATGGAGGCTGGACTTTCCTGAGGGAACAAGAGAGGGTCCCTGAGGTCCCCATCATAACTCCAGAGGAAGACCAAATTTCCTGCTGCAACTCGAGAAAAACAAGGAGATTCTCCCCTCAATGCGAGATGAGGACCTTTTCCACTGATGTGTCTCGAGATAAATCCCACCTTCCCTCTTGAGCATCGAAAGGGTCCTTGACACCCTGAGTGCAACTCAAGAAGTTCCCCAACATAACTGTCTCCACTCGAGAGGAACACTGAGGTTCCTGCCAGAACTCATAAAGATCCCCGATTTTCCCTCCTCATCTGTAGATGAGGGTCCATTTCCCTGCTTCATCAGGAAAGGAATCCCGGCATTTCCATTGCACCTCAAGAGGAGGTGGTCTTCACTTGAAACTCGAGAGGAACTCCAGGGGTCATGCCACGATTCCAAAAGACCCCAATGTCCAAATCCCTCTAGATACACCTGATTCCCCTGCACTGAGTCGACTACCACCTCGAGTATCGACTCACAACACGATGGCAAGTGTGACAGCCCTGTGGCACCTGGAGAGAAAGCCACAGATCCCTATGTCAACTTGACAGAAAGCCTGACACTACTGGTAAAGCTTCAGAGGAAAGCACACTTGCATGTCTCCACTCGAGACGAGGCCTGACTCCCCTGTTGAAACTCCATAGGAACCCCGAGATCCATGTCAGCACTGGAGAGGAACCCTGAGGTTTGGGCTTCAGCTCCAGATGTCGACCTAGGACCCAGCACCGACTGGAGAGGAATCCAAAGAGGCCCCTCGCAACTCGCATGGAGAATTGACTTTCCTGAGGCAACAGGAGTGGGTCCCTGAGGTCCCCATCTTAACTCAAGAAGAACCCCAAATTTCCTGCTGCAACTCGGAAAAACCAGGAGATTCGACCCTTAATGTGAGATGAGGCCCTTTTCCACTGTGGCGTCTCAAGAGAAATCTGACCATCCCTCTTGAGCCTCAGAAGGATCCGTGACAACCCGGATGCAACTCAAGAAGTACCCCGACATACCAGTCTCCACTCAAGAGAAACAGAAAGTCCTGCCACAACTCAAGAAGATCCCCGTTTTTGCCTTCCTCATCTCGAGATGAGGATGCATTTCCCTGCATCGTCGGGAAAGGAATCCCGGCAGTCCCGTCACACCTCAAATGGAGGAGGTCTTGACATGAAACTCGAGAGGAACTCCAGGGTTCATGCCACAATTTTGAAAGACCCCGATATCCAAATCAACTGCCGAGAAAGCTGGTTCCCCTGCACTGACTCGACTGTCACCCTGAGTATCAACTCCAAAAACGAAGGCAGGTGTGACAGCCATGTGTGACCTTGAGAGAAAGCCACCAATCTCTATGTCAAGTCCACAGGAAGCCTGAAACTCCTTCAACAGATCGAGAGGAAAATGGACTTGCATGTCTCCACATGAGACGAGGCCTGGCTCCCATGTCGAAACTCCATAGGAACCCTGAGATCCATGTCAGCACTGGAGAGGAAACCTGAGGCTCTGGCCTCAACTCCAGATGAAGACTTTGTCCCAGCACCAACTGGAGAGGAATCCCAAGAGGCCCCTCCCAACCCACATGGAGAATTGACTTTCCTGAGCAACAGGAGTGGGTCCCTGAGGTCCCCATCTTAATTTGAGAGGAATCCCAATTATCCTGCCACAACATGAGAAACATCATAAGATTCTCCCCTCAACGCGAGATGAGGCCCTTTTCTGCTGCAGTGTCTCAAGAGAAATCCCACCTTCCCTCTTGAGCCTCATAAGCGTCCATTACAACCTGGATGCAACTCAAGAAGCTTCCCGATGTACCTGTCTCCACTCGAGAGAAAAGGAAGTTCCCGCCACAACTCAAGAAGAGCCCTGTTTTGCCCTCCTCATCTCGAGATGAGGTTCCATTTCCCTGCATTGTTGGAAAAGGAATCCTGGCATTCCTGTCGCACCTCAAGAGGAGGAGGTCTTGACATGAAACTCGAGAGGAACTCCAGGGTTCGTGCCACAATTTTGAAAGACTCCAATATCTGAATCAACTGCAGAGAAAGCTGGTTCCCCAGCACTGACTCGACAGTCACCCTGTGTATCAACTGCAAACACGATGGAAGGTGTGACAGCTCTGTTGCAGCTCCAGAGAAAGCCATCAATCCCTATGACAACTAGACAGGAAGCTGACACACCTTTGACAGCTCGAGAGGAAGGGGGACTTGCATGTCTCCATACAAGACAAAGCCTGAGTCCCTGTGGAAGCTCCAGAGGAACCCCGAGATCCACGTCAGCACTGGAGAGGAAACCTGAGGTTCCGGCCTCAGCTCTAGTTGAGGACCTAGTACCAAGCAAAGACTGTAGTGGAATCCCGAGTGGCCCATCGCAACTTGCATGGAGACTGGACTTTCCTGAGGCAACACGAGCAGGTCCCTGAAGTCCCCATTGTAACTCGAGAGGAACCCCAAGTTTCCTGCTGCAGCTTGAGAGAAACCATGAGATTCTCCCCTCAACGCGAGATGAGGCCCTTTTCCCCTGCAATGAGAGAAATCCCATGTTCCCTCTTGAGCCTTGAAAGGGTCCTTGACACCCTGGGTGCAACTCAAGAAGTTCCCCGAAATTCCTGTCTCCACTCAAGGAACGCCAAGAATCCCGCCAAAACTCAAGAAGCGGCTCGTTTTTGCCTGCTTATCTCGAGAAGAGGGTCTATTTCCCTGCTTCTTCAGGAAAGGAATACCAGTGTTCCTGCCACACCTCAATAGGTGGCGGTCTCAACTTGAAAGTTGAGAGGAACTCCAGGGGTCATGCCACCATTCCAAAAGACTGTGATTTCCCAATCCACAGCAGATACACTTGATTCCCTGCACTGACTAGACTGTCACCCTGAGCATCGACTTAAAACATGATGGCATGTGTGACAGCCCTGTGGCACCTCGAGAGAAAGCCACAGATCCCAATGTCAACTCGACAGGAAGCCTAACACTACTGTTACAGCTTGAGAGGAAAGCAGTCTTGAATGTTTCCACACGAGACAAGGCCTGATTCTCTTATTGAAACTCCAGAGGAACCCCGAGATCCATGTCATCACTGGAGAGGTAACCTGAGGTTCTGGCCTCAACTCCAGTTGAGGAACTAGGACCTGGCACCGACTGGAGAGGAACCCAGAGAGCCCTCTCTCAACTCAAATGGAGACTGGATTTTCCTGAGGCAACAGGAGCGGGTCCCTGAGGTCCCCATCATAACATGAGAGGAACCCCAATTATCCTGCTGCAACCCAAGAAAAGCAAGGAGATTCTCCCCTCAATGCTAGATGAGGCCTTGGTCCACTGCAGTGTCTCAACAGAAATCCCACCTTTTCTTTTGAGCCTTGAAATGGTCCTTGACACCCTGGATGCAACTCAAGAATTTCCCCGACATACCCGTCTCCACTCGAGAGGAACACCGAGGTTCCCGCCACAACTCAAGAAGAGCACCATTTTTTGCTCTTCATCTCGAGATGAGGGTCCATTTCCCTGCTTCTTTGGGAAAGGAATCCCGGTATTCCCGCCACAACTCAAGTGGAGGTGGTATCAACTTGAAAGTCGAGAGGAACTCCAGGGGTCGTGCTATGATTCCAAAAGACCCCGATGTCCCAATCAACTCATAATCCACCTGATTCCCCTGCACTGACTCGACTGTCACCCCGAGTATCAACTCCAAACATGATGGCATGTTTGACAGCCCTGTGGCACCTCGAGAGAAAGCCACAGAACCCTATGTCCACTCGACAGGAAGCTTGACACCACTGTTACAGGTTGAGAGGAAAGCGGATTTGCATGTCTCCACACGAGACGAGACCTGATTCCCCTATGGAACTTCATGGGAACCGTGAAATCCATGTCAGCCCTGAAGAGGAAGCCTGAGGTTCCAGCCTCAGCTCCAGATGAGGAACGAGGACCTGACAGTGACTGGAGAGGAATCCTGAGAGGCCCCTCTCAACTCGTATGGAGAACTGAGTTTCCTGAGGCAACAGGAGTCGGTCCCTGAGGTCCCTGTCTTAATTCGAGAGGAACCCCAAGTTTCCTGCCACAATGTGAGAAAAACCAGGAGATTTCCCCACAATGTGAGATGAGGCCCATTCCATGGTGGCATCTCGAGAGAAATCCCACCTTCCCTCTTGAGCCTTGAAAGGGTATTTGACACCTTGGGTGCAACTCAAGAAGTTTCCCAACATACCCGTCTCCACTCGAGAGGAACACCGAGCTTCCCGCCAAAACTCAAGAAGAACCCCATTTTTCGCTCCTCATCTCGATGTGAGGGTCCACTTCCCTGCTTCTTTGGGAAAGGAATACCAGTGTTCCCACTGCACCTCAAGAGGTGGCAGTCTCAACCTGAAAGTTGAGAGGAACTCCAGGGATCGTGCCACCATTCCAAAAGACCCTGATGTCCCAATCCACAGCAGATACACTTGATTCCCCTGCACTAACTCAACTGTCACCCCGAGTATCGACTCACAACATGATGGCACATGTGACAGCCCTGTGGCACATCGAGAGAAAGCCAAAGATCCCTATGTCAACTCGATAGAAAGCTTGACACTACTGTTACAGCTCGAGACAAAAGTGGACTTGCATGTCTCCACACGAGACGAGGCCTGACTCCCCTGTGGAAACTCCAGAGGAACCCTGAGATCCATGTCAGCACTGGAGAGGAATCCTGAGATTCCAGCCTCAGCTCTAGTTGAGGACCTAGAACCCGGCACTGACTAGGGAGGAATCCCGAGAGGCCCGTTGCAACTTGCATGGAGGTGGGCTTTCCTGGGGCAACCTGAGCGGGTCGCTGAGGTCCCCATCGTAACTCGAGAGGAGCCCTAAGTTTCCTGCCGCAACTCAAAAAAAACCCAGGAGATTCTCCCCTCAACGCGAGATGAGGCCCATTTCCACGGTGGTGTCTCGAGAGAAATCCCACCTTCCCTCTTGAGCCTCGAAAGGGTGCTTGACACCCTGGAGGCAACTCAAGAAGTTCCCTGACATACCTGTCTCCACTTGAGAGAAACAGAAGGTCCCACCACAACTCAAGAAGAGCCCCGTTTTGCCCTCCTCATCTAAAGATTAGGATCCTATCCCTGCATCATTGGGAAAGGAATCCCGGCGTTCCCGTCACACCTCAACTTGAGGCGGTCTCAACTTGAAACTCGAGAGGAAATCCAGGGGTCATGCCACAATTCAGAAAGGCCCCAATATCCGAATCCACTGCAGAGAAACCTGGTTCCCCTGCACTGACTCAACTGTCACCCTGAGTATCAACTCCAAACACGATGGCAGGTGTGACAGCCCTGTTGCACCTCCAGAGAAAGTCATCATTCCCTATGTCAACTCGACAGGAAGCCTGACACGTCTTTGACAGCTTGAGAGAAAAATGGACTTGCATGTCTCCACTTGAGACAAGGCTTGAATCGCCTGTTGAAACTCCATAGGTACCCCAAGATCCATGTCAGCACTGGAGAGGAACCCTCAGGTTCCCACCTCAGCTCCAGATGTTGACCTAGGACCCGGCACCTACTGTAGAGGAATCCCGAGAGGCCCCTCTCAACTTGCAGGTAGAATTGACTTTCCTGAGGCAACAGGAGCAGGTCCCTGAGGTCCCCATCTTAACTCGAGGTGAAGGTGAAGGTGAAGGTGAAGTCGCTCAGTTGTGTCTGACTCTTTGTGACCCCGTGGACTGTAACCTACTAGGCTTCTCTGTCCATGGCATTCTCCAGGCAAGAATACTGGAGTGGATTGCCATTTCCTTCTCCAGGGGATCTTCCTGACCCAGGGATCGAACCCAGGTCTCCTGCATTGGAGGCAGACGCTTTAACCTCTGAGCCACCAGGGAAGTCCCTGAGGAATCCCAAATTTCCTGCCGCAACTCAGAAAAACCAGGAGATTCGACCCTCAACACGAGATGAGGCCCTTTTCTGCTGCGTCGTCTCAAGAGAAACCCCACCTTCACTCTTGAGCCTACAAAGGGTCCTTGAAACCCTAGATGCAACTCAAGAAGTTCCCCAACATTCCCGTCTCCACTTGAGAGGATCACTGAGGGTCCTGCCACAACTCAAGAAGAGCCACGTTTTTCCTTCCTCATCTCAAGATGAGGGTCCATTTCCCTGATTCATCGGGAAAGGAATCCTGGCATTCCCGTTGCACCTCAAGAGGAGGCGGTCTCAACTTGAATGTCGAGAGGAATGCCAGGGGTCGTGCCACCATTCCAAAAGTCCCCGATGTCCCAATCCACTCCAGATACACCTGATTCCCCATGCACTGACTCGACTGTCACCCTGAGTATTGATTCACAATATGATGTCATGTGGAACAGCCCTGTGGCACCTCGAGACAAAGCCACAGATCCCTATGTCAACTCGACCTGAAGCCTGACACTATGGTTACAGCTTGAGAGGAAAGCGGACTTGCATGTCTCCACATGAGACGAGGCATGACTCCCCTGTTTAAACTCCCTAGGAACACCGAGATCCATGTCAGCCCTGGAGAGGAACTCTGAGGTTCCGGCCTCAGCTCCAGATGAGGACCTAGGACCCGGCACCGACTGGAGATGAATCCTGAGAGGTCCCTGGCAATTTGCATGGAGACTGGACTTTTCTGAGACAACATAAGCGGGTCCCTGAGGTCCCCATCTTAACTCGAGAGGAACCCCAAGTTTGCTGCCGCAACTCGAGAAATACCAGGAGATTCTCCCCTTAATGTGAGATGAGGTCCCTTTTCTGTGGCGGCATCTCGAGTGAAATCCCACTCCCGCGAGCCAGCCCAGGAGATCCCATCCATGACAAAGTCATGCAGAGAGACCTGAGTGGCAAGGTGAGTCAGGTCTCAAGGGGTCCTCTGCCTGAGCATCTACCCCAAAACCAAAACCTGTCTGTTTACTGTCTGCTATTCTGTACTCTTCTGATATTACAGGGGGCTATCCCGACCACCTTTCTCTGGAAAAATTTAACTTAGAGGTCCATTTAACAGTCTCCTTCATATAAAATAAGTCTGGTCTTAAACCCCTCTGATAGCTTTCTAATTTACCTGACTGCTCTGTCCGGATTTTTACAAATACACTTATGAATTGTTTACGACCTCCAACCGCGAGAGGCACGAGGCTTAAAACATCTTAAAGATATACAGCCTTTAAAGCTAAGAACTAGTTTGATTTTTGAATTAATGTTTACCACCAGGCCTCCATATCCTTTATCTTTTAGGCACCTGGGAGGATATTAATCAATGTAAACAGGATGCAGAAATAGGAATATAGTAGTTTTGATGTTAGCAGCATTAGACTTTTGAGTTAGTGAATTTTCTTTTTGTTATAAATCACTGTACTCTTCTTTCCTTCTTATAAATTGTGGTGTCCTTGCTATGTAAGAATGTACATTATTTATTGATTTCTGAGAGTGGCACCAGACTTTGGGAAGAACAACACTATTAAGGCAAATAAGTTCTCTAGTTGACAGACCCTTATCAGAAAAGGGCCGTAAAATGTTAATTGGCCTTCTGGCCAAAAGTTGATGTAAATCACCTAAGATTTGTGTATACAACTAGATATGCAGAGAGAAAGCCTGGTTTCGATAAGAGTCAGGGCTGCTGATGCTGCTTAATTTTTTATTATCCATTGATCTCTATGTACAACCAAAAATATGTAAAGCCTTTATGGACAATGGGGTGGACAGTCACTGGAAAGACTGGATTCCCCCATGTCAAATCATTCTCTCTCTCTTTCCCTCCCTCTCCTTTTTAGGCTGAATTCCCATCTAGGGCATGAAGCCTCACCATGTCTACTTACTTGCCCTGGCTTCTCCCTCCCATGCGAGAGGGAGACAAGGCGGGGCAGTCTCCATTATTCAAACAGGGGCCAGTGGCCTAACGTAGATGGTGCAAACCTCCTGTCTCAAGGTTTTATTAGTTCTAAACGTAAACCAAGTGATTCAGCCTCTTTTCTCCACTAAAATTTCCTACTACACTATTCTTTTCTAATCTATTTATTTCTAAATAGGTAAGTATTCCTTGACTACACCATCTCCCTTTCGAATTACTGTGGATCCACAGGGGCTGGACCACGGCATCCCACCTTTCTTCTTAAGCCTCAAAAGGGTCCTGACACCCTTGATGCAACTCAAGAAGTTCCCGGCATACCCGAAAGTGTCCTTCACACCCTTGCTGCAACTCAAGAGGTTCCCGACATAACCATCTCCACACGAGAGGAACACCGAGGGTCCTGCCAAACTCAAGAGGAGCCCCGTTTCCCCCTCCTCCCTTCGAGATGAGGGTTCCTTTCCCTGCTTCGTCGGGAAAGGATTCCCGGCATTCCTGTCACATTTCAAGAGGAGGTGCTCTAAACAGGAAAGTCAAGAGGAACTCCAGGGGTCTTGTCACCATCCCAAAAGACCCCCAAATGTCTCAGTCCACTCCAGAGGAACCTGATTTCCCTGCACTGACCCTACTGTCACCTGGAGTATCGACTCACACCACGATGGCACGTGTGACAGCCCTGTGGGAAAGCCTCAAGGGAAAGCCACAGATCCCTGTGTCAACTCAACAGGAAGCCTGACACTGCTGCTACAGCTTGGGAAGAAAGTGGACGTGCATGTCTCCACTCGAGACGAGCCCTGACTCCCCTGTGGAGACTCCAGAGGAACCCAAGGTCCATGTCTGCACTGGAGAGGAAACCTCAGATTCTGGACTCAGCTCCCGATGAGGACTTAGGACCCGGCAGCGACTGGACAGGAATCCCAAGAGACCCCTCAAAACTCGCATGGAGACTGGCATTTCCTGAGGCCACATGAGTAGGTCCCTGAGGTTCATGTCATAACTCGAGAGGAACCTGCCACAACTCTAGAAAAACCAAGAAGTTCTCCCCTCCAGGCGAGATGAGGCCCTTTTCGGCTGTGGCATCCCGAGTGAAATCACACCTTCCCTCTTGAACCTCGAAAGGGTCTTTCACACCCTTGCTTCAACTCAAGAAGTTCCCCGACATACCCGTCTCCACTTGAGAGGAACACCGAGGGTCCTGCAAAACTCAAGAGGAGCCCCGTTTCCCCCTCCTCCATTCAATATGAGGGTTCCTTTCCCTGATTCGTTGGGAAAGGATCTCTGGCGTTACAGTCGCATCTCAAGAGGAGGTGCTCTCCACAGGAAAGTGGAGAAGAACTCCAGGGGTCATGCCACCATTCAAAAATACCCCCAAATGTCTCAGTCCACTCCAGGTGACCCTGATTTCCCTGCACTGCCTTGACTGTCACCCCGAGTATCGACTCACAGAACGGTGGCACATGTGACAGCCCTGTGGAAAAACCTTGAGGGAAAGACACATGTCCCTGTGTCAACTCACGGGAAGCTGACACTGCTGCTACAGCTCGGGTGGAAAGTGGACGTGCATGGCTCCACTCGAGACGAGGTCTGACACCCCTGTGGAGACTCCATAGGAACCCCAAAATCCATGTCACCACTGGAGAGGAAACCTCAGGTTCCTGCCTCGGCTCCAGACGAGGACTTAGGACCCAGCACTGACTGGAGAGGAATCACGAGAGGCCCCTAGAAACTCGCATGGAGACTGGCCTTTCCTGAGGCCACATGAGTGGGTCCCTGAAGTCCCCATCATAAGTTGAGAAGAACCTGTCGCAACTCGAGAAAAACCAGGATGTTCTCCCCTCCAGGCGAGATGAGGCCCTTTTCCGCGGTGGCATCTCGAGGATAATCTCACCTTACCTCTTGAACCTCGTAAGGGTCCTTCACACCCTTGCAGCAACTCAAGAAGTTCCCTGACCTACCCGTCTCCCCTCAAGAGGAACACCGAGGGTCCCACCAAAATCAAGAGGAGCCTCGTTTCCCCATCCTCTGCTAGAGATCAGGATTCCTTTCTCTCCTTCATCGGGAAAGGATTCCGGCATTCCCGTCACATCTCAAGAGGAGGCGCTCTCAACAGGAAAGTCGAGAGGAACTCCAGGTGTCATGCCACCATTCCAAAAGACCCTTCAAATGTCTCAGTCCACTCCACAGGAACCTGATTTCCCTGTACTGCCCCGACTGTCACCCCAAGTATCGACTCACACTAAGGTGGCACGTGTGATAGCCCTGTTGGAAAGCCTCGAGGGAAAGCCACAGATCCCTGTGTCAACTCGATGGGAAGCCTGACACTGCTTCTAAAGCTCAGGAGGAAAGCAGATGTGCATGTCCCCATTCTAGATGAGGCCTGACTCCCCTGTGGAGACTCCAGTGGAACCACAAGATCCATGTCAGCACTGGAGAGGAAACCTCATTTCCGGGCTTGGCTCCAGATGAGGACTTAGGACCCGGGACCCACTGGAGAGGTATCCCGAGAGGCCCCTCGCAACTCGCATGGAGACTGACCTTTCCTGAGGCCACACGAGTGGGTCCCTGAGGTCCCCGTTGTAACTCGAGAGAAACCTGGTGCAACTCGAAAAAAACCAGGAGGTTCTCCCCTCCAGGCGAGATGAGGCCCTTTTCTACTGCTGTGACTTGAGGGAAATCACACCTTCCTTCGTGAACCTCGAAAGGGTTCTTCACACCCTTGCTGCAACTCAAGAAGTTCCCCGACATATCTGTCTCCACACGAGAGGAACACCAAGGGTCCCGCCAAACTCAAGAGGAGCCCCGTTTCTCCTCCTCTGCTTGAGATGAGGGTTTCTTTTCCTGCTTCGTCAGGAAAAAATTCCCAGCATTCCCATAGCATCTCAAGAGGATGCGCTCTCAACAGGAAAGTAGAGAGGAACTCCAGGGGTCATGCCACCATTCCAAAAGACCCCCAAATGTCTCAGTCCACTCCAGAGGAACCTGATTTCCCTGCACTGCCTTGGGTGTCACCCTGAGTATCGACTCACACCACGGTGGAACGTGTGACACCCCTGTGGGAAAGCCTCGAGGGAAAGCCAGATATCCCTGTGTCAACTCGATGGGAAGCCTGACACTGCTGCTACAGCTCGGGAGGAAAGCGAACGTGCATGTCTCCACTCGAGACGAGGCCTGACTGCCCAGTGGAGACTCCAGAGGAACCCCAAGATCCATGTTAGCACTGGAGAGGAATCCTCAGGTTCTGGCCTCAGCTACAGACGAGACCTTAAGACCGGGCACCGACTGGAGAGGAATCCCGAGAAGCCCCAGGAAGCTCACATGGAGACTGGCCTTTCCTGAGGACTCACGAGCGGGTCACTGAGGTCCCCGTTGTAACTCAAGAGGAACTGCAGCAACTAGAGAAAAACAAGGAGGTTCTCCCCTCCAGGCGAGATGAGGACCTTTTCTGATGCGGCGTCTTGAGGGAAATCACACCTTCCCTCTTGAACCTCGAAAGGGTCCTTCACACCCTTGGTGCAACTCAGGAAGTTCCCCGACACTCCCGTCTCCACTCGAGAGGAACACCGAGGGTCCCGCCACAATTCAAGCGGAGCCCCGTTTCCCTCTCCTCTGCTCGAGATGAAGGCTTCTTTCCCTGCTTCATCGGGAAAGGATTTCCGGCATTCTCATCACATCTCAAGTGTAGCCGCTCTCCAAAGGAAAGTCGAGAGGAACTCCAGGGGTCATGCCACCATTCCAAAAGACCCCCAAATGTCTCAGTCCACACCAGAGTAACCTGATTTCCCTGCACTGCCTCGAATGTCACCCTGAGTATCGACTCACGCCATGGTAGCACGTGTGACAGCCCTGTGGGAAAGCCTCGAGGGAAAGCCAGAGATCCCTGTGTCAACTCGATGGGAAGCCTGACACTGCTGCTACAGCTCGGGAGGAAAGTGGACATGCATGTCTCCACTCAAGACGAGGCCTGACTGTCCAGTGGAGACTCCAGAGGAACCCCAAGATCCATGTCAGCACTGGAGAGGAATCCTTAGGTTCTAGCCTCGGCTACAGATGAAGCCTTAAGACCCGGCGCCGACTGGAGAGGAATCCCGAGAGGCCCCAGGAAACTCGCATGGAGACTGGCCTTTCCTGAGGACTCATGAGCAGGTCACTGAGGTCCCCAATATAACTCGAGAGGAACCTGCAGCAACTCGAGAAAAACAAGGAAGTTCTCCCCTGCAGGCAAGATGAGGCCCTTTTCTGATGCGGCGTCTTGAGGGAAATCACACCTTCCCTCTTGAACCTCAAAAGGGTCCTTCACACCCTTGGTACAACTCATGAAGTCCCCAAAACTCCCGTCTCCACTCAAGAGGAACACCGAGGGTCCCGCCACAATTCAAGAGGAGTAACATTTCCCTTTCCTCTGTTCAAGATGAGGGCTCCTTTCCCTGCTTCGTCGAGAAAGGATTTCCAGCATTCCCATTGCATCTCAAGTGTAGCCGCTTTACAAAGGAAAGTCGAGAGGAACTCCAGGGGTCGTGCCATCATTCCAAAAGACCCCCAAATGTCTCAGTCCACACCAGAGTAACATGATTTCCCTGCACTGCCTTGAATGTCACCCTGAGTATCGACTCACGCCACGGTAGCACGTGTGATAGCCCTGTGGGAAAGCCTCAAGGGAAAGTCAGATCCCTGTGTCAACTCGATGGGAAGCCTGACACTGCTGCTACAGCTTGAGAGGAAAGCGGACATGCATGTCTCCACTCGAGACGAGGCCTGACTCCAATGTGGAGACTCTAGATGTACCCCAAGATCCATGTCAGTACTGGAGAGGAAACCTTAGGTTCCAGCCTTGGCTCCAGACGAGGACTTAGGACCCGACACAGATTGAGAGGAATCCCGAGATGCCCGTTGCAACTCGCATGGAGACTGGGGCCGGGAGTGGGTCCCTGAGGTCCCCATTGTAACTCAAGAGGAACCTGCTGCAACTCGAAAAAAATCAGGAAATTCTCCCCTCGAGGCGAGATGAGGCCCTTTTCCACTCCGGCATCTCGAGTGAAATCACACCTTCCCTCTTGAAACGGTTTTTCACACCCTTGCAGCAACTCAAGAAGATCCCCGACATAACCGTCTCCACTGGAGAGGAACGCTGATGGTCCCGCGAAAGTCAAGAGGAGCCCCGTTTGCCCCTCCTCCGCTCGATATGAGGGTTCCTTTCCCTGCTTCATCCGGAAAGAATTCTCGGCTTTTCCATCGCATCTCAAGAGGAGGCACTCTCAAAAAGAAAGTCCAGAGGAACTCCAGGGGTCGTGCAACCATTCAAAAAGACCCCCAAATGTCTAAGTACACTTCAGATGAACCTGATTTCCCTGAGTTGCCTCGACTGTCACCCCAAGTATTGATTTACACAATTGTGGCACGTGTGACAGCCCTGTGGGAAAGCCTCAAGGGAAAGCCACAGATCCCTGTGTCAACTCAACGGGAAGCCTGACACTGCTGCTACAGCACGGGAGGAAAGTGGACGTGCATGTCTCCACTAGAGACGAGGCTTGACTCCCCTGTGGAGACTCCAGAGGAACACCAAGATCCATGTCAGCACTGGAAAGGAAACCTCAGGTTCCGGCCTCGACTCCAGATGAGGACGTTGGACGTGGCACCAACTGGAGAGGAATCCCGAGAGGCCCCTCACAACTCACATGGAGACTGGCCTTTCCTGAGGCCACATGAGAGGGTCCCTGAGGTCCCTGTCATAACTCGAGAGGAGCCTTCAGCAACTCGAGAAAAATCAGAAGGTTCTGCCCTCCAGGCGAGATGAGGCCCTTTTCCGTTGCGGCGTCTCGAGGGAAATCACACCTTCCCTCTTGAACCTCAAAAGGATTCTTGACACACTTGCAGCAGCTCAAGAAGTTCCCCGACATACTCGTCTCCACTCGAGAGGAACACCAAGGGTCCGGCCAAACTCATGAGGAGCTCCGTTTCCCTCTATTCCACTCGTGATGAGGGTTTCTTTCCCTGCTTCATTGGGAAAGGATTCCCGGCATTCTCGTTGCATCTCAAGAGGAGGCGCTCTCAACAGGAAAGTCGAGAGGAACTCCAGGGGTCCTGCCTCCATTCCAAAAGACCACCAAATGTCTCAGTTCACTCCAGTGGAACCTGATTTCCCTGCACTGCCTCGACTGTCGCCCTGAGTATCAACTCACACCATGGTCGCCCACGTGACAGCTCTGTGGGAAAGCCTCAAGGGAAAGCCACATATCCCTGTGTCAACACGTTGGGAAACCTGACACTGCTGCTACAGCTTGGGAGGAAAGCAGACGTGCATGTCTCCACTCGTGACGAGGCCTGACTCCTCTTTGGAGACTACAGAGAAACACCAAGGTCCATGTCAGGACTGGAGAGGAAAGCTCAGGTTTTGGCCACAGCTCCAGACGAGGACTTAGGACCCGGTACCATCTGGAGAGGAATCCCGAGAGGTCCCTCACAACTCACAAGGAGACTGGCCTTTCCTGAGCCCACACGAGCGGGTCCCTGAGGTCCCTGTCGTAACTCGAGAGGAACCTGCTGCAACTCGTGAAAAACCAGGAGGTTCTCCCATCCAGGCGAGGTGAGGCCATTTTCCACTGCGGCATCTCAAGGGAAATCACACCTTCCATTTTGAACCTTGAAAGGATCCTTCACACCCTGGCAACAACTTAAGAAGTTCCCAGACAGACTCGTTTTCACTTGAGAGGAACACTGAGGGTTCCGTCACAAATCAAGAGGAGCCCCATTTACCCCTCTTCCGTTCGAGATGAGTGTTCCTTTCCCTGCTTCTTTGGGAAAGGATTCCCAGCGTTCCATCGCATCTCAAGAAGAGGCGCTCTCAACAGGTAAGTTGAGAGGAACTGCATGGTTCATGCCACCATTCCAAAAGACCCCCAAATGTCTCAGTCCACTCCAGAGGAACCTGATTTCCCTGCACTACCTCGGCTGTCTCCCTAGGTATTGACTCATGCCACAGTGGCACATGTGACAACCCTGTGGAAAGCATTGAGTGAAAGCCACAGATTTCTGTGTCAACTCAACGGGAAGCATGACACTGCTGCTACAGATCGGGAGGAAAGCTGACGTGCATGTCTCCACTCGAGACGAGGCCTGACTTCCCTGTGGAGACTCCAGAGGAACCCCAAGATCCATGTAAGCACTGGAGAGGAAACCTCAGGTTCCAGCCTTGGCTCCAGATGAGGACTTAGCCCCCCGTACAGACTGGAGAGGAATCCCGAGAGGCCCCTCGCAACTCACATGAAGAGTGGCCTTTCCTGAGGCTACACGAGTGGGTCCCTGAGGTCCCTGTTGTAACTCGAGGGAAACTGGCCGCAACTCGAGAAAAACCAGGAAGTTCTCCCCTCCAAGCGAGATGAGGCCCTTTTCCGCTGTGGCATCTTGACGGAATCACACTGTCCCTCTTGAACCTTGAAAGGTTGCTTCACACCCTTGCAGCAACTCAAGAAGTTAGCTGACATACCAACCTCCACTCAAGAGGAACACCGAGGGTTCTGCAACAACGCAAGAGGAGCCCCGTTTCCTCCTCCTCCGTTTGAGATGAGGGTTCCTTTCCCTGCTTCGTCGGGAAAGGATTCCCGGCATTCCCGTTGCATCTCAAGAGGAGGCTCTCTCAACAGAAAAGTCGAGAGTAACTCCGAGGATCATGCCACCATTCCAAAAGACCCCAAAAAGTCTCAGTCCACTCCAGAGGAACCTGATTTCCCTGCACTGCCTCGACTGTCACCCCGAGTATTGACTCACAACACGGTGGCACGTGTGACAGCCCTGTGGGAAAGCCTCGAGGGAAAGCCACAGATCACATTGTCAACTCGGCGGGAAGCAGACACTGCTTCTACAGCTCGGGAGGAAAGCTGACGTGCATGTCTCCACTCTAGACGAGAACTTACTCCCTTGTGGAGACTCCAGGTGAAACCCAAGATACATGTCAGCACTGGAGAGGAAACCTCAGGTTCTGGCCTCGGCTCCAGATGAGGACTTAGGACCTGGCACCAACTGCAGAGGTATACTGAGAGGACCCTCCCAACTCCCATGGAGACTGGCTTTTCCTGGGGCCACATGAGTGGGTCCCTGAGGTCCCTGTCGCAGCTCAAGAGGAGGCACTCTCAACAGGAAAGTCGAGAGGAACTCCAGAGGTCATGCCACCATTACAAAAGACCCCCTAATGTCTCAGTCCACTCCATAGGAACCTGATTTCCCCTCACTGCCTTGACTGTCACCCCGAGTATCGACTTACACCACGGTGGCACGTGTGACAGCCCTGTGGGAAAGCCTCGAGGGAAAGTCAGAGATCCCTGTGTCAACACCACGGGAAGCCTGACACTGCTGCTACACCTTTGGAGAAAAGAGGACGTGCATGTCTCCAGCTGAGACGAGGCCTGACTCCCCTGTGGAGACTCCAGAGGAACTCCAAGATCCATGTCAGCACTGGAGAAGAAACCTCAGGTTCTGGCCTCGGCTCATGATGAGAACTTAGGACCCCACACTGACTGGAGAGGAATCTCCAGAGGCCCCTCGCAATTCGCATGCAGACTGGCCTTTCCTGAGGCCACATGAGTGGGTCCCTGAGGTCCCCGTCATAACTTGAGAGGAATCTGCCACAATTCGAGAAAAACTAGGAGGTTCTCCCCTCCAGGCGAGATGAGGCCCTTTTCCGCTGCTTTGGCTCAAGGGAAATCACACCTTCCCTCGTGAACTTCGAAAGGGTCCTTCACACCCTAGCAGCAACTCAAGAAGTTCCCCAACATAGCCGTCTCCACTCGAGAGGAACACCGAAGGTCATGCCACGACTCAAGAGGAGCCCCGTTTCCCCCTCCTCCGCTCGACATGAGGGTTCTTTCACTGCTTCATCGGGAAAGGATTCCCGGCATACTTGTCACATCTCAAGAGGAGGCGCTCTCAACCGAAAAGTGAGAGGAACTCCAGGGGTCATGCCACCATTCCAAAAGACCCCCAAATATCTCAGTCCACTACAGAGGAAGCTGATTTCCCTGCTCTGACTCTACTGTCACCCTGAGTACCGATTCACACCACGGTGGCACGTGTGACAGCCCTGTAGGAAAGCCTCGAGGGAAAGCCACAGATCCCTGTGTCAACTCGACAGCAAGTCTGAAACTGCTGCTACAGCTCGGGAGGAAAGCGGATGTGCATGTCTCCACTCGAGACGAGGCCTGACTCCCCTGTGGAGACTCCACAGGAACCCCAAAATCCATGTCAGCACTGGAGAGGAAAACTCAGGTCCCAGCCTCGGCTCCAGACGAGGACTTATGACCCAGCACCACATCTCACATAGAGACTGGCCTTTCCTGAGGCACACGAGCGGGTCCCTGAGGTTCCCATTGTAACTCGAGAGGAACCTGCTGCAACTCGAGAAAAACCAGGAGATTCTCCCCTCCAGGTGATATGAGGCCCTTTTCTGCTGCAGTGTCTCAAGGGAAATCACACCTTCCCTCTTGAACCTCAAAAGGGTCCTTCACACCTTTGCAGAAACTCAAGAAGATCCCTGACATACTGGTCTCCACTTGAGAGGAACACAGAGGATCCTGCCACAACCCAAGAGGAGCCTTGTTTGCCCCTCCTGCGCTCGAGATGAGGGTTCCTTTCCTTGCTTCATCGGGAAAGGATTCCCGCCATTCCAGTCGCATCTCAAGAGGAAGCGCTCTCCACAGGAAAGTCGAGAGGAACACCAACGGTCATTCCACCATTCCAAAAGACACCCAAATATCTCAGTCCACTCAAGATGAACCTTATTTCCCTGCACTGCCTCGACTGTCACCCTGAGTATCGACTCACATCATGGTGGCACATGTGACAGCTCTGTGGGAAAGCCTCGAGGGAAAGCCATAGATTCCTGTTTAAACTCGACAGGAAGACTGACAGTGCTGCTACAGCTCGGGAGGAAAGCGGACGTACATGTCTCCACTCGCGTGAGGCCTGACTCCCTTGTGGAGACTCCAGAGGAACCCCAAGATCCATGTCAGCAGTGGAGAGGAAACCTCAGGTTCCAGTCTAGGCTCCAGACCAGGACTTAGGACCCGGCACCGACTGGAGAGGAATCCCGAGAGTCCCGTCACAACTTGCATGGAGACTGGCCTTTCCTGAGGTCACATGAGCGGGACCGTAAGTTGCCCGTTGTACCTCGAGAGGAACCTGCCGCAACTAGAGAAAAACCAGGATGTTCTCCAGTCCAGGTGAGATGAGGCCCTTTTCCGCTGCAGCGTCTCAAGGGAAATCACACCTTCCCTCTTGAACCTTGAAAGGGTCATTCACACCCTTGCAGTAACTCAAGAAGTTCCCTGACATACCTGTCTCCACTCGAGAGTAACACCGCAGTTTCCACCACAACTCAAGAGGACCCCCGTTTCCCCCTATGCTGCCCGACATGAGGGTTCCTTTCCCTGCTTCACCGGGAAAGGATTCCCAGAGTTCCCATCTTAAAAGGAGGCGTTCTCAACAGGAAAGTCGAGAGGAACTCCAGGGATTGTGCCACCATTCCAAAAGACCCCCAAATATCTCAGTCCATTCCAGATGAACCTGATTGCCCTGAAATGCCTCGACTGTCACCCCGAGTATCAACTCACACCACGGTGGCATGTGTGACAACCCTGTGGGAAAGCCTTGAGGGAAAGTCACAGATCCCTGTGTCAACTAGACAGGAAGCCTAACACTGCTGCTAAACCTCGGGAGGAAAGCAAATGTGCATGTCTCCACTCGAGATGAGACCTGACTTCCCTGTGGAGACTCTGGAGGAACCCCAAGATCCATCTCAGCACTGGAGAGGAAAACTTAGATTACGGCCTTGTCTCTAGATGAGGACTTAGGAACCGGCACTGACTGGAGAGGAATCCCGAGAGGTCCCTCGCAAATCGTATGGAGACTGGCCTTTCTGAGGCCACATGAGCGGGTCCCGGAGGTCCCCGTTGTAATTTGAGAGGAACTTGCTACAGCTCGAGAAATACCAGGAGGTTCTCCCCTTCAGGCGAGATGACCTTTTCCATTGCGCCATCTCGAGGGAAATCACACCTTCCCTCTTGAACCTCGAAAGGGTCCTTCACACCCTTGCAGCAACTCAAGAAGTTCCCTGACATACACGTTTACCCTCATGAGGAACACCGAGGGTCCCTCCACAACTCAAGAGGAGCCCCGTTTCCCCCTCTTCCACTAGAGATGAGGGTTCCTTTCACTGCTTCATTGCGAAAGGATTCCCGCCATTCCCGTTGCATCTCAAAAGGAGGTGCATTCAACAGGAAAGTTGAGAGGAAATCCAGGGGTCGTGACACCATTCCAAAAGACCCCCAAAGGTCTCAGTCCACTCCAGAGGAACATGATTGCCCTGCACTGCCTCGACTGTCTCCCCGAGTATTGACTGACACCACGGTGGCACGTGTGACAGCCCCGTGAGAAAGCCTCGAGAGAAAGCCACAGATCCCTGTGTCAACTCGACGGGAAGACTGACACTGCTGCTAAAGCTCGGGAGGAAAGTGGACCTGCATGTCTCCACTCGAGACGAGGCCTGACTCCACTGTGGACACTCCAGAGGAACTGAAAGAGCCATGTCAACACTGGAGAGGAAACCTCTGGTTCCAGCCTCAGCTCCAGATGAGGACTTAGGACCCGGAACTGACTGGAGAGGTATCCTGAGAGGCCCCTCTCAACTCGCATGGAGACTGTCTCCAGGGATTGTGCCACCATTCCAAAAGACCCCCAAATATCTCAGTCCATTCCAGATGAACCTGATTGCCCTGAAATGCCTCGACTGTCACCCCGAGTATCAACTCACACCACGGTGGCATGTGTGACAACCCTGTGGGAAAGCCTTGAGGGAAAGTCACAGATCCCTGTGTCAACTAGACAGGAAGCCTAACACTGCTGCTAAACCTCGGGAGGAAAGCAAATGTGCATGTCTCCACTCGAGATGAGACCTGACTTCCCTGTGGAGACTCTGGAGGAACCCCAAGATCCATCTCAGCACTGGAGAGGAAAACTTAGATTACGGCCTTGTCTCTAGATGAGGACTTAGGAACCGGCACTGACTGGAGAGGAATCCCGAGAGGTCCCTCGCAAATCGTATGGAGACTGGCCTTTCTGAGGCCACATGAGCGGGTCCCGGAGGTCCCCGTTGTAATTTGAGAGGAACTTGCTACAGCTCGAGAAATACCAGGAGGTTCTCCCCTTCAGGCGAGATGACCTTTTCCATTGCGCCATCTCGAGGGAAATCACACCTTCCCTCTTGAACCTCGAAAGGGTCCTTCACACCCTTGCAGCAACTCAAGAAGTTCCCTGACATACACGTTTACCCTCATGAGGAACACCGAGGGTCCCTCCACAACTCAAGAGGAGCCCCGTTTCCCCCTCTTCCACTAGAGATGAGGGTTCCTTTCACTGCTTCATTGCGAAAGGATTCCCGCCATTCCCGTTGCATCTCAAAAGGAGGTGCATTCAACAGGAAAGTTGAGAGGAAATCCAGGGGTCGTGACACCATTCCAAAAGACCCCCAAAGGTCTCAGTCCACTCCAGAGGAACATGATTGCCCTGCACTGCCTCGACTGTCTCCCCGAGTATTGACTGACACCACGGTGGCACGTGTGACAGCCCCGTGAGAAAGCCTCGAGAGAAAGCCACAGATCCCTGTGTCAACTCGACGGGAAGACTGACACTGCTGCTAAAGCTCGGGAGGAAAGTGGACCTGCATGTCTCCACTCGAGACGAGGCCTGACTCCACTGTGGACACTCCAGAGGAACTGAAAGAGCCATGTCAACACTGGAGAGGAAACCTCTGGTTCCAGCCTCAGCTCCAGATGAGGACTTAGGACCCGGAACTGACTGGAGAGGTATCCTGAGAGGCCCCTCTCAACTCGCATGGAGACTGGCCTTTCCTGAGGCCACACAAGAGGGTCCCTGAGGTCCCCGTCATAACTCGAGAAGAATCTGCCACAACTCAAGAAAAACCAGGAGGTTCTGCCCTCCAGGCGAGATGAGACACTTTTCGCGTCGGCGTCTCTAGGGAAATCTCCCCTCCTGTCTTGAACCTCAAAAGGGTCCTTCACACCCTTGCTGCAACTCAAGAAGTTCCTGACATACCTGTCTCCACTCCAGAGGAACACCGAGGTTCCAGCCACAACTCAAGAGGAGCCCCGTTTCCCCCTTCTCTGATGGAGGTGAGGGTTCCATTCCCTGCTTTGTCGGGAAAGGATTCCCGGCATTCCTGTCACATCTCAAGAGGAGGCACTTTCAACAGGAAATTTGAGAGGAACTCCAGGGGTCGTGCCACCATTCCAAAAGACCCCCAAATGTCTCAATCAACTCGACATGAACCTGATTTCGCTGCACTGCCTCGACTGTCACGCCGAATATTGACTCACACCACGTTGGAACGTGTGACAGCCCTGTGGGAAAGCCTCGAGGGAAAGACACAGATCCCTGTTTCAACTCGACAGGAAGCCTGACACTGCTGTTACAGCTCGTGAGGAAAGCGGACGTGCATGTCTCCACTTGAGACGAGGCCTAACTCCTCAGTGGAGACTCCAGAGGAACCCAAGATCCATGTCAGCACTGGAGAGGAAAACTCAGGTTCCGGCCTCGGCTCCAGACGAGGGCTTAGAAACCGGCACCGACTGGAGAGGAATCCTGAGAGGCCCGTGGAAACTCACATGGAGACTGGCCTTTCCTGAGGCCAAAATAGCGGTCCCTGTGGTCCCCGTCATAACTCGAGAGGAACCTGCCTCAACTCGAGAAAAACCAGGAGGTTCTCCCCTCCAGGCGAGATGAGGCCCTTTTCCACTGCGGTATCTCAAGGGAAATCCCACGTTCCCTCTTGGACCTCGAAAGGGTCTTTAACATGCTTGCTGCAACTCAAGAGGTTCTCTGACATACCCGTCTCCACTCCAGAGGATCTTTGAGGGTCCCGCCAAACTCAAGAGGAGCCCCGTTTCTGCCTACTCCACTTGAGATGAGGGTTCCTTTCCCTGATTCATCGGAAAAGGATTCCTGGCGATCCCGTCGCATCTCAAGAGGAGTCGCTCTCAACAGGAAAGTCGAGAGGAACTCCAGGGGTCGTGCCACTATTCAAAAAGACCCACAAATGTCTCAGTCCACTCCAGATGAGCCTGATTTCCCTGCACTGCCTCGACTGTCACCCCGAGTATCGACTCACACTATGGTGGCATGTGTGACAGCCCTGTGGGAAAGCATCAAAGGAAAGCCACAGATCCCTGTGTCAACTCGATGGGAAGCCTGACACTGCTGCTACAGCTCAGGAGAAATGCGGACTTGCATGTCTCCACTCGGGACGAGTCCTGACTCCCCTTTGGAGACTCCAGAGGAACTCCAAGATCCATGTCAGCACTGAAGAGGAAGCCTCAGGTTCTGGTCTCAGCTCCAGATGATAACTTAGTACCCGGGATGGACTGGAGAGGAATCCTGAGAGGCCCCTCACAACATGCATGGAGACTGGCCTTTCCTTAGGCCACACGAGTGTTTCCATGAGGTCCCCATTGTAACTCGAGAGGAATCTGCTGCAACTCTTGAAAAACCAGGAGGTTATCCCTTCCAGGCGAGACGAGGCCCTTTTCTACTGCGGAGTCTCGAGGGAAATCACATCTTCCCTCTTGAACCTCGAAAGGGTCCTTCACACCCTTGCATCAACTCAAGAAGTTCCCCGACATACCTGTCTCAACATGAGAGGAACACTGATTGTCCCACCACATCTCAAGAGGATCCTCGTTTCCCCTCCTCCGCTCGAGATGAGGGTTCCATTCCCTGCTTCATGGGAAAGGATTCCAGGCAATCCCGTCACATGACAAGATGAGTCACTCTCAGCGAGAATGTCGAGAGGAACTCCAGGGGTCGTGCCAACATTCCAAAAGACCACCAAATGTCTCAGTCCACTAAAGATGAACCTGATTTCCCTGCAAAGCCTCGACTGTCACCCTGAGTATCGACTCACACCATGGTGGCACGTGTGACAGCCCTGTGGGAAAGCCTCGACGGAAAGCCACAGATCCCTGTGTCCACTCGACAGGAAGCCTGACACTGCTGCTACAGCTCGGGAGGAAGGCATATGTGCATGTTTCCATTCGAGATGAGGACTGACTCCCCTGTGAAGACTCCAGGGGAACCCCAAGATCCATGTAAGCATGGTAGAGAAAACCTCAGATTCAGGCCTCGTTTCCAGACGAGGACTTAGGACCTGGCACTGACTGGAGAGGAATCCTGAGAGGCACCTCGCAACTGGAATGGAGACTGGCTTTCCTGTGGCCACACATGCAGGTCCCTGAAGTCCCCTTCGTAATTTGAGAGGAAGCTGCCGCAACTCGAGAAAAACCAGGAGGTTCTCCCCTCCAGGCGAGAAAAGGCCCTTTTCCGCTGCACGTCTCAAGGGAAATCACACCTTCCCTCTTGAACCTCGAAAGTGTCCTTAACACCCTTGCTGCAACTCAAGAAGTTCCCTGACATTCCCGTCTCCACTCCAGAGGAACACCGAGGGTCCTGCAAAATTCAAGAGGAGTCCCGTTTCCCCATCCTCCACTCGAAATGAGTGTTTCTTTCCCTGCTTCTTAGGGAAAGGATTGCTGGCTTTCCCGTCGCACCTCAAGAGGAGGCACTCTCCACAGGAAAGTCGAGAGGAACTCCAGCGGTCTTGCCACCATTCCAAAAGACCCCCAAGTGTCTCAGTCCACTCCAGAGGAACCTGATTTCCTTGCACTGCCTTGAATGTCACCCAGAGTATAGACTCACACCACTGTGTAATGTGTGACAGGCCTTTGGGAAAGCCTCGAGGGAAAGCCACAGATCCCTGAGTCAACTCGACGGGAAGCCTGACACTGCGGCTACAGCTTTGGAGGAAATAGGACGTGCATGTCTCCACTCGAGACGAGGCCTGAATCTGCTGTGGAGACTCCAGAGGAACACTTAGATCCATGTCAGTACTGGAGAGGAAACCTCAGATTCTGGCCTCGGCTCCAGACGAGGACCTAGGACCCGACACCGACTGGAGAGGAATCCCGAGAGGGCCCTCACCACTCAGATGGAGACTGGCCTTTAGTTAGGGAATATGAGCGAGTCCCTGCATTCCCCATGTAACTCGAGAGGAACATGCCAGAACTCGAGAAAAACCAGGAGGTTCTCCCCTCCAGGCGAGATGAGGCCCTTTTCCGCCGTGGAGTCTCGAGGGAAATCACACCTTCCCTATTGAACATTGAAAGGGTTCTTCACACCCTTGTAGCAGCTCAAGAAGTTCCCTGACATACCCGTCTCCACTCGAGAGGAACACTGAGGGTCCCGCCACTACTCAAGAGGAGCCCCGTTTCACCCTCCTCCGCTCGAGATAAGGGTGCCTTTCACTGCATCGTCTGGAAAGGATTATCAGCGTTCCCGTAGAATCTCAAGAGGAGGCGATCTCAACAGGAAAGTCGAGACGAACTCTAGCAGTCATGCTACAATTCCAAAAGACCCCCAAATGTCTCAGTCCACTCGAGAGGAACCTGATTTCCCTACACTGCTTTGACTGTCACCCCGAGTATCAACTCACACCATGGTGGCACGTGTGATAGTCCTGTGCGAAAGTCTCGAGGGAAAGCCACAGATCCCTGTGTCCACATGACACGAAGCCTGACACTGCTGCTACAGATCAAGAGGAAAGCGGGCGTGCATGTCTCCACTCGAGACGAGGCCTGACTCCCCTGTGGAGACTCCAGAGAAACCCCAAGATCCATGTCAGCACTGCAGAAGAAACCTCAGGTTCTGGTCTCGGATCCAGACAAGGGCTTAGGACCCGGCCCCGACTGGAGAGGTATCCCTAGAGACCCCTCGAAACTCCCCATGGAGACTGGCCTTTCCTGAGGGCACATGAGCAGATCCCTGAAGTCCCCATCATAACTTGAGAGGAACGTGCCACAACTCCAGAAAAACCAGGAGGTTCTCCCCTCCAGGCTAGATGAGGCCCTTTTCCGCTGCAGCACCTTGAGGGAAATCACACCTTCCCTCTAACCTCGAAAGGGTCCTTCACACACTTGCTACAACTCAAGAAGTTTCCCGACATACACGTTTCCACATGAGAGGAAGACGGTGGGTCCTGCCAAACTCAAGAGGAGTCCCGTTTCCACCTTCTCCGCTCGAGACGAGGATTCCTTTCCCTGCTTCATCGGGAAAGGATCCCGGCGTTCCCGTTGCATCTCAAGAGGAGGCACTCTCAACAGGAAAGGCGAGAGGAACTCCAGGTGTTGTGTCCCCATTCCAAAAGATGCTCAAATGTTTCAGTCCACTCCAGAGGAACCTGATTTCCCTGCACTACCTCTACTGTCACCCCAGGTATCGACTCACACCACGGTGGCACGTGTGACAGCCCTGTGAGAAAGCCTCGAGGGAAAGACACAGATCACTGTGTCAACTCGATGGGAAGACTGACACTGCTGCTACAGCTTGGGAGGAAAGCAGACGTGCATGTATCCATTCGAGATGAGGCCTGACTCCACTGTGGAGACTCCAGAGGAGCCCCAAGATCCATGTCAGCACTGGAGAGGAAAACTTTGGTTCTGGCCTTGGCTCCAGATGAGGACATAGCATACAGCACCGACAGGAGAGGAATCCCGAGAGGCCCCTCGCAATTCGCATGGAGACTGGCCTTTTCTGAGGCCACACGAGTGGGTCCCTGAGGTCCACATCATAACTGGAGAGGAACCTACCACAACTCGAGAAAAACCAGGAGGTTATCCCCTCCAGGCATGATGAGGCCCTTTTCCTCTGTGGCTTCTCGAGGGAAATGACACCTTCCCTCTTGAACCTCGAAAGGGTCCTTCACACAGTTGCCACAACTCAAGAAGTTCCCCGACATACCTGTCTCCACTCGAGAGGAACACCGAGGGTCCCACCACATCTCAAGAGGAGCCCCGTTTTCCCCTCCTCTGTTCGAGATGAGGGTTCCTTTCCCTGCTTCTTTGGGAAAGGATTCCCGGCTTTGCTGTCACATCTCAAGAGGGGGCGCTCTCCACAGGAAAGTTGAGAGGAAATCCAGGAGTCGTACCACCATTCCAAAAGACCCCCAAAAGTCTCAGTCCACTTCTGGGGAACCTGATTTCCCTGCACTTCCTCAACTGTCACCCCGGTTATCGACTCACACATGGTGGCACCTGTGGGAAAGCCTTGAGGGAAAGCCACAGACCTCTGTGTCAACTCGACGGGAAGCTTGACACTGCTGCTCCAGCTTGGGAGGAAAGAGAACGTGCTTAACTCCACTCGAGATGAGGCCTGACTCCCCTGTGGAGACTCCAGAGGAACACCAAGATCCATGTCAGTACTTGAGAGGAAAACTCAGGTTCCGGCCTCGGTTGCAGATGAGGACTTAGGACCCAGCACCGACTGGAGAGGAATTCCAAGAGGCCCCCACAATTTGCATGGAGACTGGCCTTTCCTGAGGACACACGAGCGGGTGCCTAAGGTCCCTGTGTAATTCGGGAGGAAACTGCTGTAACTCGAGAAAAACCAGAAGGTTCTCCCCTCCAGGCGAGATGAGGCCCTTTTCTGCTGTGGCGTCTCGAGGGAAATCACACCTTCCCTCTTGAACCTCGAAAGGGTCCTTCACACTCTTGCAGCAACTCAAGAAGTTCCCCGACATACCTGTCTCCACTCGAGTGGGACACCGAGGGTCCCGTCAAACTCAAGAGGAGACCCGTTTCCCCTTCCTCCGCTAAGGGTGAGGGTTCCTTTCCCTGCTTTGTCGAGAAAGGATTCCTGGCATTCCTGTCGCATCTCAAGAGGAGGCTCTCTCAACAGGAAAGTCGTGAGGAACTCCAGGGGTCGTGCCACCATTCCAAAAGACCCCCAAATGTCTCATTCCACTCCACAGGAACCTTATTTCCATGCACTTCCTCGACTGTCAAACCTAGTATTGACTCACACCATGGTGTCACGTGTGACAGCCCTGTAGGAAAGCCTCGAGGGAAAGCCACAGATCCCTGTGTAAACTCAATGGGCAGCCTGAAACTGCTGCTACAGCTCGGGAGGAAAGCGGACGTGCATATCTCCACTAGAGACGAGGCCTAACTCCCCTGTGGAGACTCCAGAGGAACCCTAAGATCTATGTCAGCACTAGAGAGGAAACCTCAAGTTCCGGCCTCAGCTCCAGATGAGGACTTAGGACCCGGAACTGAACGGAGAGGAATTCTGAGTGGTACCTCACAGCTCTCATGGAAACTGTCCTTTCCTGAGGCCACACGAGTGCGTCCCTGAGCTCCCCGATGTAACTCGAGAGGAACATGCTGCAACTCGAGACAAACCAGGAGGATCTCCCGACCAGGCGATATGAGGCCCTTTTCCATTGCGGTGTCTTGAGGGAAATCACAGCTTCCCTTTTGAACCTCGAAAGAGCCCCTCACACCCTTGCAGCAGTTCAAGAAGTTCCCCAACATACCCGTCTCCACTCGAGAGGAACACTGAGGGTCCCGTCACAACTCAAGAGGAGCCCTGTTTCCCTCTCCTCCGCTCGGGATGAGGGTTCCTTTCCCTGCTTAGTTGGGAAAGAATTCCCAACTTTCCCTTCAAATCTCAATTGGAGGCGCTCTCAACAGGAAACTCGAGAGGAACTCCAGGGGTCATGCCACCATTCCAAAAGACCCCCAAATGTCTCATTACACTCCAGAGGAACCTGGTTTCCCTGCACTGCCTCGAATGTCACCCAAGTATCGACTCACACCACGGTGGCACGTGTGACATTCCTGTGGGAAAGCCTTGAGAGAAAGCCACAAATCCCTATATCCACTCGATGGGAAGCCTGACACTGCCGCTACATCTCAGGAGGAAAGCGGACGTGCATGTCTCCACTCGAGACGAGGCTTGAATTCCCTTTGGAGACACCAGAGGAACCCCAAGATCCATGTCAGCACTGGAGAAGAAACCTCAGGTTCCGGCCTCAGCTCCAGACCAGGACTTAGGACCCGACAACAACTGGAGAGGAATGCTGAGAGGCTCCTCGCAACTCACAGTGAGACTGGCCTTTCCTGAGGCCACATCTGCCGGTCCCTGAGGTCCCAGTCATAACTTGAGAGGAATCTGATGCAATTCGAGAAAAACCAGGAGGTTCTCCCCTTCAGGCGAGATGAGGGCCTTTTCCACTGAGGTATCTCGAGGGAAATCACACCTTCCCTCGTGAACCTCGAAAGGCTATTTCAAACCTTTGCTGCAAATAAAGAGGTTCCCAGAAATACCAGTGTCCACTCGAGAGGAACTTCCAGGGTCCTGCAAAACTCAAGAAGAGTCCCCTTTCCCCCTCCTCCACTCCAGATGAGTGTGCTTTTCCCTGCTTTGTCAAGAAAGGACTCCTGACATTCCCATCGCATATCAAGAGGAGGCGCTCTCAACGAGAATGTCAAAAGGAATTCCAGGGGTCGTACAACAATTCCAAAAGACCCACAAATGTCTCAGTCCACTCCAGATGAATCTGATTTCCCTGCACTGCCTCGACTGTCACCCCGAGTTTCGTCTCACTCCAGTGTCACGTGTGACAGTCCTGAGGGAAAGCCTCAAAGGAAAGCCACAGATCCCTATGTCAAGTCGTTGGAAAGCCTGACACTGCTGCTATAGCTGGGGAGGAATGCGGACGTGCATGTCGCCACTCTAGATGAGGCCTAACTCCCCTGTGGAAACTCCAGAGGAACCCCAAGATCCATGTCAGCACTGGAGAGGAAACCTCAGATTCTGGCCTCAGCTCCAGATGGGGACTTAAGACCTGGAATCTCGGGTCCTTCCTCTCTGGAGAGGAATCTCGAGAGACTCTTCGCAACTTGAATGGAGACTGGATTTTCCTGACGCCACACGAGCTGGTCCCTGAGGTCCCCGTCGTAACTTGGGAGGAACTGCCGTAACTCGAGAAAAACCAGGAAGTTCTCCCCTCCAGGAGAGATGCAGACCTTTTCCGCTGTGGCATTTGAGGGACATCACACCTTCCCTCTTGAACCTCGAAACGGTCCTTCACACACTTGCTGCAACTCAAGAAGTTTCCCGACATACCTTCTCAAATTGAGAGGAACACCGAGGGTCTCACCAAACTCGAGGAGCCCCATTTCCCCCTCTTCCACTCGAGATGAGGGTTCCTGTGCCTGTTTTGTTGGGAAAGGATTCCCGGGGTTCCCGTCGCATCTCAAGTGGAGGTGCTCTCAACAGGAAAGTTGGGAGGAACTACAGGGGTCATGCCACCATTCCAAAAGACCCCAAATATCTCAGTCCACTCCAGAGGAACCTGATTTCCCTTCACTGCCTCGACTGTCACCCCGAGTATCGACTCACACCACGGTGGCACGTGTGACAGCCCTATGGTAAAGCCTTGAGGGAAAGACAGGGATCCCTTTGTCAACTCGATGGGAAGCCTGACACTGCTGCTACAGCTCGGGAGAAATGCGGAAGTGCGTATCTCCACTCGAGATGAGTCCTGACTCCCCTATGGAGAGTACAGAGGAACCCCAAGATCCATGTAAGCACTGGAGAGGAAGCCTCAGGTTCTGGCCTCAGTTCCAGATGAGGACTTAGGACCCAGCACTGACTGAAGAGGAATCCCGAGAGGCCCCTCGCAATTCACATGGAGATTGGACTTTCCTGAGGCCACACGAGCTGGTCCCTGAGGTCCCCATTGTAACTCGAGAGGAACCTGCTGCAACTCGAGAAAAACCAGGAGGTTCTCCCCTCCTGGAGAGATGAGGCCCTTTTCCGCTGTGGCATCCTGAGGGAAATAACACCTTCCTTCTTGAACCTCGAAAGGGTCCTTCACACCCTTGCATCAACTGAAGAAGTTCCCTGACATACCCGTCTCCACTCGAGAGGAACACCGAGGGTCCCGCCAGAACTCAAGAGGAGCCCTCTTTCCCCCTCCTCCACTCGAGATGAGGGTTCTTTTCCCTGTTTGGTTTGGAAATGATTCCCGGGGTTCCCATTGCATCTCAAGAGGAGGCACTCTCAACGAGAATGTCGAGAGGAACTCCAGGGTTCCTACCACCATTCCCAAAGACACCCAAATGTCTCAGTCCCCTCCAGATGAACATGATTTCCCCGCACTGCCTCGACTGTCACCCCGAGTATCGAGGCACATAATGGTGTCATGTGTGACAGACCTGTGGGAAAGCCCCAAAAGAAATCCACAAATCCCTTGTCAAATCGACGGGAAGCCTGACACGGCTGCTATAGCTCGGGAGGAATGCGGACGTACATGTATCCACTCGAGATGATGCCTGACTCCCCTGTGGAGACTCCAGAGGAACCCCAAGTTCCATGTCACCACCGGAGAGGAAAGCTCAGTTTCCAGCCTTGGCTCCAGACGAGGACTTAGACTCAGCACCGACTGGAAAGGAATCCCAAGAGGCCCCTCACAACTCGCATGGAGACTGGCCTTTCCTGAGGCTACACGTGTGGGTCCCTAGGTCCCCATCGTAACTCAAGAGGATTCTGCCGCAACTCGAGAAAAAACAGTAGATTCCCTCCTCCAGGCGAAATGAGGACCTTTTCTGTTGTGCGTCTTGAGGGAAATCACACCTTCCCTCTTGAACCTCGAAGGGGTCTTCACACCCTTGCAGCAACTCAAGAGGTTCCCAGAAATACCCATCTCCGCTCGACAGGAACTTGCAGGATCCTGCGAAACTAAAGAGGAACCCCGTTTCCCCCTCTTCTGCTCGAGATGACGGTTCTTTAACCTGCTTCCTTGGGAAAGGATTCCTGGCATTCCCGTCACATCTCAATAGAAAGCATTCTCCACAGGAAAGTCAAGAGGAATTCCAGGTGTTGTGCCACCATTACACAAGACCCCCAAATGTCTCAGTCCACTCCAGAGGAGCCTGATTTCCCTGCACTGCCTTGACTATCACCCCAAGAATGGACTCACAGCACTGTGGCACGTGTGACAGCGCTATGGGAAAGCCTCAAGGAAAAGCCACAGATCCATGTGTCAATTCGACGGGAAGCCTGACGCTGATG
Source organism: Cephalophus harveyi (assembly GCA_006410635.1). NCBI lineage: Eukaryota > Metazoa > Chordata > Mammalia > Artiodactyla > Bovidae > Cephalophus > Cephalophus harveyi. The sequence continues at coordinate 126,039 of SJYT01058255.1, read as the reverse complement.
CTACAGCTTGAGAGGAAAGCGGACGTGCATGTCTCCACTCGAGATGCCGCCTGACTACTCTGTGGAGACTCCAGAGGATCCCCAAGATCCATGTCAGCACAAGAGTGGAAAACTCAGGTTCCAGCCTAAGCTCCAGATGAGGGCTTAGGACCCGGCACCGACTGGAGAGGAATCCCGAGAGGCCCCTCGCAACTCGAATACAGACTGGCCTTTCCTCAGGCCACACGAGCGGGTCCCAGAGGTCCCCATCTTAATTAGAGAGGAACCTGCCACAACGTGAGAAAAACCAGGAGGTTCTCCCCTCCAGGCGAGATGAGGCCCTTTTCTGCTGTGGCGTTTCGAGGGAAATCATACCTTCCCTCTTGAACCTCAAAAGGGTCTTTCACAACCTTGCTGCAACTCAAGAAGTTTGGGGATATATGTGTCTCAACTCAGGAGGAACACTGAGGGTCCCACCACAACTCAAGAGGAACAATGTTTCCCCCTCTTCAGATCGAGATGAGGGTTAATTTCCCTGCTTCTTTGGGAAAGGATTCCCAGCGTTCCCATCGCATCTCAAGAGGAAGTGATCTCAACTGGAAGGTTGAAAGGAATTTCAGGAGTCGTGCCACCATTGCAAAAGACCCCCAAATGTCTCAGTTCACTCCAGAGGAAACTGAATTCCCTGCACTCCCTCGAATGTCAAACCGAGTATCGACTCACACCACGGTGGCACGTTTGACAGCCCTGTGGGAAAGCCTCGAGGGAAAGCCACAGATCCCTGTGTCAACTCGACGGGAAGACTGACACGGCTGCTACAGCTCGGGAAGAAAGCCAACGTGCATATCTCCACTCGAGACGAGGCCAGAGTCCCCTGTGGAGACACCAGAGGAACCCCAAGATCCATGTCAGCACTGGAGAGGAAACCTCAGGTTCCAGCCTCGGCTCCAGATGAGGACTTAGGACCTGGCACCGACTTGAGAGAAATCCCATGAGGCCCCTCGCAACTCGCATGGAGATTGGCCTTTCCTGAGGCCACATGAGCGGGTCCCTGATGTCCCTGTCGTAACTCGAGAGGAACCTGCCACAACTCGAGAAAAACCAGGAGGTTCCCCCCTCCAGGCAATATGAGGCCCTTATCTGCTGCTGTGTCTCGAGGGAAATCACACCTTCCCTCTTGAACCTCGAAAGGGTCCCTCACAACCTTGCAGCAATTCAAGAAGTTCCCCGACATACAAGTGTCCACTTGAGAGGAATACCAAGGGTTCAACCACCACTCAAGAAGAGCACCGTTTCCCTCTCCTCCACTCGAAATGATGGTTCCTTTCCCTGCTTATTTGGGAAAGGATTCCCGGCTTTCCCTTCAAATCTCAATTGGAGGTGCTCTCAACAGGAAAGTCGAGGGGAACTCCAGGGGTCATGCCACCATTCCAAAAGACCCCAAAATATCCCAGTCCACTCCAGAGGAACCTGATTTCCCTGCACTCCCTCGACTGTCACCCCGAGTATCGACTCACACCACGGTGGCACTTGTGACAGCCCTGTGGGAAAGACTCGAGAGAAAGCCACAAATCCCTGGGTCAACTCGACGGGAAGCCTGACACTGCCGCTACATCTCAGGAGGAAAGCAGACGTGCATGTCTCCACTCGAGACGAGGCCTGAATCCCCTGTGGAGACTCCAGTGGAACCCCAAGATCCATGTCAGCACTGGAGAGGAAACCTCAGGTGGCATCTCAAGGTAGAGGAAACCTCCAGACGAGGACTTAGGACCCGGCACTGACTGGAGAGGAATCCCAAGAGGCCCCTGGCAATTCACATGGAGACTGGCCTTTCCTGAGGCCACATGAGCAGTTCCCTGAGGTCCCTCTCCTAACTCCTGAGGAATCTGCCCCAACTAGAGAAAAACAAGGAGGTTCTCCCATCCAGGCGAGATGAGGCCCTCTTCTGCTGCGGCATCTCAAGGGAAATCCCGCCTTCACTATTGGACCTTGAAAGGGTCTTTAAAACCCTTGCTGCAACTCAAGACGTTCCCCGACATAACCGTCTCCACTCCAGAGGATGTTCAAGGGTCCCGCCAAACTCAAGAGGAGCCCCATTTCCGCCTACTCCGCTCCAGATGAGGGTTCTTTTCCCTGATTCATCAGAAAAGGATTGCCGGCAATCCCATCGCATCTCAAGAGGAGGCGCTCTCAACAGGAATGTCGAGAGGAACTCCAGGGGTCATGCCACCATTGCAAAAGATCCCCAAATGTCTCAGTCCACTCCAGATGAAACTGATTTCCCTTCACAGCCTCGACTGTCACCCCGAGTATCGACTCTCATCATGGTGGCACATGTGACAGCCCTGTGGGAAAGCCTAGAAGTAAAGACACAGATCGCTGTGTCAACTCGACAGGAAGCCTGACACTGCTGCTACAGCTCGGGAGAAATGTGGACTTGCATGTCTCCACTCGAGACGAGTCCTGACTTCCCCTTGGAGACTCCAGAGGAACCCCAAGATCCATGTCAGCACTGGAGAGGAAACCTCAGGTTCTGGCCTCAGCTCCAGATGATAACTTAGGACCCGGGACTGACTGTAGAGGAATAACGAGAGGCCCCTCACTACTCGCATGGAGAATGGCCTTTCCTGAGGCCACACGAATGTGTCCCTGAAGTCCCCATCATAATTCGAGAGGAACCTGCCGCAACTCGTGAAAAACCAGGAGATTATCCCTTCCAGGCGAGATGAGGCCCTTTGCCGCTGGGGAGTCTCAAGGGAAATCACACCTTCTCTCTTGAACCTCGAAAGGGTCCTTCACACCCTTGCATCAACTCAAAAAGTTCCCCTACATACCCGTCTCCACTCGAGAGGAACACTGAGTGTTCCACCACATCTCAAGAGGAGCCCCGTTTGCCCTCCTCCACTCGAGATGAGGGTTCCTTTCCCTGCTTTGTCGGGAAAAGATTCCCGGCGTTCCCCTCGCATCTCAAGAGGAGGCACTCTCAACAGAATAGTCGAGAGGAACTCCAGGGGTCGTTCCAACATTCCAAAAGCCCCCAAATGTCTCAGTCCACTCCATAGGTACCTGATTTCGCTGCACTGGCTCGACTGTCACTCAGAGTATCGAATCACACCATGGTGGCATGTGTGACAGTCCTGTGAGAATGCCTTGAAAGAAAGCCACAAATCCCTGCGTCAACTCGACAGGAAGCCTGACACTGCTGCTACAGCTCAGGAGGAAAGCGGACGTGCATATCTCCACTTGAGATGAGGCCTGACTCCCCTGTGTTGACTCAAGAGGTACACCAAGATCCACGTCAGCACTGGAGAGGAAACCTCTGGTGCTGGCCTCGGCTCCAAATGAGGACTTAGGACCCTGCTCCAAATGGAGAGAAATCTCTCGAGGCTCCTCGCAGATTGCATGGAGACTGGCCTTTCCTGAGGCCACAAGAGTGGGTCCCTGAGGACACCATCGTAACACGAGAGGAACCTGCTGCAACTCGAGAAAAACCTGGAGGTTCTCCAATCCAGGTGAGATGAGGCCCTTTTCTGCTGCGGCGTCTCGAGGGAAATCACACCTTTCCTCTTAAACATAGAAAGGGTCCTTCTCACTCTTGCTGCAACTCAAGAAGTTCCCCGACATACCCGTCTCCATTCGGGAGAAACACTGAGTGTCCCGCCACAACTCAAGAGGAGCCCTGTTTCCCCCTCTTCCGGCGAGATGAGGTTTCCTTTCCCTGCTTTGTCGGGAAAGGTTTCTCAGCGTTCCCGTCACATCTCAAGAGGAGGCGTTCTCAACAGGAAAGTCGAGAGGAACTCCAGGGGTCATGCCACCATTCCAAAATACCCCAAATGTCTCAGTCCACTCCAGAGGAACCTTATTTCCCTTCACTGCCTCCAATGTCACCACGAGTATTGACTCACACCACGGTGGCACATGTGCCACCCCTGTGGGAAAGCCTCGAGAGAAAGCCACAGATCCCTGTGTCAACTCGACAGGAAGCCTGACACTGCTGCTACAGCTTGGGAGGAAAGCAGACGTGCATGTCAGCACTCAAGACAAGACCTGACTACCCTGTGGAGACTCCAGAGTAACCACAAGATTCATGTCAGAACTGGAGATGAAACCTCAGGTTCTGGCCTCGGCTCCAAACGAGGACTTAGGACCCGGCACTGACTGGAGTGGAATACCGCGAGGCCCCTTGCAACTTGCTTGGAGACTGACCTTTCCTGAGGCCACACGAGCAGGTCCCTAAGTTCCCCCATTGCAACTCGAGAGGAACCTACCGAAACTCGAGAAAAACCAGGAGGTTCTTTCCTCCAGGCTAGATGAGGCCCTTTTCGGCTGTGGCGTCTTGAGGGAAATCACACCTTCCCTCTTGAACCTCGAAAGGGCCCTTCACACACTTGCTGCAAACCAAGAAGTTCCCTGACATACCCGTCTCCACTCGAGAGGAAAACCGAGGGTCCCGCCAGAACTCAAAAGGAGCCCCGTTTCCCCCTGCTCCGCTCGAAATGAGAGTTCCTTTCCCTGCTTGGTTGAGAAAGGATTCTCGGGGTTCCCCTCACATCTCAAGAGGAGGTTCTCTCAACGAGAATGTCGAGAGGAACTCCAGGGTTCCTGCCACCATTCCAAAAGATCCCCAAAAGTCTAAGTCCCCTCCAGATGAACAGGATTTCCCCGCACTGCCTCGACTGTCATACTAAGTATCGACTCACACCATGGTGGCACGTGGAACAGACCTGTTGGAAAGCCTGGAAGGAAAGCCACAGATCCCTGTGTCAAATCGACGGGAAGCCTGACACGGCTGCTACAGCTCGGGAGGAATGTGGACGTACATGTCTCCATTCGAGATGATGCCTGACTCCCCTGTGGTGACTCCAGAGGAACCCCAAGTTCCATGTCACCACCAGAGAGGAGAGCTCAGTTTCCAGCCTCGGCTCCAGATGAGGAATTAGGACTCAGCACCGACCGGAAAGGAATCCCGAGAGGCCCCTTGCAACTGGCATGGAGACTGGCCTTTTCTGAGGCTACACGTGTCAGTCCCTAGGTCCCCGTCATAACTCAAGAGGATCATGCCGCAACTCGAGAAAAAAACAGGAGGATCCCTCCTCCAGGCGAAATGAGGCCCTTTTCCACTGCGCGTCTCGAGGGAAATCACACCTTCCCTCTTGAACCTTGAAAGGGTCGTCACATCTTTGCAGCAACTCAAGAGGTTCCCAGAAATACCCGTCTCCACTTGAGAGGAACTTGCAGGATCCCGGAAAACTAAAGAGGAGCCCCGTTTCCCCCTCCTCCGCTCGAGATGACGGTTCCTTAATCTGCTTCCTTGGGAAAGGATTCCCAGCGTTCCCGTCGCATCTCAATAGGAGGCACTCTCCACAGAAAAGTCGAGGGGAATTCCAGGTTTTGTGCCACCATTACAAAAGACCCCCAGATGTCTCAGTCCACGCCAGAGGAACCTGATTTCCCTGCACTGCCTTGACTGTCACCCCGAGTATGGACTGACAGCACTGTGGCATGTGTGACAGCACTGTGGGAAAGCCTCAAGGAAAAGCCACAGATCCATGTGTCAATTCGATGGTAAGCCTGACACTGCTGCTACAGCTCAGGAGGAAAGCGGACATGCATGTCTCCAATCGAGATGCCGCCTGACTACCCTGTGGAGACTCCAGAGGATCCCCAAGATCCATGTCAGCACTAGAGAGGAAAACTCAGGTTCTGGCCTAGGCTCCAGATGAGGACTTAGGACCCGGCACTGACTGGAGAGGAATCCTGAGAGGCCCTATGCGATTTGTATGGATACTGGTTTTCCAGAGGCCACACAAGCGTGTCCCTTAGGTCACCATTGTAATTCGAGAGGAATCTTCCACAACTCGAGAAAAACCCAGAGGTTCTCCCCTCCAGGCGAGATGAGGCCCTTTTCCGCTGCATCGTCTCAAGGGAAATCACACCTTCCCTCTCGAAACTCGCAAGGGTATTTCACACCGCTGCTGCACCACAAGAAGTTCTGTGTCATACCCGTCTCCACTCAAGAGGAACAGAGATGATCCAGCACAACTCAAGAGGAGGCCCCATTCCCCCTACTCCGCTCGAGATGAGGGTTCCTTTCCCTGCTTCTTCGGGAAAGGATTCCCCACATTGCAGTCACATCTCAAAGGAGGCGCTCTCCACAGAAAAGTCGAGAAGAACTCTGGGGGTCGTGCCACCATTCCAAAAGACCCCCAAATGTCTCAGTCCACCCAAGAGGAACCTGATTTCTCTGTACTGTCTAGACTGTCACCTCGAATATCGACTCAAACCATGGTTGAACGTGTGACAGCCCTGTGGGAAACCTTCAAGGGAAAGCCACAGATCCCTGTGTCACCTCAGCAGGAAGCCTGACACTGTTGCTACAGCTTGAGAGGAAAGCCAACGTGCATGTCTCCACTTGAGATGAGGCCTGACTCCCCTGTGTTGACTCCAGAGGTACCCCAAGATCCATGTCAGTACTGGAGAGGAAAACTCAGATTCTGGCCTTGGCTTGAGATAAGGACTTAGGACCCGGCACCGACTGGAGAGGAATCCCGAGAGGCCCCTCACAACTCGAATAGAGACTGGCCTTTCCTCAGGCCACAGGAGCGGGTCCCTGAGGTCCCCATCTTAACTAGAGAGGAACCTGCCACAACGTGAGAAAAACCAGGAGGTTCTCCCCTCCAGGCGAGATGAGGCCCTTTTCTGCTGCGGCATTTTGAGGGAAATCATACCTTCCCTCTTGAACCTCGAAAGGGTCTTTCACAACCTTGCTGCAACTCAAGAAGTTTGGGGATATACGCGTCTCAACTCAGGAGGAACACTGAGGGTCCCACCACAACTCAAGAGGAACACCGTTTCCCCCTCTTCAGCTTGAGATGAGGGTTCATTTCTCTGCTTCTTCGGGAAAGGATTCCCAGCGTTCCCATCACATCTCAAGAGGAGGCGATCTCAACTGGAAGGTTGAGAGGAATTCCAGGGGTCATGCCACCATTGCAAAAGACCGCCAAATGTCTCAGTTCACTCCAGAGGAAACTGAATTCCCTGCACTGCCTCGAATGTCAAACCAAGTATCGACTCACACCATGGTGGCACGTTTGACAGCCCTGTCAGAAAGCCTTGAGGGAAAGCCACAAATCCCTGTGTCAACTCGACGGGAAGACTGACACGGCTGCTACAGCTCGGGGGGAAAGCCGACGTGCATGTCTCCACTCGAGACAAGGCCGGACTCCCCTGTGGAGACACCTGAGGAACCCCAAGATTCATGTCAGCATTGGAGAGGAAACTTCAGGTTCTGGCCGCAGTTCCAGATGAGAACTTAGGACCCACACCGACTGGAGAGGAATCGGAGAGGCCCCTTGCAACTCGCATGGAGACTGGCCTTTCCTGAGGCCACACAAGTGGGTTCCTGAGGTCCCAGTCGTAACTCGAGAGGAACCTGCTGCAATTAGAGAAAAACCAGGAGGTTCTCCCCTCCAGGAGAGATGAGGCACTTTTACACTGTGGCATCTTGAGGCAAATCACACCTTCCCTCTTGAACCTCAAAAGGGTCCTTCACACCCTTGCAGCAACTCAAGAAGTTCTACGACATACCCGTCTTGACTCGAGAGGAACACCCAGGGACTGCCACAACTCAAGAGGAGCCCCGTTTCCCCCTCCTCCGCTCGAGATGAGGGTTCCTTTCCCTGCTTCTTCGGGAAAGCATTCCAGGCTTCCCCGTCGCAATTCATGAGGAATTGCTCTCCACAGGAATGTCGAGAGGAACTTCAGCAGTCATGTCACCATTCCAAAAGACTCCCAAATGTCTCAGTCCACTCCAGAGGAACCTGAATTCCCTGCAATGCCTCGACTGTCACCCCGAGTATAGACTCACACCACGGTGGCATGTTTGACAGCCCTGAGGGAAACCCTCGAGGGGAAGCCACAAATCCCTGTGTCAACTCAACGGGAAGCGTGACCCTGCTGCTACAGCTCGGGAGGAAAGCCGACGTGCATGTCTCCACTCAAGACGAGGCTTGACTCCCCTGTGGAGACTCCAGAGGAACCCCAAGATCCATGTCAGCACTGGAGAGGAAACCTCAGGTTCCAGCCTCAGCTCCAGACAAGGACTTAGGACCCGGCACCGACTTGAGAGAAATCCCATGAGGCCCCTCGCAACTCGCATGGAGACTGGCCTTTCCTGAGGTCATTTGAGCGGGTTCCTGATGTCCCCATCGTAAGTCGAGAGGAACCTGCCACAACTCGAGAAAAACCAGGAGGTTCTCCCTTCCAGGCGAGATGAGGCCATTTTCTGATGCAGCGCCTCGAGGGAAATCACACCTTCCCTCTTGAACCTCGAAAGGGTCCTTCACACCCTTGCTGCAACTCAAGAAGTTTCCCGACATACCTGTCCCAAGGGGAGAGGAACACCGAGGGTCCCGCCAAACTCAAGAGGAGCCACGATGGCCCTTCCTCCACTCAAGATGAGGGTTCCTATCCTTGTTTCATCGGGAAAGGATTCCCGGCATTCCTGTCGCATCTCAAGAGGATGCGGTCTCAACAGGAGAGTCAAGAGGAACTATAGGGGTTGTGTAACCATTCCAAAAGACCCCCAAATATCTCAGTTCAATTCAGAGGAACCAGATTTTCTTGAAGTGTGTTGACTGTCACCCCGAGTTTTGACTCATACCATGGTGGCACGTGAGAAAGCCCTGTGGAAAAGCCTCGAGGGAAAGGCACAGTTCTGTTTCAACTCAACGGGCAGCCTGATACTGTGGCCACAGATCGGGAGGAAAGTGGTCGTGCATGTCTCCACTCGAGACGATTCCTGACTCCCCTGTGGAGACTCCAGAAGTACCCCAAATCCATGTCAGCACTGGAGAGGAAACCTCAGGTTACAGCTTCGGCTCCAAACGAGGATTAGGGTTCCGGCACTGACTGGAGAGGAATGCCGAGAGGCACCTTGCACCTCGCATGGAGACTGGCCTTTCCTTAGGCCACATGAGTGGGTCCCTGATGTCCCCATCGTAACTCGAGAGGAACGTGCCGCAAATCGAGGAAAACAAAGAGGTTCTCCCCTCCAACCTAGAGGAGGCCCTTTTAACCTGCGCGGTCTCGAGGGAAATCACACCTTCCCTCTTGAACCTCGAAAGGGTCCTTCACACCCTTGCTGCAACTCAAGAAGTTCCCTGACATACCCGTCTCCACTCAAGAGTACCCTGAGGGTCCCGCCAAACTCAAGAGGAGCCCCGTTTCCCCTTCCTCCACTCGAGATGAGGGTTCCTTTCCCTGCTTTGTTGGGAAAGGTTTCCCGGCAATCCCCTCACATCTCAAGAAGAGGTGCTCTCCACAGGAAAGACGAGAAGAACTTCAGAGGTCGTACCACCATTCCAAAAGACCCCCAAATGTCTCAGTCCACTCCAGATGAACCTGATTTCCCTGCACTGCCTCGAAGGTCACCCCGAGCATCGATTCACACCATGGTGGCACGTGTGACAGCCCTGTGGCACCTAGAGGGAAAGCCACAGATCCCTGGGTCAACTCGTTGGGAAGACTGACACTGCTGCTTCAGCATGGGAGGAAAATGGACGTGTATGTCTCCACTCGAGAGGAGTCCTGACTGTCCTGTGGAGACTCCAAAGGAACCCCAAGATCCATGTCAGCACTTGAGAGGAAAACTCAGGTTCTGACTGCAGTTCTAGATGAGGACTTAGGACCCAACACTGACTAGAGAGGTATCCCGAGGGACCCCTCACAACTCGCATGGAGTCTGGTCTTACCTGAGGCCATACAAGTGGGTCCCTGAGGTCCCTGTTGTAACTCGAGAGGGACCTGCCGCAACTCGAGAAAAACCAGGAGGTTCTCCCTTCCAGGCAAGATGAGGCCGTTTTCTGCTGCAGCATCCTGAGAGAAATCACGCCTTCCCTCCTGAACCTCAAAGGGTTCTTCACACCCTTGCTGCAACTCAAGAAGTTCCCCGACATACCCGTCTCCACTCGAGAGGAACACTGTGGGTCCCACCACAATTCAAGGGTAGCCCCCTTTCCCCCTCCTCCACTCAAGATGAGGGTTCCTTTCCCTGCTTCTTCGGGAAAGGTTTCCCACCGTTCTCGTCACATCTCAAGAGGTGGCGCTCTCAGAATGAAAGCAGATATTTCCAGTGGTCGTTCCACCATTCCAAAAGTCCCCCAAATGTCTCAGTCCACTCCAGATGAACCTGATTTCCCTGCACTGCCTCAAAAGTCACCCAGAGCATTGAATCACACCATGTTGGCATGTGCGGCAGCCCTGTGTCATCTCGAAGGAAAGACAGAGATTCCTGTGTCAACTCGACGGGAAGCCTGACACTGCTGCTACAGCTCGGGAGGAATGCGGATGTGCATGTAACCACAGGAGACGAGGCCAGACTCCCCTGGGTAGACACCAGAGGAAACCCAAGATCCATGCCAGCACTGGAGAGGAAAACTCAGGTTCCAGCTTCAGATCCAGACGGGGACTTAGGACCCAGCAACGACTGGAGAGGAATCCCGAGGGGCCCCTCTCAACTCGCATGGAGACTGGCCTTTCCAGAGGCCACACGAGCGGGTCCATATGGTCCCCGTCGTAATTTGGAACGGACCTGCCACAACTTGAGAAAAACCAGGAGGTTCTCCCCTCCAGGCGAGATGAGGCCGTTTTCTGCTGCGGCATCCCGAGAGAAATCACGCCTTCCCTCCTGAACCACAAAGGGTCCGTCACACCCTTGCTCAACTCAAGAAGTTCCCCGACATACCCATCTACACTTGAGAGGAACATTGAGGGTCCCAACACAACTCAAGAGGAGCCTCCATTCACCCTCCTCTGCTCGAGATGAGAGTTTCTTTCCCTGATCCACCAGGAAAGGATTCTGGCGTTCCTGTCGCACAGCAAGAGGACGTGTTCTCAACAGGAAAGTTCAGAGGATCTCCAGGTGGGGTGCCACCATTCAAAAAGACCCCCAAATGTCTCAGTCCACTCCACATGAACCTGATTTCCCTGTACTGCCTCGAAGGTCACCCCAAGCATCAAATCACACCACAGTGGCACATGCGACAGCTCTGTTGCACCTCAAGGGAAAGCCACAGATTCCTGTGTCAAATGGACAGGAAGCCTGACACTGCTGCTCCAGCACAGAAGGGAAGTGGACGTGCATGTAACCACTCGAGACAAAGACTCAGTCCCCTGTGGAGACTCCAGAGGAACCTCAATGTCCATGTCAGCACTGGAGACGAAACCTCAGGTTCTGGCCTCGGCTCCAGATGAGGACTTAGTATGCACAACCGACTGGAGAGGAATCCCCTCGCAACTTGCATTCAGACTGGCCTTTCTTCAGGTCACAAGAGCGGGTCCTGGAGGTCCCCATCGTAACTCGAGTGGACCTTGCTGCAAATCTAGAAAAACCAGGAGGTTCTCCTCTCCAGACAGGATGAGGCTGTTTTCTGTGTGGCATCCCGAGAGAAATCACATCTTCCCTCTTGAACCTCAAAGGGACCTTCACACCCTTGCTGCAACTCAAGAAGTTCCCTGACATACCTGTCTCCACTCGAGAGGAACACTGACGGTCCCACAACAACTCAAGAGGAGCCCTCTTTCCCTCTCCTCTGCTCGAGAAGGGTTCCTTTCCCTGCTTTGATGGGAAATGATTCTGGCTTTCCCGTCGCACAGCAAGAGGACCTGCTCTCAACAGGAAAGTCGAGAGGAACTCCAGGGTTCGTGCCACCATTCCAAAAGACCCCCAAATGTCTCAGTCCACTCCAGATGAACCTGATATCCCTGCCTCGAAGGTCACCCCGAGTATTGAATCACACCAAAGTGGCACGTACGACAACCCTGTGGCACCTAAAGTGAAAGCCAGAGTTTCCTGTATCAACTCGTCAGGAAGCCTGATACTGCTGCTACAGCTCGGGAGGAAAACGGACGTGTATGTCTACACATGAGAAGAGTCTTGACTCTCCTGTGGAGACTCCAGAGGAACCCAAGATCCATGTCAGTACTGGAGAGGAAACCTCAGGTTCTCGCTGCAGTTCCAGACGAGGACTGAGGACCCGGCACTGACTGGAGAGTAATCCTGAGGGGCCCCTCGCAACTCGCATGTAGACTGGTCTTCCCTGAGGTCACACAAGCGGGTCCCTGAGGTCCCCGTTGTAACTCGAGATCGACCTGTGGCAATGCGAGAAAAACCAGGAGGTTCTCCCCTGCAGGCAAGATGAGGCCCTTTTCTGCTGCCGCGTCTCGAGGGAAATCACGCCTCCCCTCTTGAACCTTGCAAGGGTCCTTACCACCCTTGCTGCAACTAAAGAAGTTCCCCGACATACCAGTCTCCACTCGGGAGGAACACCGAGGTTCCTGGCACAAACCAAGTGGAGGCCCCTTTCCCCCTCTTGAGCTCGAGATGAGGGTTCTTTCCCTGCTTCTTCGGGAAAGGATTCCCGCCATTCCCGTCGCATCTCAAGAGGTGGCGCTCTCAACAAGAAAGCCAAGATCTCCAGGGGTCGTGCCAACATACTAAAAGTCCCCCAGTCCCCCACTCCAGATGAACCTAATTTCCCTGTATTACCTCGAGTGTCACCTGCGTATCAACTTACACTATGGTGGCTCGTGTCACAGCCCTGTGGTATCTCGAGGGAAAGACAGAAATCCCTGTGTCAACTCGACGGGAAGCCTGACACTGTTGCTACAGCTCGGGAGGAAAGCGGACGTGCATGCAACTACAGGAGACGAGGCCTGACTCCCCTGTGGAGACTCCAGAGGAATCCCAAGATCCATGCCAGCACTGGAGAGGAAACCTCAGGTTCCAGCTTCGGCTCCAGACGGGGACTTAGGACCCGGGACTGACTGTAAAGGAATCCCGAGGGGCCCCTCTCAACTCGCATGGAGACTGGCCTTTCCTGAGGCCACACGAGTGGGTCCCTAAGATCCCCATTGTAACTCGTGAGCAACCTGCCCCAACTCGAGAAAAACCAGGAGGTTCTCCCTTCCAGGCGAGATGAGGCCCGTTTACGCTGTAGCATCTCAAGGGAAATCACGCCTTCCCTCTTTAACCTTACAAGGGTCCTTCACACTCTTGCTGCAACTCAAGAAGCTCCCCGACATACCCGTCTCCACTCAGAGGAAGACCGAGGGTCCCGGCACAACTCAAGAGGAGCCCTGTTTCCCACAGATCCCTGTGTCAAATCTACAGGAAGCCTGACACTGCTGCTACAGCACGGAAGGGAAGTGGACGTGCATGTAACCACTCGAGACAAAGACTAACTCCCCTGTGGAGACTCCAGAGGAACCTCAATGTCCATGTCAGCACTGGAGACGAAACCTCAGGTTCCGGCTTTGGCTTCAGACGAGGACTTAGTACGCGGAACCGACTGGAGAGGAATCCCCTTGCAACTTGCATGCAGACTGGCCTTTCTTCAGGCCACATGAGCGGGTCGTGGAGGTCCCCATCGTAACTCGGGAGGACCTTGCTGCAAATCTAGAAAAACCAGGAGGTTCTCCCCTCCAGGCAGGATGAGGCCGTTTTCTGCTGCAGCATCCCGAGAGAAATCACGCCTTCCCTCCTGAACCTCAAAGGGTCCTTCCCACCCTTGCTGCAACTCAAGAAGTTCCCCGACATACCCGTCTCCACTCGAGAGGAACACTGAGGGTCCCACCACAACTCAAGAGGAGTCCCCTTTCTCCCTCTTCTGCTCGAGTTGAGGGTTCCTTTCCCTGCTTCGTTGGGAAAGGATTCTAGCGTTCCCGTCGCACAGCAAGAGAACGTGCTCTCAACAGGAAAGTCAAGAAGAACTCCAGGGGTCGTGCCACCATTCCAAAAGAACCCCAAATGTCTCAGTCCACTCCAGATGAACCTGATTTCCCTGCATTGCCTCGAAGGTCATGCCAAGCATTGAATCACACCACGTTGGCACGTGCGACAGCCCTGTGGCACCTCAAGGGAAAGCCAGAGATCCCTGTGTCAACTCGACGGGAAACCTGACACTGCTGCTACAGCTTGGGAGGAAATCGGACATACATGTAACCACAGGAGACGAGGCCTGACTCCCATAGGAAGACTCCAGAGGAACCCCAAGATCCATGCCAGCACTGCAGAGGTAACCTCAGGTTCCAGCTTTGGCTCCAGATGGGGACTTAGGACCCGGCACCGACTGGAGAGGAATACCGAGGGGCCCCTCTCAACTCGCATGGAGATTGGCATTTCCTGAGGCCATATAAGCGGTCCCTGAATCCCCGTCGTAACTCGAGAGGAACCTGCCACAACTCCAGAAAAGCCATGAGGTTCTCCCCTCCACCGAGATGAGGCCCTTTTACTCTGCATTGTATCGAGGCAAATCACGCCTTCCCTCTTGAACCTCGCAAGGTTCCTTCACACCCTTGCTGCAACTCAAGAATTTCCACGGCCAACCCGTCTCCACTCGGGAGGAACACCGAAGGTCCCCGCACAACTCAAGAAGAGCCACGTTTCCCCCTCGTGAGCTCGAGATGAGGGTTCCTTTCCCTGCTTCATAGGGAAAGGATTCCCGGCGTTCCCGACACATCTCAGGAGAAGGCGCTCTCAACAGGACAGTCGAGACAAACTCCAGGAATAGTTCCACCATTCCAAAAGACCCACAGCTGTCTCAGTACACTCCAGATGAACATGATTTCCCTACACTGCCTCAAAGGTAACTCCGAGCATTGACTGACACCTCGGTGGTACGCATGACTGCCCTGTGGCACCTTGAGGGAAAGCCACAGATCCCTGTGTCAACTCGACGGGAAGTCTGACACTGCTGCTACAGCACTGAAGGGAAGCGGACATGCATGGAACCACTTGAGACGAGGACTGACTGCAGTGTGGAGACTCCGGAGGAACCCCAAGAACCATGTCAGCACTGGAGAGGAAACCTCAGGTTCCGGCCTCAACTCCAGACGAGGACTTAGGACCCGGAACCGACTAGAGGAATCCCCTCGCAACTTGCATGCAGACTGCCCTTCCTTCAGGCCACACAAGCGGGTCCCAGAGGTCCCTGTCGTAACTCGAGTGGACCCTGCTGCAAATCTAGAAGAACCAGGAGGTTCTCCCTTTCAGGCCTGATAAGCCCGTTTTCTGTTGCAGCATCCTGAGAGAAATCACACCTTCCCTCCTGAACCTCATAGAGTCCTTCACACCCTTGCTGCAACTCAAGAAGTTCCACGACATACCCGTCTCCACTCGAGAGGAACACTAAGGATCCCACCCAAAACTCAAGAGGAGCCCCTTTTCCCCCCTCCTCTGCTCCAGATGAGGGTTCCTTTCCCTGCTTCATCGGGAAAGGATTCTGGCATTCCTGTCACACAGCAAGAGGACATGCTCTCAACAGGAAAGTCAAGAGGAACTCCAGGGGTCATATCAACATTCCAAAAACCCCAAAATGTCTCAGTCCACCCCAGATGAACCTGATTTCCCTACACTGCCTCGACGGACACCCCAAGCATTGAATCACACCACAGTGGCACGTGCGACAGCCCTGTGGCACCTCAAAGAAAAGCCACAGATCCCTGTGTCAACTCGTCGGGAAACCTGATACTGCTGCTACAGCTCGTGAGGGAAATGGACATGAATGTTTCCACATGAGAAGAGTCCTGACTCTCCTGTGGAGACTCCAGAGGAACCCCAAGATCCATGTCAGCACGCGAGGGAAAACCTCAGGTTCTTGCCTCAGTTCCAGATGAGGACTTAGGACCTGACACTGACTGGAGAGGAATCCCGAGGGGCCCCTCACAACTCGCATGGAGACTGGTCTTTCCTGAGGCCACACAAGTGGGTCCCTGAGGTCCCCATTGTAACTCGAGAGGGACCTGCTGCAACTCGAGAAAAACCAGGAGGTTCTCCCCTGCAGGCTAGATGAGGCCCTTTTCTGCTGGAGCATCTCGAGGGAAATCACGCCTTCCCTCTTGAACCTCGCAAGTGTCCTTCCCACCCTTGCTGAAACTAAAGAAGTTCCCCAACATCCCCATCTCCACTCGGGAAGAATACCGAGGGTTCCAGTACAACTCAAGAGGAGCCCCGTTTCTCCCTTGTGAGCTCCAGATGAGGGTTCCTTTCCCTGCTTCTTCGGGAAAGGATTCCCTCCGTTCCCATTGCATCTCAAGAGGTGGAGCTCTGAACAGGAAAGCCGAGATCTCCAGGGGTCGTGCCAACATACTAAAAGTCCCCCAGATGTCTCAGTCCACTCCAGATGAACCTGATTTCCCTGCACTACCTCGAGTGTCACGAGCGTATCGACTCACACTATGGTGGCTCGTGCCACAGCCTTGTGGCATCTCAAGGAAAGACAGAGATCCCTGGGTCAACTCAACGGGAAGCCTGACACTACTGCTACAGCTCGGGAGGAAAGTGGACGTGCATGTAACCACAGGAGACGAGGCCTGACTCCCCTGGGGAGACTCCAGAGGAACCGCAAAATCCATGCCAGCACTAGAGAGGAAAACTCAGGTTCCAGCTTCGGCTCCAGACAGGGACTTAGGACCCGGCACCAACCGGAGAGGAATCCCGAGGGGCCCTCTCAACTCGCATGGAGACTGGCCTTTCCTGAGGCCACACGAGTGGGTCCCTGAGGTCCCCATCATAACTCGAGAGGAACCTGTCGCAAGTCAAGAAAAACCAGGAGGTTCTCCCTTCCATGCAGGATGAGGCGCTTTTACGCTGAGGCGTTTCGAGGGAAATCACACCTTCCCTCTTCAACCTCACAATGGTCCTTCACACCCTTGCTGCAACTCAAGAAGTTCCATGACATACTCGTCTCCACTCGGGAGGAACACCGAGGGTCCCGGCACAATTCAAGTGGAGCCCAGTTTCCCCTTCGTGAGCTTGAAATGAGATTTCCTTTCCCTGCTTCGTCAGGAAAGGATTCTCAGCATTCCCGACGCATCTCAGGAGGAGGCGCTCTCAACAGGGCAGTCGAGAAGAACTCCTGGAATTGTGCCACCATTCCAAAAGACCCACAGCTGTCTCAGTCAACTCCAGATGAGCATGATTTCCCTGCACTGCCTCGAAGGTCACTCCGAGTATCTACTGACACTTCAGTGGTGCGCGTGACTGCCATGTGGCACCTCGAGGGAAAGCCACAGATCCCGGTGTCAACTCGACAGGAAAACTGACACTGCTGCTACAGCACGGAAGGGAAACGGACGTGCATGTAACCACTTGAGACGACAACTGACTGCCCTGTGGAGACTACAGAGGAACCCCAAGATCCATGTCAGCACTGGAGATGAAAACTCAGGTTCCATCCTTGTCTCCAGACGAGGACTTAGGACCGGGAACTGACTGGAGAGGAATCCCCTCGCAACTTGCATGCAGACTGGCCTTTCTTCTGGCCACACAAGCGGGTCCCGGAGGTCCCCGTCGTAACTCGAATGGACCCTGCTGCAAATCTAGAAAAACCAGGAGGTTCTCCCCTCAAGGCGGGATGAGGCCTTTTTCTGCTGCGGCATCACGAGAGAAATCACACCTTCCCTCTTGAACCTCAAAGGGTCCTTCACACCCTTCCTTCAACTCAAGAAGTTCCCCGACATACCCGTCTCCACTCGAGAGGAGCACTGAGGGTCCCACCACAACTCAAGAGGAGCCCTCTTTCCCCCTCCTGCTCTGCAGATGAGGGTTCCTTTCCCTGCTTCGTCAGGAAAGGATTCTGGCATTCCTGTCGCACAGCAAGAGGACCTGCTCTCAACAGGAAAGTCGAGAGGAACTCCAGGGGTCGTGCCACCATTCCAAGAGACCCCCAAATGTCTCAGTCCACTCCAGATGAACCTGATTTCCTTGCACTGACTCGACTGTCACCTCGAGTATCGAATCACACTACGGTGGCACGCTGACAGCCCTGTGGCACCACAAGGGAAAGCCACAGATCCCTGTGTCAACTCGTCAGGAAGCCTGATACTGCTGCTACAGCTCGGGAGGAAAACAGACGTGTATGGCTCCACTCGAAAAGAGTCCTGACTCTCCTGTGGAGACTATAGAGGAACCCCAAGATCCATGTCAGCACTGGAGAGGAAACCTCAGGTTCTGGCCACAGTTCTAGACGAGGACTTGGGACCCGACACTGACTGGAGAGGAATCCCGAGGGGCCCTTCACAAATCGCATGGAGGCTGGCCTTTCCTGAGGCCACTCCAGAGGGTCCCTGAGTTCTCCATCATAACTCGAGAGGGACATGTTGCAGCTAGGGAAAAACAAGGAGATTTTGCCCTGCAGGCGTGATCAGTCCCTTTTCTGCTGAGGCGTCTCGAGGGAAATCAGGCCTTCCCTCTTGAACCTCACAAGGGTCCTTCCCACCCTTGCTGCAACTCAAGAAGTTCCCTGACATACCCATCACCACTCGAGAGGAACACTGAGGGTCCCACCACAACTCAAGAGGAGCCCTATTTCCCCATCCTCCACACCAGATGAGGGTTCCTTTCCCTTCTCCTCAGGAAAGCATCCTGGCATTCCCGTCGCACAGCAAGAGGACGTGCTCTCAACAGGAAAGTCGAGAGGAACTCCAGGGGTCGTGCCACCAATCTAAAAGATCCCTAAATATCTCAGTCCATTCCAGATGAACCTGATTTCCCTGCCCTGCCTCGAAGGTCACCCTGAGCATCGAATCACACCATGGTGACTCGTGCGACAGCCCTATGGCACCAAAAGGGAAAGCCACAGATCCCTGGGTCAACTCATTGGGAAGCCTGCCACTTCTGCGAGGGGCACCTCGGGATTCCTCTCCAGTCAGTATAAGTTGGTGTCTCGAGGGAAATCATGCCTTCCCTCTTCAACCTTGCAAGGGTCCTTCCCACCCTTGCTGCAACTCAAGAAGTTCCCCGACATACCCGTCCCCATGCCAGAGGAACTCCCAGGGTCCCAGAACAACTCAGGAGGAACTCTGTTTCCCACAAGTGAGCTCGAGATGAGGGTCCCTTTCCCTGCCTCGTCGGGTAAGGACTCCCGCCGTTCCCATCGCATCTCAAGATGTGGAGCTCTCAACAGTAAAGCTGAGATCTCCAGGGGTCGTGCCAATATACTGAAAGTCCCCCAGATGTCTCAGTCCACTCCGGATGAACCTGATTTCCCTGCACTACCTCGAGTGTCCCCCACGTGTCGCCTAACACCTCGGTGGCTCGTGCTACAGCCCTGTGGCATCTCGAGAAAAAGACAGAGATCTCTGGGTCAACTCAATGGGAAGATTGACACTGCTGCTACAGCGCAGGAGGAAAATGGACGTGCATGTAACCACAGGAGATGAGGCCTGACTCCCCTGGGGAGACTCCAGAAAAACCCCAATATCCATGCCAGCACTGGAGAGGAAAACTCAGGTTCCAGCTTCTGCTCCAGATGGGGACTTTGGACCTGGCACCGACTGGAGAGGAATCCTGAGGGGCCCACTCAACTCGCACGGAGACTGGCCTTTCCTGAGGCCATGCGAGCAGGTCCCTGAGATCCCTGTGGCCATTTTCTGCTGCGGCATCCCAAGAGAAAACCGGCCTTCCCTCCTGAACCTCAAAAGGTCATTCACAGCCTTGCTACAACTCAAGAAGTTCCCTGACATAACCATTTCCAATCGAGAGGAAAACTGTGGGTCCCACCACAACTCAAGAGGAGCCCCCTTTCCCCCTCCTCTGCTCCAGATGAGGGTTCCTTTCCCTGCTTCATCAGGAAAGGATTCTGGCATTCCCATTGCACAGCAAGAGGACATGCTCTCAACAGGAAAATCGAGAGGAACTCCAGGGGTCGTGCCACCATTCCAAAAGGCCCCCAAATGTCTCAGTCCACTCCAGATGAACCTGATTTCCCTGCCCTGCCTCGAAGGTCACCCCGAGCATCGAATCACACCATGGTGGCACATGCGACAGCCCTGTGGCACCTCGAGGGAAAGCCACAGATCCCTGTGTCAACCCATCGGGAAGCCTGACACTGCTGCTATAGTTTGAGAGGAAAATGGACGTTATGTCTCCACTCGAGAGGAGTCCTGCCTCTCCTGTGGAGACTCCAGGGGAACCCCAAGATCCATGTCAGCACTTGAGAGGAAACCTAAGGTTCTGGCCGCAGTTCCAGACGAGGACCTAGGACCTTACACTGACTGGAGAGGAATCCCGAGGGGCATGTCGCAACGCGCATGGAGACTGTCGTAACTCCACAGGGACCTGGAGGTCCTCTACAGGGACATGGAGTCCCTGTCGTAACTCGACAGGACCTGCTGCAACTCGAGAAACACCAGGAGGTTCTCCCCTACAGGAGAGATGAGGCCCTTTTCTGATGAGGCGTCTCAAGGGAAATCACGCCTTCCCTGTTGAACCTTGCAAGGGTCCTTGCCACCCTTGTTGCATCTCAAAAAGTTCTCCGAAATACCCGTCCCCACGCAGGAGGAACACCGAGGGTCCCGGCACAACTCAGGAGGAGCCCCGTTTCCCCCTCGTGAGCTCGAGATGAGGATCCCATTCCCTGCTTCGTCGGGAAAGGATTCCCACCATTCTGTCGCATCTCAAGAAGTGGCGCTCTCAACAGGAAAGCCAAGATATCCAGGGACCATGCCAACATACTAAAAGTCCCACAGATGTCTCAGTCCATTCTGGATGAACCTGATTTCCCTGCACTACCTCGAGTGTCACCCGCGTATAGCCTCACACCATGGTGGCTCGTGCCACAGCCCTGTGGCATCTCGAGGGAAAGACAGAGATCCCTGAGTCATCTCGAAGGGAAGCCTGAAACTGCTGCTACAGCTCGGGAGGAAAGCGGTCGAGCATGTAACCACAGGAGGCGAGGCCTGATTCTGCAGGGGAGACTCCAGAGGATCCTCAAGATCCATGCCAGCACTGGAGAGGAAAACTCAGGTTCCAGCTTCGGCTCCAGATGGGGACTGAGGACCCAGCACCAACTGGAGAGGAATTCCGAGGGGGCCCTCTCAACTCGCATGGAGACTGGCCTTTCCTGAGGCCACGCAAGGGGGTCCCTGAGGTCCCCGTCATAACTCAAGAGGGACCTGCCGGAACTCGAGAAAAACCAGGAGGTTCTCCCCTACAGGCGAGATGAGGCCATTTTCTCCTGCGGCATCCCGAGAGAAATCACGCCTTCCCTCTTGAACCTCAAAGGATCCTTCACACCCTTTCTGCAACTCAAGAAGGTCCCCGATATACCTGTCTCCACTCGAGAGGAACACTGAGGGTTCCACCACAATTCAAGAGGAGCCCCCTTTCCCCTTCCTCTACTCCAGATGAGGGTTCCTTTCCCTGCTTCGTCGGGAAAGGATTCTGGTGTTCCCGTCGCACAGCAAGAGGATGTGCTCTCAACAGGAAAGTCGAAAGGAAATCCATGGGTCATGTCACCATTCCAAAAGACCCCCAAATGTCTCAGTCCACTCCAGATGAAACTGATTTCCCTGTCCTGCCTCGAAGTTCACCCCGAGCATCAATTCACACCATGGTGGCACGCGTGACAGCCCTCTGGCACCTCGATGGAAAGCCACAGATCCCTGTGTCAACTCGTCTGGAAGCCTGACACTGCTGCTACAGCTCGGGAGGAAAACGGACGATATGTCTCCACTCGAGAAGAGTCCTGACTCTTCTGTGGAAACTCCAGAGGACCCCCAAGATCCATGTCAGCACTGGAGAGGAAACCTCAGGTTCTGACCGCAGTTCGAGACGAGGACCTAGGACCCGACATTGGTTGGAGAGGAATCCCGAGGGGCCCCTCACAACTCGCATGGAGACTGGTCTTTCCTGAGGCCACGCCAGCGGGTCGCTGAGGTCCCCTTCGTAACTCGAGAGGGACCTGCCGCATCTCGAGAAAAACCAGGAGGTTCTCCCCTGCAGGCGAGATGAGGTCCTTTTCTGCTGCGGCGTCTCGAGGAAAATCACGCCTTCCCTCTTGAACCTCGCAAGGGTCTTTCCCACCCTTGCTGCAACTCAAGAAGTTCCATGACATAGCTGTCCCCATGCGGGAGGAACTCCGAGCGTCCCAGAACAACTCAGGAGGAACCCCGTTTCCCCCTCGTGAGCTCGAAATGAGAGTCCCTTTCCCTGCTTCGTTGGGAAAGGATTCCCGCCATTCCTATTGCATCACAAGAGGTGGCGCTTTCAACAGGAAAGCCAAGATCTCCAGGGGTGATGCCAACATACTAAAAGTCCCCCAGATGTCTCAGTCCACTCCAGATGAACCGGATTTCCCTGCACTACCTCAAGTGTCACCCGTGTATCGCCTCACACCACAGTGGCTCGTGCCACAGCCCTGTGGCATGTCGAGGGAAAGAAAGAGATCCCTGGGTCAACTGGACGGGAAGCCTGACACTGCTGCTACAGCTTGGGAGGAAAGCAGACGTGCATGTAACCAAAGGAGACGAGGCCTGATTCCCCTGGGGAGACTCTAAAGGAACCCCAAGATCCATGCCAGTAGTCGAGAGGAAACCTCAGGTTCCAGCTTCGCCTGCAGACAGGGACATAGGACCTGGCACTGACTGGAGAGGAATCCCGAGGGGCTGCTCGCAACTCGCATGAAGACTGCCCTTTCCTGAGGCCACGCGTACATGTCCCTGAATTCCCCATCATAACTCTTGAGGGACCTGCCACAACTCGAGAAAAACCAGGAGGTTCTCCCCTGCAGGCGAGATGAGGCCGTTTTCTGCTGGGCATCCCTAGAGCAATCACGCCTTCCCTCCTGAACCTCAAAGGATCCTTCACACCCTTTCTGCAATTCAAGAAGCTCCCCGACATACCCGTCTCCACTCGAGAGGAACACTGAGGGTCCCACCACAACTCAAGAGGAGCTGCCTTTCCCCCTCCTCCACTCCAGATGAGGGTTCCTTTCCCTGCTTCGTTGGGAAAGGATTCTGGCGTTCCTGTCACACAGCAAGATTATGCGCTCTCACCAGGAAGTCGAGAGGAAATCCAGGGGTCATGTCACCATTCCAAAAGACCCCCAAATGTCTCAGTCCACTCCAGATGAACCTGATTTCCCTGCCCTTCCTCAAAGGTCACCCCGAGCATCGAATACCACCACGGTGGCACGTGTGACAGCCCTGTGGCACCTCGAGGGAAAGCCACAGATCCCTGTGTCAACTTGTCTGGAAGCCTGACACTGCTGCTACAGCTCGGGAGGAAAACAGACAATATGTCTCCACTCGAGAAGAGTCCTGACTCTTCTGTGGAAACTCCAGAGGACCCCCAAGATCCATTTCAGCACTGGAGAGGAAACCTCAGGTTCTGACCGCAGTTTGAGATGAGGACCTAGGACCTGACATTGTTTGGAGAGGAATCCCGAGGGGCCCCTCACAACTCGCATGGAGACTGGTGTTTCCTGAGGCCACGCCAGCGGTTTGCTGAGGTCCCCATCGTAACTCGAGAGGGACCTGCCGCATCTCGAGAAAAACCAGAAGTTTCTCCCCTGCAGGCGAGATGAGACCTTTTCTGCTGCGGCGTCTCTAGGGAAATCACGCCTTTCCTCTTGAACTTTGCAAGGGTCCTTCCCACCCTTGCTGCATCTCAAGAAGTTCCCTGACGTACATGTCCCCACGCAGGAGGAACGAGGGTCCTGTCATAACTCAGTAGGAGTCCTGTTTCCCCCTCGTGAGCTCGAGATGACGGTCCCTTTCCCTGCTTCTTCAAGAAAGGATTCCCACCATTTCTGTCGCATCTCAAGTGGTGGCACTGTCAATATGAAAGCCAAGATCTCCAGGGGTCGTGCCAACATACTAAAAGTCCCCCAGATGTCCCAGTCCAGATGAACCTGATTTCCCTGCACTACCTCGAGTGTCACCCGTGTAACACCTCACCCCATGGTGGCTCATGCCACAGCACTGTGGCATCTCGAGGGAAAGACAGAGATCCCTGGGTCAACTTGACGGGAAGCCTGACACTGCTGCTACAGCTTGGGAGGAAAGCGGATGTGCATGTAACCACAGGAGACGAGGCCTGATTACCATGGGGAGACTCCAGAGGAACCCCATGATCCATGCCTGCACTGGAGAGGAAAGCTCACATTCCAGCTTTGGCTCCAGATGGGGACTTAGGACCCAGCACCGACTGGAGAGGAATCCCGAGGGGCCCCTCGCCACTCACATGGAGAGTGGCCTTTCCTGAGGTCATGCGAGTGGGTCCCTGAGGTCCCCATCTTAACTCGAGAGGGACCTGCTGCAACTTGAGAAAAACCAGGAGGTTCTCCCCTCCAGGCGAGATGAGGCTGTTTTCGGTGCTGCTGCATCCCGAGAGAAATCATGCCTTCCCTCTTGAACCTCAAAGGGTCCTTCACACCCTTGCTCAACTCAAGAAGTTCCCTGACAAAACCGGCTGCACTCGAGAGGAACACTGAGGGTCCCAGCACAAGTCAAGAGGAGCCCCCTTTCCCACTCCTCCGCTTCAGATGAGGGTTCCTTTCCTTGCTTCGTCGGGAAAGGATTCTGGCGTTCTTGTCGCACAGCAAGAGACCGTGCTCTCAACAGGAAAGTTGAGAGGAACTCCAGGGGTCGTGCCAACATTCCAAAAGATCCCCAGATGTCTCAGTCCACTCCAGATGAACCTGATTTCCCTGCCCTTCCTCGAAGGTCACCCCGAGCATCAAATCCCACCATGGTGGCACGTGCGACAGCCCTGTGGCACCTTGAAGGAAAGCCACAGATCCCTGTGTCAACCTGTCAGGAAGCCTGACACTGCTGCTACAGCTCGGGAGGAAAACGGACGTGTATGTCTCCACTCGAGAAGCGTCTTGACTCTCCTTTGAAGACTCCAGAGGAACCCCAAAATCCATGTCAGCAGTCTAGAGGAAACCACAGCCTGACATTGCTGCTACAGCTCGGGAGGAAAGTGGACGTTCATGTCACCACAGGAGACGAGGCCTGATTACCATGGTGAGACTCCAGAGGACCCCAAGATCCATTCCTGCACTGAAGAGGAAACCTGACGTTCCAGCTTCGGCTCCAGACAGGGACTTAGGACCCGGCTCCGACTGGAGAGGAATCCCGAGGGGCCCCTCACAACTCGCATGGAGACTGGTCTTTCCTGAGGCCATGCAAGCGGGTCCCTGAGGTCCCCGTCGTAACTCGAGAGGGACCTGCCGCAACTCGAGAAATACCAGGAGGTTCTCACCTGCAGGCGAGATGAAACCCTTTTGTGCTGCGGAGTCTCGAGGGAAATCACCGCTTCCCTCTTGAACCTCGCAAGGGTCCTTCCCACCCTTGCTGCAACTCCAGAAGTTCCCCGACATGCCCGTTCCCACATGGGAGGAATACCGAAGGTCCCGGTAAAACTCAGGAGGAGCCCCGTTTCCCCCTCATGCGCTTGAATTGAGGGTCGCTTTCCCTGATTCATCGGGAAAGGTTTCCTGCCATTCCCGTCGCATCTCAAGAGGTGGCACTCTCAATCGGAAAGCTGAGATCTCCAGGGGTCGTGCCAACATAGTAAAAGTCCCCCAGATGTCTCAGTCCACTCCAGATGAACCTGATTTCTCTGCACTACCTCGAGTGTCACACGCGTATCACCTCACACCATGGTGGTTCATGCCACAGCCCTGTGGCATGTCGAGGGAAAGACAGAGATCCCTGGGTCAGTTTGACGGGAATCCTGACCCTGCTGCTACAGCTCGGGAGGAAAGCGTACGTGCATGTCACCACAGGAGACGAGGCCTGACTTCCCTGGGGAGACACCACAGGAACACCAACATCCATGCCAGCACTGGAGATTAAAGCTCAGGTTCGAGCTTCGGCTCCAGATGGGGACTTAGGACATGGCACAGACTGGAGAGGAACCCCGAGGGGCCGCTCACAACTCGCACGGAGACTGGCCTTTCCTGAGGCCACACAAGCGGGTCCTTGAGGTCCCTGTCTTAACTCGAGAGGGACCGGCCACAACTCGAGAAAAACCAGGAGGTTCGCGCCTCCAGGCAAGATGAGGCCGTTTTCTGCTGCGGCATCCCAAAGAAAATCACGCCTTCCCTCCTGAACCTCAAAGGGTCTTTCACACCCTTGCTGCAACTCAAGAAGTTCCCCGACATACCCGTCTCCACTCTAGAGGAACACTGAGGGTCCCACCACAACTCAAGAGGGGTCCCCTTTCCCCCTCCTCTGCTCCAGATGAGGGTTCCTTTCCCTGCTTCGTCGGGAAAGGATTCTGGCATTCCCGTCGCACAGCAAGAGGTCGTGCTCTCAACAGGAAAGTCGAGAGGAACTCCAGGGGTCATGCCACCATCCCAAAAGACACCCAAATGTCTCAGTCCACTCCAGATGAACCTGATTTCCCTGCCCTGTCTCAAAGGTCACCCCGAGCAACGAATCCCACCATGGTGGCACTTGCGACAGCCTTGTGTCACCTCGAGGGAAAGCCACAGATCCCTGTGTCAACTCGTCGGGAAGCCTGACACTGCTACTACAGCTCTGGAGGAAAACGCACATGTATGTCTCCACCCGAGAAGAGTCCTGAATCTCCCGTGGAGACTCCAGAGGAACCACAAGTTCCTTATCAGCACTGGAGAGGAAACCTCAGGTTCTGGCCGCAGTTCCAGATGAGGACCTAGGACCCGACACTGACTGGAGAGGAATCCCGAGGGGACCCTGCAACTCGCATGGAGCCTGGTCTTTCCTGAGGCCACGCCAGTGGGTCCCTGAGGTCCCCATCGTAACTCGAAAGGGATCTTACGCAACTCGAGAAAAACCAAGAGTTTCTCCCATGCAAGTGAGATGAGGCCCTTTTCTGCTGCGGCATCTCGAGGGAAATCATGCCTTCCCTCTTGAACCTCGCAAGGGTCCTTCCCAACCTTTCTGCAACTCAGGAAGTTCCCCGACATACCCGTTCCCACGTGGGAGGAACCCTGAGGATCCCGGCACAACTCAGGAGGAGCCCCGTTTCCCCCTCGTGAGCTCGAGATGAGGGTCCCTTTCCCTGATTCGTCGGGAATGGATTCCTGCCATTCCGGTCACATCTCAAGAGGTGGCGCTCTCAACAGGAAAGCCAAGATCTCCAGGGGTCGTGCCAACATACTAAAAGTCCCCCAGATGTCTCAGTCCACTCCAGATGAACCTGATTTCCCTGCCCTGCCTCGAATGTCACCGGCGTATCACCTCACACCACGGTGGCTCTTTCCACAGCCCTGTGGCATCTCGAGGGAAAGACAGAGATCGCTGGGTCAACTCGACGGGGAAGCCTGACACTACTGACAGAGCTCGGGAGGAAAGCGGATGTACATGTAAGCAAAGGAGACGAGGCCTGACTCCCCTGGGGAGACTCCATAGGAACCCCAAGATCCATGGCAGCGCTGGAGAGGAAACCTCAGGTTCCAGCTTCAGCTCCAGACGGGGACCCAGGACCCAGCACCTACTGGAGAGGAATCCCGAGGGGCCCCTTGCAACTTGGTCAGAGACTGGTCTTTTCTGAGGCCACGAGAGTGGTTCCCTGAGGTCCCCATTGTAACTCGAGAGGGACCTGCCGCAACTCGAGAAAAACCAGGAGGTTCTCCCCTCCAGGCGAGATGAGGCCGTTTTCTGCCGCAGCATCCCGAGAGAAATCACGCCTTCCCTCCTGAACCTCAAAGGGTCCTTCATACCCTTGCTGCAACTCAAGAAGTTCCTGACATACCCGTCTCAACTCGAGAGGAACAGTGAGTGTTCCACCACAACTCATGAGGAGCCCCTTTTCCCCCTACTCCACTTGAGATGAAGGTTTCTTTCCCTGCTTCATCGGGAAAGGATTCTGGCATTCCCGTCGCAGACCAAGAAGACGTGCTCTCAACAGGAATGTCGAGAGGAATTCCAGGGGTCGTGCCACCATTCCAAAAGACCCCCAAATGTCTCAGTCCACTCCAGATGAACCTGATTTCACCACCCTGCCTCGAAGGTCACCCCGAGCATCAAATCACACCACGGTGGCATGTGCGACAGCCATGTGGCACGTCGAGGGAAAGCCACAGATCCCTGTGTCAACTCGTCGGGAAGCCTAACACTGCTGCTACAGCTTGGGAGGAAAACGCACGTGTATGTCTCCATTGGAGAAGAGTCCTGACTCTCCTGTGGAGACTCCAGAGGAACCCCAAGATCCATGTCAGCACTGGAGAGGAAACCTCAGGTTCTGTCTGCAGTTCCAGACGAGGACATAGGACCCGACACTTACTGGAGAGGAATCCTGAGGGATCCCTCGCAACTCGCATGGAGACTGGTCTTTCTTGAGGCCACGCGAGCAGATCTCTGATGTCCCCGTCGTAACTCGAAAAGGAACTGCCGCAACTCAAGAAAAACCAAGAGGTTCTCCAATGCAGGCGAGATGAGGCCCTTTTCTGCTGTGGCGTCTCGAGGGAAATCAGGCCTTCCCTCTTGAACCTCACAAGGGTCCTTCCGACTCTGGTTGCAACTCAGGAAATTCCCCGACATACCTGTCCCCATGCGGGAGGAACACCAAGGATCCCGGCACAACTCAGGAGGAGCCCCGTTTCCTGCTCGTGAGCTCTAGATTAGTGTCCCATTCCCTGCTTCGTTGGGTAAGGATTCCCGCCGTTTCTGTCGCATCGCAAGAGGTGGCGCTCTCAACAGGAAAGGCGAGATCTACAGGGCTCATGCCAACATACTAAAAGTCCCCAAGATGTCTCATTCCATTCCAGATGAACCTGATTTCCCTGAACTATGTCGAGTTTCATCCGCGTATCGCCTCACACCACGGTGGCTCGGGCCACAGCCCTGTGGCATCTCGAGGGAAAGACAGAAATCCCTGGGTCAACTCGACAGGAAGCCTGACACTGCTGCTACAGCTTGGGAGGAAAGCAGACGTGCATGTAACCACAGGAGATGAGGCCTGACTCACCTGGGGAGACTCCAAAGGAACCCCAAGATCCATGCCAGCACTGGAGAGGAAACCTCAGGTTCCAGCTTCGGCTCCAGATGGGGACTTAGGACCCGGCACCAACTGGAGAGGAATCCCGTGGTGCCCCTCTCAACTCGCACGGAGACTGGTCTTTCCTGAGGCCACGCGAGTGTGTACCTGAGGTCCCCGTTGTAACTTGAGAGGGACCTGCCGCAATTCGAGAAAAACCAGAAGGTTCTCCCCTCCAGGCGAGATGAGGCCGTTTTCTGCTGCAGCATCCCAAGAGAAATCATGCCTTCCCTACTGAACCTCAAAGGGTCCTTCACACCCTTGCTACAACTCAAGAAGTTCCCCAAAATACCCGTCTCCACTCGAGAGGAACACTGAGTGTCCCACCACAAGTCAAGAGGAGCCCCCTTTCCCCCTCATCTGCTCCAGATGAGGGTTCCTTTCCCTGCTTCGTTGAGAAAGGGTTCTGGCGTTCGCGTTGCACAGGAAAAGGATGTGCTCACAACAGGAAAGTCGAGAGGAACTCCAGGGGTCGTGCCACCATCCCAAAGATCCCCAAATGTCTCAGTCCACTCCAGATGAACCTGATTTCCCTGCCCTGCCTCGAACGTCACCCCGAGCATAGAAATCCATCATCGTAGCACTTGTGACAGCCCTGTGGCACCTCGAGGGAAAGCCACAGATCCTTGTGTCAACTCGTCGGGAAGCCTGACACTGATGCTACAGCTCGGGAGGAAAACGGATGTGTATGTCTCCACTCGAGAAGAATCCTGAGTCTCCTGTGGAGACTCCAGAGGAACACCAAGATCCATGTCAGCACTGGAGAGGAAACCTCAGCTTCTGGCTGCAGTTCCAGATGAGGACCTAGGACCTGACACTGACTGGAGAGGTATCCTGTGGGGCCCCTCGCAAATCGCATGGAGACTGGTCTTTCCTGAGGCTACGCCAGTGGGTCGCTGAGTTCCCCATCGTAACTCGAGAGGGACCTGCCGCAACTCGAGAAAAACCAGGAGGTTCTCCCCTGCAGGCGAGATGAGGCCCTTTTCTGCTGCGGCATCTCGAGGGAAATCACGCCTTCCCTCTTGAACCTTGCAAGGGTCCTTCCCAACCTTGCTGCAACCCAAGTAATTCCCCGACATACCCGTTCCCACAAGGAAGGAACACCGAGGGTCCCAGCACAACTCAGGAGGAGCCCCGTTTCCCCCTCGTGAGCTCGAGATGAGTGTCCCATTCCCTGCTTCGTTGGGAAAGGATTCCCGCCATTCCCGTCGCATTTCAAGAGGGGGCACTCTCAACAGGAAATCGAGATCTCCAGGGGTCGTGCCAACATACTGAAAGTCCCCAAGATATCTCATTCCATTCCAGATGAACCTGATTTCCCTGCACTACCTCGAGTTTCATCTGCGTATCGCCTCACACCATGGTGGCTCGAGCCACAGCCCTGTGGCATCTCGAGGGAAAGACAGAGATCCCTGGGTCAACTCGACGGGAAGCCTGACACTGCTGCTACAGCTTGGGAGGAAAGCGGACATGCATGTCACCACAGGAGACGAGGCCTGACTCCCCTATGGAGACTGCAGAGGAACCCCAAGATCCATGCCAGCACTGGAGAGGAAACCTCAGGTTCCAGCTTCGGCTCTAGATAGGGACTTATGAACTGGCACCAACTGGAGAGGAATCCCGAGGGGGCCCTATCAACTCGCACGGAGACTGGCCTTTCCTGAGGCCACGCGAGTGGGTCCCTGAGGTCCCCGTCGTAACTCGAGAGGGACCTGCCGCAAC
Organism: Cephalophus harveyi; assembly: GCA_006410635.1. NCBI lineage: Eukaryota > Metazoa > Chordata > Mammalia > Artiodactyla > Bovidae > Cephalophus > Cephalophus harveyi. The sequence goes on along the minus strand of SJYT01058255.1, from coordinate 95,525 downwards.
TCGAGGAAAACAAGGAGGTTCTCCCCTCCAGGCACGATGAAGCCTTTTTCTGCTGCTGCATCCCAAGAGAAATCAGGCCTTCCCTCCTGAACCTCAAGGGGCCCTTCACACCCTTGGTGCAACTCAAGAAATTCCCCGACATACCCGTCTTCACTCGAGAGGAACACTGAGGGTCCCACCACAACTCAAGAGGAGCCCCGTTTCCCCCTCGTCTGCTCCAGATGAGGGTTTCTTTCCCTGCTTCGTTGGGAAAGGATTCTGGTGTTCCCATCATACAGCAAGAGGGTGTGCTCTCCACAGGAATGTCGAGAGGAATTTAAGGGTTTGTGCCACAATTCCAAAAGACCCCCAAATGTATCAGTCCACTACAGATGAACTTGATTTCCCTGCCCTGCCTCGAAGGTCACCCTGATCATCGAATCACACCACAGTGGCACGTGTGACAGCCCTGTGGCACCTCGCGGGAAAGCCACAGACCCCTGTGTCAACTTGTCGGGAAGTCTACACTGCTGCTACAGCTCGGGAGGAAAACGGACGTGTATGTCTCCACTAGAGAAGAGTTCTGACTCTCCTGTGGAGACTCCAGAGGAACCCCAAGATCCAAGTCAGCACTGGAGTAGAAACCTCAGGTTCTGGCTGCAGTTCCAGATGAGGACCTAGGACCCGACACTGACTGGAGAGGAATTCCTAGGGGCCCCTCGCAACTTGCATGGAGACTGGTCTATCCTGAGGCCATGCCAGTGGGTCCCTGACGTCCCTTTCGTAACTCGAGAGGGACCTGCTGCAACTCGAGGAAAACCAGGAGTTCTCCCCTGCAGGCGAGATGAGGCCCTTTTCTGCTGGGACGTCTCGAGGGAAACCATGCCTTCCCTCTTGAATCTCGCAAGGGACGTTCCCACCCTTGCTGCAACTCAAGAAGTTCCCCGACATACCCGTCCCCACCCGGGAGGCACACCGAGCGTCCCCTCAAAACTCAGGAGGAGCCCCATTTCCCCCTCGTGAGTTCAAGATGAGGGTCCCTTTCCCTGCTTCGTCGGGAAAGGATGCCCGCTGTTCTCGTGGCATCTCAAGAGGTGGTGCTCTCAACAGGAAAGCCAAGATCTCCTGTGGTCGTGCCAACATACTAAAAGTCTCCCAGATGTCTCAGTCCACTCCAGATGAACTTGATTTCCCTGCCCTGCTCGAAGGTCACCAGCGTATCTCCTCACACCACGGTGGCTCATGCCACAGCCCTGTGGCATCTCAAGGGAAAGAAAGAGATCCCTGGGTCAACTCGATGGGAAGCTTAACACCGCTGCTACAGCTCAGGAGGAAAGTGAACGTGCATGTAACCACAGGAGACGAGGCCTGACTCCCCTGTGGAGACTCCAGAGGAACCACAAATCCATGCCAGCACTGGAGAGGAAACCCCAGGTTCCAACTTCGGCTCCAGATGGGGACTTAGGACCCGGCACCAACTGGGGAGGAATCCTGAGGGGCCCCTCTCAACTTGCACGGACACTGGCCTTTCCTGAGGCCACGCCAGTGGGTCCCTGACGTCCCCTTTGTAACTCGAGAGGGACCTGCCGCAACTCGAGAAAAACCAGGAGGTTCTCCACTGCAGGCGAGATGAGGCCATTTTCTGCTGCAACATCCCGAGAGATATCAGGCCTTCCCTCCTGAACCTCAAAGGGTCCTTCACACCCTTGCTCAACTCAAGAATTTCCCCGACATACCTGTCTCCACTCTAGATAAACACTGAGGGTCCCACCACAACTCAAGAGGAGCCCCCTTTCTCCCTCCTCCGCTCCAGATGAAGGTTCCTTTTCCTGCTTCATCGGAAAGGATTCTGGTGTTCCCGTCACACAGCAAGAGGACGTGCTCTCAACAGGAAATTCGAGAGGAACTCCAGGGACGTGCCACAATTCCAAAAGGGCCCCAATTGTCACAGTCCACTGCAGATGAATCTGAATTCCCTGCCCTGCCTTGAAGGTCACCTCGAGCATTGAATCACACCAGGGTGGCACGTGCGACAGCCCTGTGGCACCTCGAGGGAAAGCTACAGACCCCTGTGTCACCTCATTGGGAATCCTGACACTGCTGCTACAGCTCAGGAGGAAAATGGACGTGTATGTCTCCACTCGAGAAGAGCCCTGACTCTCCTGTGGAGACTCCAGAGGAACCCCAAGATCCATGTCACCACTGGAGAGGAAACCTCAGGTTCTGGCCACAGTTCCAGACGAGGACCTAGGACCCGACACTGACTGGAGAGGAATCCTGAGGGGCCCCTAGCAACTCACATGGAGACTGGTCTTTCCTGAGGCCACACGATCGAGTCCCTGAGGTCCCCGTCATAACTCGAGAGGGACCTGTCACAACTCGATAAACACCAGGACGCTCTCCTCTGCAGGCGAGATGAGCCCGTTTTCTGCTGTGGCGTCTTGAAGGAAATCACGCCTTCCCTATTGAACCTCGCAAGGGTCCTTCCCACCCTTGCTGCAAGTCAAGAAGTTCCACGACATACCTGTCCCCACGCAGGAGGAACACCGAGGGTCCCGGCACAACTCAGGAGGAGCCCCGTTTCCCATTCGTGAACTCGAGATGAGGGTACCTTTCCCTGCTTCGTCTGGAAAGTATTCCTGCCGTTCCTGTTGCATCTCAAGAGGTGGCGCTCTAAACAGGAAAGGCGAGATCTCCAGGGGTCGTGCCAACATGCTAAAAGTCCTCCAGATGTCTCAGTCCACTCCAGAGGAACCTGATTTCCCTGCACTAACTCGAGTGTCAACTGCCTATCGCCTGACACCATGCTGGCTCAAGCCACAGCCCTGTGGCATCTCGAGGGAAAGACAGAGATCCCTGGGTCAACTCGACGGGAAACCTGACATGGCTGCTACAGCTTGGGAGGAAAGTGGACATGCATGCAACCACAGGAGACGAGGCCTGACTCCCCTGGGGAGACTCCAGAGGATCCCCAATATCCATGCCAGCACTGGAGAGGAAATCTCAGGTTCCAGCTTTGGCTCCAGATGGGGACTTAGGACCTGGCAACGACTAGAGAGGAATCCCGAGGGGCCCCTCTCACCTCGCACGGAGACTGGCCTTTCCTGAGGCCACGCGAGCGGGTCCCTGAGGTCCCCATCATACCTCGAGAGGGAGCTGTCTCAACTTGGGAAAAACCAGGAGGTTCTCCCCTCCATGCGAGATGAGTCCGTTTTCTGTGGAATCCCGAGAGAAATCACGCCTTCCATCCTGAACCTCAAAGGATCCTTCACACCCTTGCTGCAACTCAGGAAGTTCCCTGACATACCCGTCTCCACTTGAGAGGAACACTGAGGGTCCCACCACAACTCAAGAGGGGCCCCCTTTCCACCTCCTCCACTCAAGATGAGGGTTCCTTTCACTGCTTCATCAGGAAAAGATTCTGGCGTTCCAGTCGCACAGCAAGAGGACGTGCTCTCAACATGAAAGTCGAGAGGAACTCCAGGGTTCGTGCCACCATTCCAAAAGAAGTCCAAATGTCTCAGTCCACTCCAGATGAACCTGATTTCCCTTCCCTGCCTCGAAGGTCACCTGAGCATCGAATCACACCACGGTGGCACATGCAACAGCCCTGTGGCACATTCAGGGAAAGACCCAGATACCTGTGTCAACTCGTCGGGAAGCCTGACACCGCCGCTACTGCTCGGGCGGAAAACGGACGTGTATGTCTCCACTCGAGAAGAGTCCTGACTCTCCTGTGGAGACTCCAGAGGAACCCAAGATCCATGTCAGCACTGGAGTGTAAACCTCAAGTTCTGGTCGCAGTTCCAGATGAGGACCTAGGACCCGACAGTGACTGGACAGGAATCCAGAGGGGCCCCTCGCAACTCGCATGGAGACTGGTCTTTCCTGATCGTACGCTAGCGGGTCCCTCAGGTCCACGTTGTAACTCGAGAGGGACCTGCCGCAACTCGAGAAACACCAGGAGGTTCTTCCCTGCAGGCGAGATGAGGCCCTTTTCTGCTGCGGTATATCGAGGGAAATCACACCTTCCCTCTTGAACCTCACAAGGGTCCTTCCCACCCTTGCTTCAACTCAAGAAGTTCCCCGACGTATCTGTTGACACACAGGAGGAATACCGAGGTTCCCGGCAAAACTCAGGAGGAGCCCCAATTCACCCTTGTGAGTTCGAAATGAGGGTCCCTTTCCCTGTTTCGTCGGGAAAGGACTCCCGCCGTTTCAGTCGCATATCAAGAGGTGGCGCTCTCAATAGGAAAGCCGAGATGTCCAGGGGTCGTGCCAGCATACTAAAAGTCCCCAAGATGTCTCAGTCCACTCCAGATGAACCTGATTTCCCTGCCCTGCCTCGAAGGTCACCCACGTATCGCTTCACACCACGGTGGCTCGTGTCACAGCCCTGTGGCATCTCAAGGGACAGACAGAGATCCCTGGGTCAACTCGACGGGAAGCCAGACACTGCTGCTACAGCTCAGGAGGAAAGCGGACGTGCATGTAACCACAGGAGACGAGGCCTGACTCCCCTGGGGAGACTCCAGAGGAACCCCAAGATCCATGCCAGCACTGGAGCGGAAACCTCAGGTTCCAGCTTCAGCTCCATATGGGGACTTAGGACCCGGCACCGACTGGAGAGGAATCTCTAGGGGCCCCTCTCAACTCGCACGGAGACTGGCCTTTCCTGAGGCCACACGAGTGGGTCCCTGAGGTCCCTGTCATAACTCAAGAGGGAACTGCCTCAATTCGAGAAAAACCAGGAGGTTCTCCCCTCCAGGCAAGATGAGGCCCTTTTCTGCTTCGGCATCCCAAGAGAAATCACACTTTCCCTCCTGAACCTCAAAGGGTCCTTCACACCCTTGCTGCAACTCAAGAAGTTCCCCGACATATCTGACTCCACTCGAGAGGAATACTGAGGGTCCCACGACAGCTCAAGAAGGGCCCCCTTTCCCCCTCCACCACTCCAGATGAGGGTTCGTTTCTCTGATTGGTCGGGAAAGGATTCTGCATTTCCGTCGCACAGCAAGAGGATGTGCTCTCAACAGGAAAGTCGAGAGGAACTCCAGGGGTCATGCCACCATTCCAAAAGACCCCCAAATGTCTCAGTCCACTCCAGATGAACCTGATTAACCTGCCCTGCCTCAAAGGTCCCCCCGAGCATCGAATCACACCACAGTGGCATGTGAGACAACCCTGTGGCACCTCGAGGGAAATCCACTTATCCCTGTGTCAACCCATCGGGAAGCCTGACACTGCTGCTGAAGCTCGGGAGGAAAACGGACATGTATGTCTCCACTCTAGAAGAGTTGTGACTCTCCTGTGGAGACTCCAGAGGAACCCCAAGAATCATGTCAGCACTGGAGAGGAAACCTCAGGTTCTGGCCACAGTTCAAGATGAGGACCTAGGACCCGATACTGACTGGAGAGGAATCCCGAGGGGCCCCTCGCAACTCGATAGGGAGACTGGTCTTTCCTGAGGCAACACCAGAGGGTCGCTGAGGTCCCCATCGTAACTCAAGAGGGACCTGCTGCAACTCGAGAAAAACCAGGAGGTTCTCCCCTGCAGGCGAGATGAGACCCTTTTCTGCTGCGGCGTCTCGAGGGAAATCATGCCTTCCCTCTTGAACCTTGCAAGGGTCCTCCCCACCGTTGCTGCAATTCAAGAAGTTCCCCGACATACCCGTCCCCACATGGGAGGAACACCGAGGATCCCGGCACAACTCAGGAGGAGCCCTTTTTCCCCCTCGTGAGCTCGAGATGAGGGTCCCTTTCCCTGCCTCGTTGAGAAAGGATTCTGTTGTTCCTGTTGCACAGCAAGAGGACGTGCTCTCAACAAGAAGGTCGAGAGAAACTCCAAGGGTCGTGCCACCATTCCAAAAGACCCCCAAATGTCTCAGTCCACTCCAGTTGAACTTGATTTCTCCACCCTGCCTCGAAGGTCACCCTGAGCATCGAGTCACACCACAGTGGCATGCGAGACAGCCCTGTGGCACCTCGAGGGAAATCCACTTATCCCTGTGTCAACCCATTGGGAAGTCTGACACTGCTGCTAAAGCTCGGGAGGATAACGGACATGTATGTCTCCACTCGAGAAGAGTCCTGACTCTCCTGTGGAGACTCCAGAACAACCCCAAGATCCATGTCAGCACTGGAGAGGAAACCTCAGGTTCTTGCTGCAGTTCCAGACGAGGACCTAGGATCCGACACTGACTGGAGAGTAATCCTGAGGGGCCCCTTGCAACTCGCATGGAGACTGGTCTTTCCTGAAGCCACGCCAGCAGGTCTCTGAGGTCCCTGTCGTAACTCGAGAGGGAGCTGCCACAACTCGAGAAAAACCAGGACGTTCTCCCCTGCAGGTGACATGAGGCCCTTTTCTGCTGTGGCGTTTTGAGGGAAATCTCGCCTTCCCTCTTGAATCTCGCAAGGGTCCTTCACACCCTTCCTCTACTCAAGAAGTTCCCCGACATACCCGTCTCCAATCGAGAGGAATACTGATGGTCCCACCACAACTCAAGAGGAGCCCCCTTTCCCCCTCCTCCGCACCAGATGAGGGTTCCTTTACCTGCTTCGTCGGGAAAGGATTCTGGTGTTCCTGTCGCACAGCAAGAGGACATGCTGTCAACAGAAGGGTTGAGAGGAGCTCCAGGGGTCGTTCCACCATTCCAAAAGACCCTCAAATGTCTCAGTCCACTCCAGAGGAACCTGATTTCCCTGCACTGCCTCGAAGGTAACCCCGAGCATCGAATCACACCACGGTGGCACGTGCGACAGCCCTGTGGCACCTCGAGGGAAAGCTACAGATCCCTGTCAACAAGTCGGGAAGCTTGACACTGCTGCTACAGCTCGGGAGGAAAATGGACGTGTATGTCTCCCCTCGGGAAGAGTCCTGACTCTCCTGTGGAGACTCCAGAGGAACCCCAAGATCCATGTCAGCACTGGAGAGGAAACCTCAGGTTCTGGCCGCAGTTCCAGATGATGACCTAGGACCCGACACTGACTGGAGGGGAATCCCGAGGGGCCCCTTGCAACTCGATAGGGAGACTGGTCTTTACTGAGGCAACGCCAGAGGGTCCCTGAGGTCCCCATCGTAACTCGAGAGGGACCTGCCGCAACTCGAGAAAAACCAGGAGGTTCTCCCCTGCAGGTGAGACGAGGCTCTTTTCTGCTGTGGCATCTTGAGGGAAATCACGCCTTCCCTCTTGAACCTCACAAGTGTCTTTCCCACGTTTTCTGCAACTCAAGAAGATCCCCGACATACCTGTCTCCCCGTGGGAAGGACACCAATGGTCCCGGCACAACTCAGGAGGAGCCCCAATTCCCCCTCGTGAGCTCGAGATGAGGGTCCCTTTCCCTGCTTTGTCGGGAAAGGATTCCCGCCGTTCCTGTCGCATCTCAAGAGGTGGCTCTCTGAAAAGGAAAGCCGAGATCTCCAGGGGTAGTGCCATCATACTAAAAGACCCCAGATGTCTCAGTCCATTCCAGATGAACCTGATTTCCCTGCACTACCACGAGTGTCACTCGCGTATTGCCTCACACCAGGTTGGCTCATGCCACAGCANTCTGAAAAGGAAAGCCGAGATCTCCAGGGGTAGTGCCATCATACTAAAAGACCCCAGATGTCTCAGTCCATTCCAGATGAACCTGATTTCCCTGCACTACCACGAGTGTCACTCGCGTATTGCCTCACACCAGGTTGGCTCATGCCACAGCACTGTGGCATCTCGAGGGAAAGACAAAGATCCCTGGGTCAACTCGACGGGAAGCCTGACACTGCTGCTACAGCTCAGGAGGAAAGTGGACGTGCATGTAACAACAGGAGACGAGGCCTGACTCCATTGGGGAGACTCCAGAGGAAGCCCAAGATCCATGCCAGCACTGGAGAGCAAACCTCAGGTTCCAGCTTTGGCTCCAGATGGGGACTTAGAACCCGGCACCGACTGGAGAGGAATCCCGAGGGGCCCCTCTCAACTCGCATGGAGACTGGCCTTTCCTGAGGCCACGCCAGCAGTTTCTTGAGGTCCCCGTTGTAACTCGAGAGGGACCTGCCACAACTCGAGTAAAACCAGGAGGTTCTCCCCTCCAGGCGAGATGAGGCTGTTTTCTGCTGCGACATCCCGAGAGAAATCACGCCTTCCCTCCTGAACCACAAAGGGTCCTTCACACCCTTGCTGCAATACAAGAAGTTCCCTGACAGACCCGTCTCCACCTGAGAGCAACTTTGAGGGTCCCAGGACAACTCAAGGGTGGCCCCCTTTCCCCCTCCTCTGCTCCAGATGAGGGTTCCTTTCCCTGCTTCATCGGGAAAGGATTCTGGCATTCCCGTCGCACAGCAAGAGGACATACTCTCAACAGGAAAGTCGAGAGGAACTCCAGGGGTCATGCCACCATTCGAAAAGACCCCCAAATATCTCAGTCCACTACAGTGAAACTGATTTCCCTGCCCTGCCTCGAAGGTCAGCCCGAGGATCGAATCACACCATAGTGGCACTTGCGACAGCCCTGTGGCACCTCGAGGGAAAGCCACAGGTCCCTGTGTCAACCTGTCGGGAAGTCTCACACTGCTGCGACAGCTCAGGAAGAAAACGGATGTGTATGTCTCCACTCGAGAAGAGTCCTGACTCTCCTGTAGAGACTCCAGAGGAACCCCAAGATCCATGTCAGCACTGGAGAGGAAAACTCAGGTTCTGGCCGCATTTCCAGATGACGACCTAGGACCCGACACTGACTGGAGAGGAATCCCGAGGGGCCCCTCGCAACTCGATAGGGAGACTGGTATTTCCTGAGGCAAAGCCAGAGGGTCCCTGAGGTCCCCATTGTAACTCGAGAGGGACCTGCCGCAACTCGAGAAAAACCAGGAGGTTCTCCCCTGCAGGCGAGATGAGGCCCTTTTCTGCTGTGGCATCTTGAGGGAAATCACGCCTTCCCTCTTGAACCTTGCAAGGGTCCTCCCCACCGTTGCTGCAACTCAAGAATTGCCCCGACATACCCGTCCCCACATGGGAGGAACACTGAGGGTCCCGGCACAACTCAGGAGGAGCCCTTTCTCTCCCTTGTGAGCTCGAGATGAGGGTCCCTTTCCCTGCCTCGTTGAGAAAGGATTCTGTTGTTCCCGTCGCACAGCAAGAGGATGTGGTCTCAACAGGAAGGTCGAGAGAAACTCCAGGGTTCAGGCCACCATTCCAAAAGACCCCCAAATGTCTCAGTCCACTCCAGCTGAACCTGATTTCCCTACCCTGCCTCGAAGGTCACACCGAGCATCGAATCACACCACGGTGACACGTGTGACAGCCCTGTGGCATCTCGAAGGAAAGCCCCAGATCCCTGTGTCAACTCGTTGGGAAGCCTGTCACTGCTGCTACAGCTCGGGAGGAAAACGGACGTGTATGTCTCCCCTCGAGAACAGTCCTGACTCTCCTGCGGAGACTCCAGACGGACCCCAAGATCCATGTCAGCACTGGAGGGGAAACCTGAGGCTCTGGCCACAGTTTGAAACGAGGACCTAGGACGCGACACTGAATGCAGAGGAATCCCGAGGGCCCCCTCGCAACTCGCATGGAGACTGGTCTTTCCTGAGGCCACACTAGGACACACCGCGAGGGTGTCCCTGATGTCCCCGTCGTAACTCGAGTGGGACCAACCGCAATTCGAGAAAAACTAGGAGGTTCTCCCCTGCAGGCGAGATGAGGCCCTTTTCTGCTGCGGCGTCTCCAGGGAAATCACGCCTTCCCTATTGAACCTCGCAAGGGTCCTTCCCACCCTTGCTGCAACTCAAGAAGTTCCCCGACATACCTGTCCCCAAGTGGGAGGAACACCGAGGGTCCTGGCACAACTCAGGAATAGCCCCGATTCCCCCTTGTGAGCTCGAGTTGAGGGTCCCTTTCCCTGCTTCGTCGGGAAAGGATTCTGGCATTCCCGTCACACAGCAAGAGGATGTGCTCTCAACAGGAAAGTCGAGAGGAACTCCAGGGGTCATGCCAACGTTCCAAAAGACCCCCAGATGTCTCAGTCCACTCCAGACGAAACTGATTTCCCTGCCCTGCATTGAAGGTCACCCCGAACATCGAATCATACCACAGTGGCACGTGCGACAGCCCTGTGGCACCTCGAGGGAAAGCCACAGATCCCTGTGTCAACTCGTCGGGAAGCCTGACACTGCTGCTACAGCTCGGAAGGAAAAAGGATGTGTATGTCTCCACTCGAGAAGAGTCCTGACTCTCCTGTGGAGACTCCAGACGAACCCCAAGATCCATGTCAGCACTGGAGAGGAAACCTCAGGTTCTTGCCTCAGTTCCAGACGAGGACCTAGGATCTGACACTGACTGGAGGGGAATCCCGAGGGGCCCCTTGCAACTCGCATGGAGACTGGTCTTTCCTGAAGCCACGCCAGTAGGTCTCTGAGGTCCCTGTCGTAACTCGAGAGGGACCTGCCAGAACTCGAGAAAAACCAGGATGTTCTCCACTGCAGGCGAGATGAGGCCCTTTCTGCTGTGGCATCTTGAGGGAAATCTCGCCTTCCCTCTTGAATCTCGCAAGGGTCCTTCCCACCCTGGCTGCAACTCAAGAAGCTCCCCGACATACCCGTCCCCACGCGGGAGGAACACCAAGGGTTCCGGCACAACTTAGGAGGAGCCTCCTTTCCCCCTCGTGAGCGTGAAATGAGGGTCTTTTCCCCTGTTCCATTGGCAAAGGATTCCCGCCGTTCCCGTCGCAGCTCAAGTGGTGACGCTCTCAACAGGAAAGCTGAGATCTCCAGGGGTCGTGGCAACATATTAAAGTCCCCCAGATGTCTCAGTCCACTCCAGATGAACCTGATTTCCCTGCACTACCACGAGTGTCCAAGGCGTATCGCCTCACACCATGGTGGCTCGTGCCACAGTCCTGTGGCTTCTCGAGGGAAAGACCGAGATCCCTGGATCAACTCGACGGGAAGCCTGACTCTGCTGCTACAGCTGAGGAGGAAAGCAGACCTGCATGTAACCACAGGAGATGAGGCCTGACTCCTCTGGGAAGACTCCAGAGGAATCCCAATATCTGTGCCAGCACTGGAGCGGAAACCTCAGGTTCCAGCTTTGGCTCCAGACGGGGACTTAGGACCTGGCACTGACTGGAGAGGAATCCTGAGGGGCACTTCTCAACTCTCATGGAGATTTGCCTTGCCTGAGGCCACGTGAGCGGGTCCCTGAGGTCCCCGTTGCAACTCGAGAGGGCCCTGCCGCAACTTGAGAAAAACCAGGAGGTTCTCCTCTCCAGGCGAGGTGAGGCTGTTTTCTGTTGCGGCATCCTGAGAGAAATCACACTTTCCCTCCTGAACCTCAAAGGGTCCTTCACACCCTTGCTGCAACTCAAGAAGTTCCCCGACATACCCGTATCCACTCGAGAGGAATACTGATGGTCCCACCACAACTCAAGAGGAGCCAACTTTCCCCATCCTCCGCACCAGATGAGGGTTCCTTTACCTACTTTGTCGGGAAAGGATTCTGGTGTTCCGGTCGCACAGCAAGAGGACGTGCTCTCAACGAAGGGTTGAGAAGAGCTCCAGGGGTCGTGCCACCATTCCAAAAGACCCCCAAATGTCTCAGTCCACTCCAGCGGACCCTGATTTCCCTGCACTGCCTCGAAGGTCACCCCGAGCATCGAATCACACCACGGTGGCACGTGCGACAGCCCTGTGGCACCACGAGGGAAAGCAACAGATCCCTGTGTCAACTCGTCAGGAAGATTGACACTGCTGCTACACCTCGGGAGGAAAACAGACGTGTATGTCTCCCCTCGAGAAGAGTCCTGACTCTCCTGTGGAGACTCCAGAGGTACCCCAAGATCCATATCAGCACTGGAGAGGAAACCTCAGGTTCTGGCTGCAGTTCCAGATGATGACCTAGGACCCGACACTGACTGGAGGGGAATCCCGAGGGGCCCCTCGCAACTCGATAGGGAGACTGGTCTTTCCTGAGGCAACTCCAGAGGGTCCCTGAGGTCCCCATCATAACTCGAGAGGGACCTGCCGCAACTCGAGAAAAACCAGGAGGTTCTCCCCTGCAGGCGAGATGAGGCCCTTTTCTGCTGCGGCGTCTTGAGGGAAATCACGTCTTCCCTCTTGAACCTTGCAAGGGTCCTCCCCACCGTTGCTGCAACTCAAGAAGTTCCCCAACATACCGTCCCCACAAGGGAGGAACATCGAGGGTCCCGGCACAACTCAGGAGGAGCCCTTTTTCCCCCTTGTGATTTCGAGATGAGGGTCCCTTTCCCTGCCTCATCGAGAAAGGATTCTGTTGTTCCCGTTGCACAGCAAGAGGACATGCTCTCAACAGGAAGGTCGAGAGAAACTCCAGGGTTCAGGCCACCATTCCAAAAGACCCCCAAATGTCTCAGTCCACTGCAGCTGAACCTAATTTCCCTACCCTGCCTCGAAGGTCACCCCAAGCATCGAATCACACCATGGTGGCACGTGCGACAGCCCTGTGGCATCTCGAGGGAAAGCCCCAGATCCCTGTGTCAACTCGTTGGGAAGCCTGACACTGCTACTACAGCTCGGGAGGAAAACGGACGTGTATGTCTCCATTCGAGAAGAGTCCTGACTCTCCTGTGGAGACTCCAGACGGACCCCAAGATCCATGTCAGCACTGGAGAGGAAACCTGAGGTTCTGGCCACAGTTCGAAACGAGGACCTAGGACGCGACACTGAATGCAGAGGAATCCCGAGGGCCCCCTCGCAACTCGCATGGAGACTGGTCTTTCCTGAGGCCACACTAGGACACACCGCGAGGGTGTCCCTGATGTCCTCGTCATAACTCGAGTGGGACCAACCGCAATTCGAGAAAAACTAGGAGGTTCTCCCCTGCAGGCGAGATGAGGCCCTTTTCTGCTGCGGCGTCTCCAGGGAAATCACGCCTTCCCTATTGAACCTCGCAAGGGTCCTTCCCACCCTTGCTGCAACTCAAGAAGTTCCCCGACATACCTGTCCCCAAGTGGGAGGAACACCGAGGGTCCCGGCACAACTCAGGAATAGCCCTGATTCCCCCTCGTGAGCTCGAGTTGAGGGTCCCTTTCCCTGCTTCGTCGGGAAAGGATTCTGGCATTCCCATCGCACAGCAAGAGGATGTGCTCTCAACAGGAAAGTCGAGAAGAACTCCAGTGGTCGTGCTAACATTCCAAAAGTGCCCCAGATGTCTCAGTCCACTTCAGATGAACCTGATTTCCCTGCCCTGCATCGAAGGTCACCCCGAGCATTGAATCACACCATGGTGGCACGTGCGACAGCCCTGTGGCACCTCGAGGGAATGCCACAGATCCTTGTGTCAACTCGTCGGGAAGCCTGACACTGCTGCTACAGCTCAGAAGGAAAATGGACGTGTATGTCTCCACTCGAGAAGAGTCCTGACTCTCCTGTGGAGACTCCAGACGAACCCCAAGATCCATGTCAGCACTGGAGAGAAAACCTCAGGTTCTTGCCTCAGTTCCGGAAGAGGACCTAGGATCCGACACTGACTGGAGAGGAATCCCGAGGGTCCCCTTGCAACTCGCATGGAGACTGGTCTTTCCTGAGGCCACACGAGCGGGTCCCTGAGGTACCCGTCATAACTCGAGAGGGACCATTCACAACTTGAGAAAAACCAGGAGGTTCTCCCCTCCAGGCGAGATGAGGCCCTTTTCTGCTGCGGCATCCCGAGAGAAATCACGCCTTCCCTCCTGAACCTCAAGGGGTCCTTCACACCTTTGTTGCAACTCAAGAAGTTCCGTGACATACCTGTCTCCACTCGAAAGGAACACTGAGGGTCCCACCACAACTCAAGAGGAGCCTCCTTTCCCCCTCCTCCACTCCAGATGAGGGTTCCTTTACCTGCTTCATCGGGAATGGATTCTGGCATTCCCGGCACACAGCAAGAGGGCGTGCTCTCAACAGGAAAGTCGAGAAGAACTCCAGGGTATGTGCCACCATTCCAAAAGACCCCCAAATATCTCAGTCCACTCCAGATGAATCTGATTTCCCTGTCATGCTTCGAAGGTCACCCCGAGCATCGAATCACACCATGGGGGCACGTGCAACAGCCCTGCGGCACCTCGAGGGAAAGCCCCAGATCCCTGTGTCAACTCATCGGGAAGCCTGACACTGCTGCTACAGCTTGGGAGGAAAATGGACATGCATGTCTGCACTCGAGAAAAGTCCTGACTCTCCTGTGGAGACTCCAGAGGAACCCCAAGATAAATGTCAGCACTGCAGAGGAAACCTCAGATTCTGGCCGCAGTTCCAGACGAGGACCTAGGACCCGACACTGAGTGGACAGGAATCCCGAGGGGCCTCTTGCAACTCGCATTGAGACTGGTCTCCTGACTCTCCTGTGGAGACTCCAGAGGAACCCCACGATCCATGTCAGCACTGGAGAGGAAACCTCAGTTTCTGGCCGCAGTTCCAGTCAAGGACCTAGGACCCGACACTGAGTGGACAGGAATCCCGAGGGGCCTCTTGCAACTCGCATTGAGACTGGTCTTTCCTGAGGCCACTCGAGCTGGTCCCTGAGTTACCTGTTGTAACTCGAGAGGGACCTGCCGCCACTCGAGAAAACCCAGGAGGTTCTCCCCTGCAGGCGAGATGAGGCCCTTTTCTTCTGCGGAGTTTCGAGGGAAATAACACCTTCCCTCTTGAACCTCGCAAGGGTCCTTCCCACCCTTGCTGCAACTCAGCACGTTCCCTGACATACCCGTCTCCATGCGGGAGGAACACCGAGGGTCCCTGCACAACTCAAGAGGAGCCCAGTTTCCCCCTCATGAGCTCAAGATGAGGGTTCCTTTCCCTGCTTCGTCGGGAAAGGATTCCCGCCATTCCCGTCGCATCTCAAGTGGTGGCGATCACAACAGGAAAGCCATGATCTCCAGGGGTCATTCCAACATACTAAAAGTCCCCCAGATGTCTCAGTCCACTCCAGATGAACCTGATTTCCCTGCACTACCTCGAGTGTCACCCGCTTATTGCCTCACACCACGGTGGCTCGTGCCACAGCCCTGTGGCATCTCGAGGGAAAGACAGAGATCCCTGTGTCAACTCGACAGGAAACCTAACACTGCTGCTACAGCTCCGGAGGAAATTGGACGTGCAGGTAACCACAGGAGATGAGGACTGACTCTCCTGTAGAGACTCCAGAGGAACCCCAAGATCCATGTCAGCACTGGAGAGGAAACCTCAGGTTCTGGCCACAGGTCCAGACGAGGACTTAGGTTCCGACACTGACTGGAGAGGAATACCGAGGGGCCCCTCGCAATTCCCATGGCTACTGGTCTTTCCTGAGGCCACATGAGTGGGTCACTGAGGTCTGCGTCGTAACTCGAGAGGGACCTGCTGCAACTCGAGAAAAACCAGGAGGTTCTCCCCTGCAGGCGAGATGAGGCCCTTTTCTGCTGCAGCATTCGAGGGAAATCACGCCTTCCCTCTTGAAACTCGCAAGGTTCCTTCCCACCCTTGCTGCAATTCAAGAAGTTCCCCGACATCCCATCTCCACGCAGGAGGAACACTGAGGGTCCCGGCACACCTCAAGAGGAGCCCCGTGGCCCCCTCGTGAGCTTGAGATGAGGGTTCCTTTCCCTGCTTTGTCGGGAAAGGATTCTCGCCTTTCCCGTTGCATCTCAAGAGGTGGTGCTCTCAACAGGAAAGCCGAGATCTCCAGGGGTCGTGCCAACATTCTAAAAGTCCCCCAGATGTCTCAGTCCATTCCAGATGAGCTTGATTTCCCTGCAATACCTTGAGTGTCACCTGCGTATCGCCTCACACCACGGTGGCTCATGCCACAGCCCTGTGCCATCTCGAGAGAAAGACAGAGATTCCTGGGTCAAATCAACGGGATGCCTGACACTGCTGCTACAGATTGCCAGGAAAGCGGACGTGCATGTAACCACAGGAGATGAGGGCTGACTCCCCTGGTGAGACTCCAGAGGTACTCCAAGATCCATGCCAGCACTGGAGAGGAAACCCCAGGTTCCAGCTTCGGCTCCAGACGGGGACTTAGGATCTGGCACCAACTGGAGGGGAATCCTGAGGGGCCCCTCTCAACTTGCACAGAGACTGGCCTTTCCAGAGGCCATGCGAGTGGGTCCCTAAGTCCCCATGTTAACTCAAGAGGGACCTGCTGACACTCGAGAAAAACCAGGAGGTTCTCCCCTCCAGGCGAGATGAGGCCGTTTTCTGCTGCAGCACCCTGAGAGGAATCTCGCCTTCTCTCCTGACTTCATAGGGTCTTTCACACAGTTGCTGCAACTCAAGAAGTTCCCCGACATACCCGTCTCCTCTCGAGAGCAACACTGTGGTTCCCACAACAACTTAAGAGGAGCCCCTTTTCCCCCTCCTCTGCTCCAGATGAGGGTTCCTTTCCCTTTTTCATCAGGAAAGGATTCTGGCATTCCCGACACACAGCAAGAGGACATACTCTCAACAGGAAAGTTGAGAGGAAATCCAGGGGTTGTGCCACCATTCCAAAAGACCCCCAAATGTCTCAGTCCACTCCAGATGAACCTAATTTCACTGCCCTGCCTGGAAGGTCACCTCGAGCATTGAAACACAACACAGTGGCACATGCAACAGCCCGGTGGCACCTCGAGGGAAAGCCACAGATCCCTGTGTCAACTCATCGGGAACACTGATACTGCTGCTACAGCTCGGGAGGAAAGTGGACGTACATGTAACCACAGGAGACGAGGCCTGACTCCCTTGGGGAGACTCGAGAAGAAACCCAAGATCCATGCCAGCACTAGAGAGGAAACCTCAGGTTACAGTTTCGGCTCCAGGCGGGGACCTAGGACCCGGCACTGACTGGAGAGGAATCCCGAGGGGCCCTTCGCAACTCGCATGGATAGTGGTCTTCCCTGAGGTTACACGAGCAGGTCCCTGATGTCCCCATCATAACTCGAGAGGGACCTGCGGCAATGTGAGAAAAACAGGAGGTTCTCCCCTGCAGGAGAGATGAGGCACTTTTTGGCTGTGGGACTCTAGGGAAATCACGCCTTCCCTCTTGAACCTCATAAGTGTCCTTCCCACCCTTGCTGCAACTCAAGAAGTTCCCCTACATACCCATCTCCCCGCAGGAGGTACACCGAGGTTCCGGGCAAAACTCAAGAGGAGCCCAGTGACTCCTCGTGAACTCGAGATGAGTGTTCCTTTCCCTGCTTCGTCAGGAAAGGGTTCCCGCTGTTCCCGTTGCATCTCAAGAGGTGGCCCTCTCAACAGGAAAGCCGAGATCTCCAGGGGTCGTGCCAACATATTAAAAGTCCCCCAGATGTCTCAGTCCACTCCAGATTAACCTGATTTCCCTGCACTATCTCGAGTGTCACCCGCTTATTGCGTCACACCATGGTGTCTCATGCCATAGCCCTATGGCATCTCGAGGGAAAGACAGAGATCCCTGGGTCAACTCAACGGGAAGACTGACACTGCTGCTACAGCTTGGGAGAAAGCGGACGTGCATGTAACCACAGGAGACGAGGCCTGACTCCCCTGGGGAGACTCCAGAGGAACCCCAAGATCCATGCCAGCACTGGAGAGGAAACTGCAGGTTCCAGTTTCAGTTCCAGATGGGGACTTAGGACCCGGCACCGACTGGAGAGGAATCCCGAGGGCCCCTCTCAACTCGCACGGAGACTGGCCTTTCCTGAGGCAACGCGAGTGGGTCCCTGAGGGCCCTGTCGTAACTCGAGAGGGACCCTTCACAACTTGAGAAAAAACAGCAGGTTTCCCCTCCAGGTGAGATGAGGCCCTTTTCTGCTGTGGCATCCCGAGAGAAATCACACCTTCCCTCCTGAACCTCAAAGGGTCCTTCACACCCTTGCTGCAACTCAAGAAGTTCCACGACATACCCATCTCCACTCGAAAGGAACACTGAGGGTCCCACCACAACTCAAGAGGAGCCCCTTTTTCCCCTCCTCCACTCCAGATGAGGGTTCCTTTACCTGCTTCATTAGGAAAGGATTCTGCCATTCCCGGCACACAGCAAGAGGACGTGCTCTCAACAGGAAAGTCGAGAAGAACTCCAGGGTATGTGCCACCATTCCAAAAGACCCCCAAATATCTCAGTCCACTCCAGATGAATCTGATTTCCCTGCCATGCTTCAAAGGTCACCCCGAGCACCGAATCACACCATGGGGGCATGTGCGACAGCCCTGCGGCCCCTTGAGGGAAAGCCCCAGATCCCTGTGTCAACTCGTCAGGAAGCCTGACACTGCTGCTACAGCTTGGGAGGAAAATGGACGTGCATGTCTGCACTCGAGAAGAGTCCTGACTCTCCTGTGGAGACTCCAGAGGAACCCCAAGATAAATGTCAGCACTGCAGAGGAAACCTCAGATTCTGGCCGCAGTTCCAGACGAGGACCTAGGACCCGACACTGAGTGGACAGGAATCCCGAGGGGCCTCTTGCAACTCGCATTGAGACTGGTCTTTCCTGAGTCCACGCCAGCAGGTCCCTGAGTTCCCCATCGTAACTCGAGAGGGACCTGCCGCCACTCGAGAAAAACCAGGAGGTTCTCCCCTGCAGGTGAGATGAGGCCCTTTTCTTCTGCGGAGTTTCGAGGGAAATAACACCTTCCCATTTGAACCTCGCAAGGGTCCTTCCCACCCTTGCTGCAACTCAACACGTTCCCTGACATACCCGTCTCCATGCGGGAGGAACACCGAGGGTCCCTGTACAACTCAAGAGGAGCCCGGTTTCCCCCTCATGAGCTCGAGATGAGGGTTCCTTTCCCTGTTTCATCGGGAAAGGCTTCCCACCGTTCTCGTTGCATCTCAAGTGGTGGCGATCACAACGGGAAAGCCATGATCTCCAGGGGTCGTTCCAACATACTAAAAGTCGCCAGATGTCTCAGTCCACTCCAGATGAACTTGATTTCCCTGCACTACCTCGAGTGTCACCTGCGTATCGCCTCACACCACGGTGGCTCGTGCCACAGCCCTGTGGCATCTCGAGGAAAGACAGAGATCCCTGGGTCAAGTTGACGGGAAGCCTGACACTGCTGCTACTGCTCGCGAGGCAAGCAGACGTGCATGTAACCACAGGAGAAGAGGCCTGACTCCCCTGGGGAGACTCCAGAGGAACTCCAAGTTCCATGCCAGCACTGGAGAGGAAACCTCAGGTTCCAGCCTCGGTTCCAAATGGGGACTTAGGACCCAGCAGTGACTGGAGAGGAATCACGAGGGGCCCCTCTCAACTCACATGGAGACAGGTCTTTTCTGAGGTCACGCGAGCGGATACCTGAGGTTCCCATCATAACTCGAGATGAATCTGCCGCAACTCGAGAGGAACCTGCCGCAACTCGAGGAAACCGAGGCAGTTCTCTCCTCCACGCGAGATGAGGCCGTTTTCTGCTGCTGCATCCTGAGAGAAATCACGCCTTCCCACCTGAACCTCAAACGGTCCTTCACACCCTTGCTGCAACTCAAGAAGTTACCTGACATACCCGTCTCCACTCAAGAGGAACATTGAGGGTCCCACCACAACTCAAGAGGAACCCCCTTTCCCCCGCCTCCACTCCAGATGAGGGTTCCTTTCCCTGCTTCGTCGGGAAAGGTTTCTGGCGTTACTGTCACACAGCAAGAGGACGTGCTCTCAACAGGAAAGTCGAGAGGAACTCCAGGGGTCATGCCACCATTCCAAAAAACCCCCAAATGTCTCAGTCCACTCCAGATGAACCTGATTTCCCTGCCCTGCCTTGAAGGTCACCCCAAGCATCCAATCACACCACGGTGGCACCTGTGACCACCCTGTGGCACCTCAAGGGAAAGCCACAGATCCCTGTGTCAACGTGTCAGGAAGCCTGACACTGCTGCTACAGCTCGGGAGGAAAACAGACGTGTATGTCTCCACTCGAGAAGAGTCCTGACTCTCCTGTGGAGACCCCAGAGGAGCCCCAAGATCCATGTCAGCACTAGAGAGGAAATTTCAGGTTCTAGCCGCAGTTCCAGACAAGGACCTAGGACCCGACACTGACTTGAGAGCAATCCCAAGGGGCCACTCTCAACTCGCACGGAGACTGGCCTTTCCTGTGGCCAGACGAGCAGATCCCTGAGGTCCCCGTCATAACTCGAGAGGGACCTGCCGCAATTCGAGAAAAGCCAGGAGGTTCTCCCCTCCAGGCGAGATGAGGCCCTTTTCTGCTGCGGCATTTCAAGGGAAATCACGCCTTCCCTCTTGAACCTCGCAAGCGTCCTTCCCACCCTTGCTGCAACTCAAGAAGTTCCCCGAACATACCTGACCCCACACGGTAGGAACACCGAGGGTCCCGGCACAACTCAGGAGGAGCCCCGTTTCCCCCTTGTGAGCTCGAGATGAGTATCCCTTTCCCTGCCTCGTCAGAAAAGGATTCCCACCATTCCCGTCCCATCTCAAGAGGTGGCACTCTCACCAGGAAAGCCGAGATCTCCAGTGGTCATGCCAAATACTAAAAATCCCCCAGATGTCTTAGTCCACCCCAGATGAAACTGATTTCCCTGTACTACCTCGAAGGTCACCCCGTGCATTGAATCACACCTCGGTGGCACGTGCGACAGCACTGTGGCACATCGAGGCAAAGCCAGAGATCCCTGTGTCAACTCGTCGGGAAGCCTGACACTGCTGCTACAGCTCGGGAGGAAAACGGACGTGTATGTCTCCACTCGAGAAGAGTCCTGACTCTCCTGTGGAGACTCCAGAGGAACCCCAAGATCCATGTCAGCACTGGAGAGGAAACCTCAGGTTCTGGCCACAGTTCCAGATGAGGACCTGTTACCCGACACTGACTGGAGAGGAAACCCGAGGGGCCCCTCTCTACTCGCATGGAGACTGGTCTTTCCTGAGGCCACGTAAGCGGGTCCCAGAGGTCCCCGTCATAAATTGAGAGGGACCTGCCACAACTCGAGAAAAACCAAGAGGTTCTCCCCTGCAGGTGAGATGAGGTGTTTTGTGCTGCGGCATGTCGAGGGAAATCACGCCTTCCCTCTTGTACCTCGCAAGGGTCCTCCCCATCCTTGTTGCAACTCAAGAAGTCCCGGACATACCCATCCCCACGCGGGAGGATCACCGAGGATCCTGGCACAACTCAGGAGGAGCCCTGTTTCCCCCTAGTGAGCTCGAGATGAGGGTCCCTTTCCCTGCTTCATCGGGAAAGTATTCCCGCCATTCCCATCGCATCTCAAGAGGTGGCGCTCTCAACAGGGAAGCTGAGATCTCCAGGGGTTGTACCAACATACTAAAAGTCCCCCAGATGTCTCAGTCCACTCCAGATGAAGCTGATTTCCCTGCACTACTTCGAGTGTCACCTGCGTATCACCTCACACCAAGGTGGCTCGTGCCACAGCCCTGTGGCATCTCGAGGGAGACAGAGATCCCTGGGTCAACTCAACGGGAAGCCTGATACTGCTACTACAGCTTGGGAGGAAAGCGGACGCACATGTAACCACAGCAGACGAGGCCTGACTCCCCTGGTGAGACTCGAGAGGAACCCAAAACCGATGTCAGCACTGTAGATGAAACCTCAGGTTCCAGCTTCGGCTCTAGACGGGGACTTAGGACCTGGCACCTACTGGAGAAGAATTCCGAGGGGCTGCACTCAACTTACATGGAGACTGGCCTTTCCTGAGGCCATGCGAGCGGGTCCCTCATGTCCCCATCGTAACTCGAGAGGGACCTGCCGCAACTTGAGAAAAACCAGGAGGTTCACACCTCCAGTCGAGATGAAGCCGTTTTCTGCTGGGGCGTCCCGAGAGAAATCACGCCTTCCCTCCTGAACCTCAAAGGGTCCTTCACACCCTTGCTGCATCTCAAGAAATTCCCGAACATACTCGTTACCACTCGATAGGAACAGTGAGGGTGCAACCACAATGCAAGAGGTGCCCCCTTTCCCTCTCTTCGCTGCAGATGAGTGTTCCTTTCCCTGCTTCATTGGGAAAGGATTCTGGCGTTCCCGTCCCACTGCAAGAGGACGTGCTCTCAAGAGGAAAGTTGAGAGAAACTCCAGGGGGTAGTGCCACCATTCCAAAAGACCAACAAATGTCTCAGTCCGCTCCAGATGAACCTGATTTCCCTGACCTGCCTCGAAGGTCACCCTGAGCATCTAATCACACAATGATGGCACGTGTGACAGCCCTGTGGCACCTCGAAGGAAAGCCACAGATCACTGTGTCATCACGTCAGGAAGCCTAACACTGCTGCTACAGCTCGGGAGGAAAATAGACGTGTATGTCTCCACTCGAGAAGAGTCCTGACTCTCCTGTGGAGACTCCAGAGGAACCGCAAGATCCATGTCAGCACTGGAGAGGAAACCTCAGGTTCTGGCCATAGTTCCAGACGAGGACCTAGGACGCGACACTAACTGGAGAGGAATCCCGAGGGGCCCCTCGCAACTCGCATGAAGACTGGTCTTTCCTGAGGCCACACGAGTGGGTTCTTGTGGTCCCCATTGTAACTTGAGAGGGATTTGCCGCAACTCGAGAAAAACCAGCAGGTTCTCCCCTGCAGGGGAGATGAGGCCCTTTTCTCCTGTGGCGTCTTGAGGGAAATTACGCCTTCCCTCTTGAACCTCACAAAAGTCCTTGCCACCCTTGCTGCAACTCAAGAAGTTCCCCCAACATACCCGCCTCCATGCAGAAGGAACACCGAAGGTCTCGGCAGAACTCAGAAGGAGCCCTGTTTCCCGCTCATGAGCTCGAGATGAGGGTCCATTTCCCTGCTTCGTTGGGAAAGGATTCCCACCATTCTCGTCGCATCTCAAGAGGTGGCGCTCTCAACAGGAAAGCCGAGATCTCCAGGGGTCGTTCCAGCATACTAAAAGTCCCCCAGATGTCTCAGTCCACTCTAGATGAACCTGATTTCCCTGCCCTGACTCGAGTGTCACCCACATATCGCCTCACATCATGGTGGCTCGTGCCACAGCCCTGTGGCATCTCAAGGGAAAGACAGAGATACCTGGGTCAACTTGACGGGAAGCCTGACACTGCTGCTACAGCTTGGGAGGAAAGTGGACGTGCATGTAACCACAGAAGACGAGGCCTGACTCCCCCGCGGAGACTCCAGAGGAACCCCAAGATCCATGCCAGCACTGGAGAGGAAACCTCAGGTTCCAGCTTCGGCTCCAGATGGGGGCTTAGGACCCGGCACCAACTGGAGAGGAATCCCGAGTGGCCCCTCTCAACTTGCACAGTGTCTGGCCTTTTTAAGGCCACTCGAGTGGGGCCCTGAGTTCCCCATCGTAACTCGAGATGGACCTGCCGCAACTCGAGAAAAACCAGGAGGTTCTCCCCTCCAAGTGAGATGAGGCCGTTTTCTGCTGCGGCATCCCGAGAGAAATCACGCCTTCCCTCCTGAACCTCAAAGGGTCCTTCACACCCTTACTGCAACTCAAGAAGTTCCCCGACATACCCGTCTCCACTCGAGAGGAACACTGAGGGTCCCATCGCAACTCAAGAAGGGCCCCCGTTCCCCCTCCTCCACCCCAGATGAGGGTTCCTTTACCTTCTTCGTCAGGAAAGGATTCTGGCCTTCCCATCGCACAGCAAGAGGACGTGCTCTCAACAGGAAAGTCGAGAGGAACTCCAGGGGTCATGCCACCATTCCAGAAAACCTCCAAATGTCTCAGTCCACTCCAGGGGACCCTGATTTCCCTGCCCTGCCTCGAAGGTCAACCCGAGCATCGAATGACACCATGGTAGCACATGCGACAGCCTGTGGCACCTTGAGGGAAAGCCACAGATTCCTATGTCGACACGTCGGGAAGACTGACACTGCTGCTACAGCTCGGGTGGAAAACGGACGGGTATGTCTCCACCTGAGAAGAGTCCTGACTCTCCTGTGGAGACTCCAGATGAACCCCAAGATCCATTTCAGCACTGGAGAGTAAACCTCAGGTTCTGGCCGCAGTTCCAGACGAGGACCTAGGACCCGACACTGACTGGAGAGGAATCCCGAAGGGCCCCTCGCAACTCACCAGGATACTGGTCTTTTCTGAGGCCATGCCAGTGGGTCCCTGAAGTACCCTTCGTAACTCGAGAGGGGCTTGCTGCAACTCGAGTAAAACCAGGAGGTTCTCCCCTGCATGCGAGATGAGGCCCTTTTCTGCTGTGGCATCTTGAGGGAAATTACACCTTCCCTCTTGAACCTCACAAGGGTCCTTCCCACCGTTGCTGCAACTCAAGAAGTTCCCCGACATTCCAGTCCCCACGTGGGAGGAACACCGAGGGTCCCAGCACTACTCAGGAGGAGCCCCGTTTCACCCTTGTGAGCTCGAGATGAAGGTCACTTGCTCTGCTTCGTCAGGAAAGGATTCCCGCCATTCCCGTCACATCTCAAGAGGTGGCGCTCTCAACAGGAAAGCCGAGATCTCCAGTGGTCGTGCCAACATACTCAAAGTGCCCCAGATGTCTCAGTACACTCCAGATGAACCTGATGTCCCTGCCCTGCCTCAAGTGTCACCCACATATCGCCTCACACCACGGTGGCTCATGTCACAGCCCTGTTACATCTCGAGGGAAAGACAGAGATCCCTGGGTCAACTCGACGGGAACCCTGACACTGCTGCTACAGTTTGGGAGGAAAGCAGACGTGCATGTAACCACAGGAGACACGGCCTGACTCCCCTGCGGAGACTCCAGAGGAACCCCAAGTTCCATGCCAGCACTGGAGGGGTAACCCCTGGTTCCAGCTTTGGCTCTAGACAGGTACTTAGGACCCGGAACTGACTGGAGAGGAATCCCGAGGGGCCCCTCTCAACTGGCACGGAGACTGGCCTTTCCTGAGGCCACGTGAGTGGGTCCCTGAGGTCCCCGTCGTACCTCAAGAAGGATCTGCCGCAACTCGAGAAAAACCAGGAGGTTCTCCCGTCCAGGAGAGATGAGGCCGTTTTCTGCTGCGGCATCCGCGAGAAATCACGCCTTCCCTCCTGAACCTCAAAGGGTCCTTCACACCTTTGCTGCAAATCAAGAAGTTCCCCGAGATAACCGTCTCCACTCAAGAGGAACATTGAGGGTCCCACTACAACTCAAGAGGAACTCCCTTTCCCTCATTCTGCTCCAGATGAGGGTTCCTTTCCCTGCTTCATCGGGAAAGCTTTCTGGCTTTCCTGTCACACAGCAAGAGGACGTGCTCTCAACAGGAAAGTCGAGAGGAACTCCAGGGGTCATGCCACCGTTCCAAAAGACCCCTCATGTCTCAGTCCACTCCAGATGAACCTGAATTCCCTGCCCTGCCATGAAGATCACTCCAAGCAATGAATCACACCCCAGTTGCACGTGCGACAGCCCTGTGGCACTTCGAGGGAAAGCCACAGATCCCTGTGTCAACTCGTCGGGAAGCCTGACACTGCTTCTACAGCTCAGGATGAAAACGGATGTGTATGTCTCCACTTGAGAAGAGACCTGAATCTCCTGTGGAGACTCCAGAGGAACACCAAGATGCATGTCAGCACTGGAGAGGAAACCTCAGGTTCTGGCCGCAGTTCCAGACGAGGACCTAGGACCTGACACTGACTGGAGAGGAATCCCGAGGGGCCCCTCGCAACTCGCATGGAGACTAGTCTTTCCTGAGGCCACTCAAACTGGTCCCTGAGGTCCCTGTCGTAACTCGAGAGGGACCTGCCGCCACTCGAGAAAAACCAGGAGGTTCTCCCCTGCAGGCGAGATGAGGCCCTTTTCTGGTGTGGCATCTCAAGGGAAATAACGCCTTCCCTCTTGAACCTCGCAAGGGTCCTTCCCATCCTTGCTGCAACTCAAGAAGTTCCCCGACATAACCGTCCCCACGTGGGAGAAACACCGAGGGTCGCAGCACAACTCAGAAGGAACCCTGTTTTCCCCTCATGAGCTCGAGATGAGGGTCCTTTGACTGCTTCATTGGGAAAGGATTCCCGCCGTTCCCGTCTCATCTCAAGAGGTGGTCCTCTCAACAGGAAAGCTGAGATCTCCTGGGGTCGTGCCCTCATACTAAAATCCCCCAGATGTCTCAGTCCACTCCAGATGAACGTGATTTCCTTGCACTACTTCGAGTATCACCTGCGTATTGCCTCACACCACGGTGGCTCGTGCCACAGCCCTGTGGCATCTCGAAGGAAAGACAGAGATCCCTGGGTCAACTCAACGGGAAGCCTGACACTGCTGCTACAACTCGGGAGGAAAGCAGACGTGCATGTAACCACAGAAGATGAGGACTGACTCTTCTGGCAAGACTCCAGAGGAACCCCAAGATCCATGCCAGCACTGGAGAGGAAAACTCAGGTTCCAGCTTCAGCTCCAAAAGGGGACTTAGGGCCCGGCACCTCCTAGAGAGGAATCCCGAGGGGCCCCTCTCAACTCGCACGGACACTGGCCTTTCCTGAGGCCACGTGAGTGGGTTCCTGAGGTCCACGTCGTAACTCTAGAGGGACCTGCCCCAACTCGAGAAAAACTAGGAGGTTCTCCCCTCCAGGTGAGTTGAGGCCATTTTCTGCTGCGGCATCCTGAGAGAAATCACGCCTTGCCTCTTGAACCTCACAGGGTCCTTCACACCCTTGCTGTAACTCAAGAATTTCCCTGACACACCTGTGTCCTGACGAGAGGAACACTTAGGGCCCCACCACAACTCAAGAGGAGCCCCCTTTCCCCCTCCTCTGCTCCTGATTAGGGTTCCTTTCCCTGCTTCATTGGGAAAGGAGTCTGGCATTCCTGTCGCACAGCAAGAGGACGTGCTTTCAACAGGAAGGTCGAGAGGAACTCCAGGGTTCGTGGCACCATTCCAAAAGTCCCCCAAATGTATCAGTCCACTAAAGATGAACCTGATTTCCCTACCCTGCCTGGAAGGTCACATGGAGCATCGAATCACACCACGGTGGCATGTGCAACAGCCCTGTGGCACCTCGAAGGAAAGCCACAGATCCCTGGGTCTACTTGTTGGGAAGCCTGACACTGCTACTACAGCTTGCGAGGAAAATGGACGTGTATGTCTCCACTCGAGAAGAGACCTGACTCTCCTGTGGAGACTCCAGAGGAACCTCAAGATCCATGTCAGCACTGGAGAGGAAATCTCAGGTTCCGGCCGCAGTTCCAGTCGAAGACCTAGGACCCGACACTGACGGAGAGGAATCCCGAGGGGCCCCTCTCAAATCTCACAGAGAGTGGCCTTTTCTGAGGCCACGTGAGCGGGTCCCTGAGGTCCCTGTCGTAACTCGAGAGGGACCTGCCGCAACTCAAGAAAAACCAGGAGGTTCTCCCCTCCAGGCGAGATGAGGTCAACTCGTATGGAGCCTGGTCTTTCCTGAGGACATGCCAGTGGGTCCCTGAGGTCCCCGTCGTAACTCGAGAGGGACCTGCCGCAACTCAAGAAAAACCAGGAGGTTCTCCCCTCCAGGCGGGATGAGGCCATTTTCTGCTGCAGCATCCCGAAAGTAATCATGCCTTCCCTCCTGAACCTCAAAGGGTCCTTCACACCCTTGCTGCAACTCAAGAAGTTCCCCGAGATAACCGTCTCCACTGGAGAGGAGCTCTGAGGGTCCCACAACTACTCAAGAGGAGGCCCCTTTCCTCCTCCCCCACTACAGATGAGGGTTCCTTTAGCTGCTTCGTCAGGGAAGGATTCTGGCGTTCCCGTCGCACAGCAAGAGGACGTGCTCTCAACAGGAAAGTGGAGAGGAACTCCAGGGGTTGTGCCACCATTCCAAAAGATCCCCAAATGTCTCAGTCCACTCCAGATGAACCTGATTTCCCTGTGCTGCCTCGAAGGTCACCCCGAGAATTGAATCACACCACGGTGGCACGTGCATGCGCCAGCCCTGTGGTACCTTGAGGGAAAGCCACAGATCCCTGTGTCAACTCGTCGAGAAGCCTGACACTGCTGCTACAGCTCGGGAGGAAAATGGACGTTTATGTCTCCACTCGAGAAGAGTCCTGACTCTCCTGTGGGGACTCCAGAGGAACCCCAACTTCCATGTCAGCACTGGAGAAGAAACCTCAGGTTATGGCCGCAGTTCCAGACGAGGATCTTGGACCCGACACTGACTGGAGAGGAATCCCGAGGGGCCCCTCTCAACTCGCACGGAGACTGGCCTTTCCTGAAGCCATGCCAGCGGGTCCCTGAGGTCCCCATCATAACTCGAGAGGGACCTGCCGCAGCTCGAGAAAAACCAGGAGGTTCTCCCCTCCAGGGGAGATGAGGCCGTTTTCAGCTGTGGCGTCACGAGAGAAATCACGCCTTCCATCTTGAAACTCGCAAGGATCCTTCACACCCTTGCTGCAACACAAGAAG
The DNA here is from genome assembly GCA_006410635.1 of Cephalophus harveyi. Classification (NCBI taxonomy): domain Eukaryota; kingdom Metazoa; phylum Chordata; class Mammalia; order Artiodactyla; family Bovidae; genus Cephalophus; species Cephalophus harveyi. The sequence goes on along the minus strand of SJYT01058255.1, from coordinate 67,345 downwards.
TTCCGCGACATACCCTTCACCACTAGAGAGGAACACTGAGGGTTCCACCACAACTCAAGAGGACCCCCTTACCCCTCCTCCACTCCAGATGAGGGTTCCTTTCCCTGCTTTGTCAGGAAAGGATTCTGCCGTTCCCTTCGTACTGCAAAAGGACGTACTCTCAACAGGAATGTCGAGAGGAACACCACGGATCATACCACCATTTCAAAAGACCCCCAAATATCTCAGTCCACTCCAGATGAACCTGATTTCCCTGCCCTGCCTCGAGTGTCACCCATGTATCACCTCACACCATGGTGGCTCGTGCCACAACCCTGTATCCTCTCAAGGGGAAGACAGAGATCCCTGGATCAACTCGACGGGAAGACTGACACTGCTGCTACAGCTTGGGAGGAAAGCAGACATGCATGTAACTACAGGAGACGAGGCCTGACTCCCCTGGGGAGACTCCAGAAGGACACCAAGATCCATGCCAGCATTGGAGAGGAAACCTCAGGTTCTCACTGCAATTCGAGACGAGGACCTAGGACCCGACACTGACTGGAGAGGAATCCCGATGGGCCTCTCACAACTCGCATGGAGACTGGTCTTTCCTGAGGCCANAGGCCTGACTCCCCTGGGGAGACTCCAGAAGGACACCAAGATCCATGCCAGCATTGGAGAGGAAACCTCAGGTTCTCACTGCAATTCGAGACGAGGACCTAGGACCCGACACTGACTGGAGAGGAATCCCGATGGGCCTCTCACAACTCGCATGGAGACTGGTCTTTCCTGAGGCCACGCCAGCGGTTCCCTGAGGTCCCCGTCGTAACTCGAGAGGGACCTGCCGCAACTCAAGAAAAACCAGGAGGTTCTCCCCTGCAGGTGAGATGAGGCCCTTTTCTCCTGCGGCGTCTCGAGTGAAATCACGCCTTCCCACTTGATTCTTGCAAGGGTACTTCCCACCCTTGCTGAAACTCAATAAGTTCCCTGACATACCCATCCCCATGCGGGAGGAACACCGAAGGTCCTGGCACAACTCAGGAGGAGCCCCATATCACCCTCGTGAGCTCAAGATGAGGATCCCTTTCCCTGCTTCGTCAGGAAAAGATTTCCGCGGTATCCGTCGCATCTCAAGAGGTGGCGCTCTCAACAGGAAAGCCGAGATGTCCAAGGGTCGTGCCAACATACTAAAAGTCCCCCAGATGTCTCAGTCCACTCCAGATGAACCTGATTTCCCTGCCCTGCCTCGAAGGTCACGCGCATATCGCCTCACACCATGGTGGCTCATGCCACAGCCCTGTGGCATCTCGAGGGAAAGACCGAGATCCCAAGGGCAACTCAATGGGAAGCCTGCCACTGCTGCTACAGCTTGGGAGGAAAACGGACGTATATGTCTCCACTCGAGAAGAGTCCTGACTCTCCTGGGGAGACTCCAGAGGAACCCCAAGTTCCGTGTCATCACTGGAAAGCAAACCTCAGGTTCTGGCCTCAGTTCCAGACGATGACTTAGGACCCGACAATGACTGGAGAGGAATCCCGAGGGGCCCCTAGCAACTCACATGGAGACTGGTCTTTCCTGAGGCCACACCTGCGGGTCCCTGTGGTCCCCATCATAACATGAGACGGACCTGCCGCAACTCGAGAAAAACCAGGAGGTTCTCCTCTGCAGGCGAGATGAGGCCTTTTTCTGCTGTGGTGTCTCAAGGGAAATCACACCTTCCCTCTTGGACCTCACAAGCTTCCGTCCCACCCTTGTTGCAACTCAGGAAGTTCCCCGACATACCCGTTCCCATGCAGGAGAAACACCGAGGGTCCCAGCACAACTCAGGAGGAACCCCGTTTCCCCCTCGTGAGCTGGAGATGAGGATCCCTTTCCCTGCTTCGTCAGGAAAGGATTCCCACCGTTCCCATCACATCTCAAGAGGTGGCGCTCTCAACAGGAAAGCCGAGATCTCCAGGGGTCATGCCAACATACTAAAAGTCCCCCAGATGTCTCAGTCCACTCCAGATGAACCTGATTTCCCTGCCCTGCCTCGAGGGTCACCCGCGTATCGCCTCACACCACGGTGACTCGTGCCAAAGCCTTGTATCCTCTCGAGGGGAAGACAGAGATCCCTGGATCAACTAGACGGGGAGCCTGACACTGCTGCTACAGTTCGGGAGGAAAGCGGACGTGCATGTAACCACAGCAGACGAGGCCTGACTCCCCTGGGGAGACTCCAGAACAACCCTTAGATCCACGTGAGCACTGGAGAGGAAACCTCAGGTTCCAACTTCAACTCCAGATGGGGACCTAGGACCCGGCACCGACTGGAGAGAAATTCTGAGGGGCCCCTCACAACTCGCATGGAGACTGGCCTTTCCTGAGGCCACGTGAGTGGGTCCCTGAGGTTCCCATCGTAACTCGAAAGGGACCTGCTGCAACTCGAGAAAAACCAGTATGTTCTCCCCTCCATGAGAGATGAGGCCACTTTCTGCTGCGGCATCCTGAGAAATATCACGCCTTCCCTCGTGAACCTCAAAGGGTCCTTCACACCCTTGCTGCAACTCAAAAAGTTTCCCGACATAACCTTCTCCACTCTAGAGGAACACTGATGGTCCCACCACAACTCAAGAGGAGCCCCTTTCCCCCTACAACCCTCCAGATGAGGGTTCCTTTCCATGCTTCGTCAGGAAAGGATTCTTGCGTTCCCGTCGCACAGCAAGTGGACATGCTCTCAACAGGAAAGTTGAGAGAACCTCCAGGGGTCATGGCACCATTCCAAAAGACCACCAAATGTTTCAGCCCACTCCAGATGAACCTGATATACCTGCCCTGCCTCGAAGGTCACGCCGAGCATCGAATCACACCACAGTGGCACGTGCAACTGCCCTGTGGCACCTCGAGGGAAAGCCACAGATCCCTCTGTCAACTCGTTGGGAAGCCTGACACTGCTGCTACAGCTCGGGAGGAAAATGGACGTTTATGTCTCCACTCGAGAAGAGTCCTGACTCTCCTGTGGAGACTCCAGAGGAACCCCAAGATCCATGTCAGCACTGGAGAGGAAACCTCAGGTTCTGGCCGCAGTTCCAGACGAGGACTTAGGACCCGACACTGACTGGAGAGGAAACCCGAGGGGCCCCTCGCAACTCGCATGGAGACTGGTCTTTCCTGAGGCCACACGAGCGGGTCACTGAGTTCCCAGTTGTAACTTGAGAGGTACATGCCGCAACTCGAGAAAAACCAGGAGGTTCTCCCTGCAGGCCCGATGAGGCCCTTTCCTGCTGCGGCCTCTTGAGGGAAATCACGCCTTCCCTCTTGAACTTCAAAAGGGTCCTTCCCACCCTTGCCGTAACTCATGAAGTTCTCCGACATACCTGTCTCCACACGGGAGGAACATCGAGGGTCCCGGCACAACTCAGGAGGAGCCCCGTTTGCCCCTCGTGAGTTCAAGATGAGGGTTCCTTTCCCTGCTTCATCGGGAAAGGATTCCCGCCATTCCCGTCACATCTCAAGAGGTGGCGCTATCAACAGGAAAGCTGAGATCTCCAGGGGTCGTGCCAACATACGAAAAATCCCCCAGATATCTGAGTCCACTCCAGATGAACCTGATTTCCCTGCACTACCTCGAGTGTCACCCGCGTATCGCCTCACACCACTGTGGCTCGTGCCACAACCCTGTGGCATCTCGAGGGAAAGACAGAGATCCCTGTGTTAACTCGACGGGAACCCTGACACTGCTTCTACAAGCTGGGGAGGAAAGCTGATGTGCATGTAACCACAGGAGAAGAGGCCTCACTCCCCTGGGGAGACATCTGAGGAAACCCAAGGTCTATGCCAGCAATGGAGAGGAAACCTCAGGTTCCAGCTTCAGCTCCATATGGGGACTTAGGACCCGGCACCGACTGGAGAGGAATCCTGAGGGGCCCCTCTCAACTCGCACAGAGACTGGCCTTTCTTGAGTCCATGCGAGCAGGCCCCTGAGGTCCCCATTGTAACTCGAGAGGGACTTGCCACAACTCGAGACAAACCAGGAGGTTCTCCCCTGCAGGCCAGATGAGGCCCTTTTCTGCTGAGGCATCTTGAGGTAAATCACGCCTTCCTTCTTGAACTTCTCAAGGGTACTTCCCACCCTTGCTGCAACTCAAGTAGTTACCTGACCATTCCCATCTCCACTCGAGAAGAACACTGAGGTTCCCTCCACAGCTCAAGAGGGACCACATTTACCCCTACTCTGCTCCAGATGATGGTTCCTTTCCCTGCTTCGTCGGGAAAGGATTCTGACATTCCTGTCACTCAGCAAGAGGACGTGCTCTCAACAGGAAGGATGAGAGGAACTCTAGGGGTCCTGCCACCATTCCAAAAGACCCCCAAATGTCTCATTCCACTCCAGATGAACCTGATTTCCCTGCCCTGATCGAAGGTCACCCCGAGCATTGAATCACACCCCGGTGGCAACAGCCCTGTGGCACCTCAAGGGAAAGCCACAGATCCCTGTGTCAACACGTGGGGAAGCCTGATATGGTTGCTCGTGCTCGGGAGGAAAATGGACATGTATGTTTCCACTCGAGAAGAGTCCTGATTCTCCTGTGGAGACTCTAGAGCAATCCCAAGATCCATGTCAGCAGTGGAGCGGAAACCTCAGGTTCCAGCCTCGGCTCCAGACAGGGACTTAGGACCCGGCAATGACTGGAGAGGAATCCCGAGTGGCCCCTCTCAACTTGCACGGAGACTGGCCTTTCCTGAGGCTATATGAGCGTGTCCCTGAAATCCCCATGGTAATTCGAGAGGGACCTCCTGCAACTCGAGAAAAACCAGGAGGATCTGCCCTCCAGGCGAGATGAGGCTGTTTTCTGTTGCGGCATCCAGAGAGAAATCACGACTTCCCTCCTGAACCACAAAGGGTCCTTCACACCCTTGCTGCAACTCAAGATGTACCCTGACATATGCGTCTCCACTTGAGAGGAACCATGAGGGTCCCATCACTACTCAAGAGGCGCCCCCTTTCCCCTCCTCCACTCCAGATGAGGGTTCCTTTCCCTGCTTCGTCGGGAAAGGATTCTGGCATTCCTGTTACACAGCAAGAGAACATGCTCTCAACATGAAAGTCTAGTGGAACTCCAGGGGTCGTGCCACCATTCCGAAAGACCCCCAAATGTCTCATTCCACTCCAGATGAACTTGATTTCCCTGTCCTCCCTTGAAGGTCACCCCGAGCATCAAATCCCACCATGGTGGCACGAGCAACAGCCCTGTGGCACCTCGAGGGAAAGCCACAGATCCCTGTGTCAACCAGTCGGGAAGCCTGACACTGCTGCTACAGCTCGGCAGTAAAACGGACTTGTATGTCTCCACTCGAGAAGAGTCCGGACTCTCTTGTGGAGACTTCAGAGGAACCCCAAGATCCATGTCAGCACTGGAGAGGAAACCTCAGGTTCTGGCTGCAGTTCCAGATGAGGATCTAGGAACCTACACTGACTGGAGAGGAATCCCGAGTGGCCCCTCGCAACTAGCATGCAAACTGGTCTTTCCTGAAGCCACGCCAGTGGGTCCCTGATGTCCCCGTCATAACTCGAGAGGGATCAGCCACAACTCGAGAAAAACCAGAGGTTCTCCCCTCCAGGCGAGATGAGGCCCTTTTCTGCTGTGGCCTCTCGAGGGAAATCACGCCTTCCCTCTTGAACTTTGCAAGGGTCCTTCCCAACCTTGCTGCAATTCAAGAAGTTACCCGACATACCCGTTTCCCTGCGGGAGGAACTGCGAGGGTCCCAGGACAACTCAGGAGGAGCCCCGATTCCCCCTCGTGGATTTGAGATGAGAGTCCCTTTACCTGCATCATCGGTAAAGTATTCCCGCTGTTCCTGTCGCATCTCAGGTGTTGCAATCAAAAGGAAAGCTGAGATCTCCAGGGGTCGTGCCAACATACGAAAAGTCCCCCAAATGTCTCAGTCCACTCCAGATGAACATGATTTCCCTACACTACCTCGAGTGTCACCTCGTATCGCCTTATACCATGATGGATCGTGCCACAGGCCTGTGGCATCTCAAGGGAAAGACAGAGATCCATGGGTCAACTCGACAGGAAGCACGACACTGCTGCTACAGCTCGGGGGAAAAACGGACCTGCATGTCACCATAGGAGAGGAGGCCTGACTCCCCTGGAGAGACTCCAGAGGAACCCCAAGGTCCATGCCAACACTGGAGAGGAAACCTCAGGTTCCAGCTTCGGCTCCAGAGGGGTACTTAGGACCCTGCCCTGACTGGAGAGGAATCCCGGGGACCCCTCTCAACTCCCACGGAGACTGGCCTTTCCTGAGGCCACGCGAGCAGGTCCTGAGGTCTCCGTCGTAACTCTAGAGGCACCTGCCACAACTCGAGAAAAACCAGGAGGTTCTCCCCTCCAGGCAAGATGAGGCCGTTTTTTGCTGCGGCATCCCGAGGGAAATCACGCCTTCCCTCGTGAACCACAAAGGGTCCTTCACACCCTTGCTCAACTCAAGAAGTACCCCGACATAGCCATCTCCACAGGAGAGGAACACTGAGGGTCCAACCGCAGCTCAGGAGGAGCCCCCTTTCCCCCTCATCCGCCCCAGATGAAGGTTAATTTCCCTGCTTTGTCGGAAAAGGATTCTGGTGTTCCCGTTGCACAGCAAGAGAATGTGCTCTCAACAAGAAAGTCGAGAGGAACTCCAGGGATCATGCCACCATTCCAAAACACCCCTAAATGTCTCAGTCCACTCCAGATGAACCTGATTTCCCTGCTGTACCTCGAAGGTCACCCCGAGCATAGAATCACACCACGGTGGCACGTGTGACAGCCCTGTGGCACCTCGAGGGAAAGCCACAGATCCCTGTGTCAACTCGTCGGGAAGACTGACAATGCTGCAAAAGCTCGGAGGAAAACAGACGTGTATGTCTCCACTCGAGAAGAGTCCTGACTCTCCTGTGGAGACTCCAGAGGAACCCCAAGATCCATGCCAGCACTTGAAAGGAAACCTCAGTTTCGGGCCGCAGTTCCAAGGAGGACCTAGGACCTGACTCTGACTGGAGAGGAATCCCGAGTGACCCCTCACAACTCGCATGGAGATTGGTCTTTCCTGAGGCCACGCCAGCGGGTCCCTGAGGTCCCCGTCGTAACTCGAGGGGGACCTATCACAACTCGAGAAAAAGCAGGAGGTTCTCCCCTGCAGTCGAGATGAGGCCCTTTTCTGCTGTGGCATCTTGAGGGAAATCACACCTTGCCTCTTGCACCTTGCAAGGGTCCTTCCCACCATTGCTGCAACTCAAGAAGTTCCCCGACATACCCGTCCACATGCGGGAGGAACACCGAGGGTCCGGGCACAACACAGGAGGAGCCCCGTTTCCCCTCGTGAGCTCGAGATGACGGTTCCTTTCCCTGCATCGTCGGGAAAGGATTCCTGCCGTTTCCGTCGCATCTCAAGAGTTGGTGCTCTCAACAGGAAAGCCGAGATCTCCAGGGGTCGTACCAACATACAAAGGTCCCCCAGATGTCTCAGTCCACTCCAAATGAACCTGATTTCCCTGCACTACCTCGAGTGTCACCCGCGTAACACCTCACACCACATGTGGCTCATGCCACAGCCCTGTGGCATCTCGAGGGAAAGTCAGAGATCCCTGGGTTAACTCTACGGGAAGACTGACACTGCTGCTACAGCTCGGGAGGAAAGCGGACGTGCGTGTAACCACAGGAGACGAGGCCTGACTGCACTGGGGAGACTCCAGAGGAACCCTAAGATCCATGCCAGCACTGGAGAAGAAACCTCAGGTTACAGCTTCGGCTCCAGATGGGGACTTAGGACCCGGCACTGACTGGAGAGGAATCCCGAGGGGCCCCTCTCAACTCACACGGAGACTGGCCTTTCCTGAGACCTCTCGAGGGGGTCCCTGAGGTCCCTGTCGTAACTCGAGAGGGACCTGCCACAACTCGAGAAAATCCAGGAGGTTCTCCCCTCCAGGTGAGATGAGGCCGTTTTCTGCTGCGGCATCCCGAGAGAAATCACGTGTTCCCTCCTGAACCTCAAAGGGTCCTTCATACCCTTGCTGCAACTCAAGAAGTTCCCCGACGTACTCGTCTCCACTCGAGAGGAACACTGAGGGTCCCACCACAACTCAAGAGGAGCCCCCTTTCCCCCTCTTCTGCTCCAGATGAGGGTTTCTTTCCTTGCTTCATCGGGAAAGGATTCTGGCGTTCTTGTCGTACAGCAAGAAGACATGCTCTCAACAGGAAAGTCGAGAGGAACTCCAGGGTTCATGCCACCATTTCAAAAGACCCCCAAATGTCTCAGTCCACTCCAGATGAACCTGATTTCCCTACCATGCCTCGAAGGTCACCCCGAACATCGAATCACACCACGATGTCAAGTGCGACAGCCCTGTGGCCCCTCGAGAGAAAGCCACAGATCCCTGTGTCAGCTCTTTGGAAAGCCTGACACTGCTGCTACAGCTCGGGAGGAAAATGGACGTGTATGTCACCACTCAAGTAGAGTCCTGGCTCTCCTGTGGAGACTCCAGAGGAACCCCAAGATCCATGTCAGCGCTGGAGAGGAAACCTCAGGTTGTGGACACAGTCCCAGACTAGGATCTTGGACCCGACACTGACTGGAGAGGAATCCCTAGGTGCCCCTCACAGCTCGCATGGAGACAGGACTTTCCTGAGGTCACGCCAGCGGGTCTCCAAGGTCCCCATTGTAACTCGAGAGGGACCTTCCGCAACTCGAGAAAAACCAGGAGATTCTCCCCTGCAGGCGAGATGAGGCCCTTTTCTGCTGCAGCCTCAAGAGGGAAATCATACCTTCCCTCTTGAACCTTGCAAGGTTCCTTGCAACCCTTGTTGCAGCTCAAAAAGTTTCCTGACATATGCGTCCACACACGGAAGGTACACCGAGGGTACCAACACAACGCATGAGGAGCCTCGTTTGCCCTCGTGAGATCGAGATGAGGGTCCCTTTCCCTGCTTCGTCGGAAAAGTATTCCCGCCGTTCCCATCGCTTCTCAATAGGTGGCGCTCTCAACAGGAAAATTGAGATCTCCAGGGATCGTGCCGACATACTAAAAGTCCCCCAGATGTCTCAGTCCACTCCAGATGAACCTGATTTCCCTGTACTACCTCGAGTGTCACCCACGCATCGCCTCACACCATGGTGGCTCATTCCACAGCCCTGTGGCATCTCGAGGGAAAGACAGAGATCCCTGGGTCAACTCGACAGGAAGCACGACATTGCTGCCACAGCTCGGGAGGAAACCAGACGTGCATGTCACTGCAGGAGATGAGGCCTGACTCCCCTGGGGAGACTCCAGAGGAACCCCAAGATCCATGGCAGCACTGGAGAGCAAACCTCAGGTTCCAGCTTCGGCTCCAGACAGGGACTTAGGAACCTGCATTGACTGGAGAGGAATCCCAGGGGCCCCTCTCAGCTCGCACAGAGATTGGCCTTTCCTGAGGCCACGCGAGTGGGTCCCTGGGGTCCCCGTCGTAACTTGAGAGGGACCTCCCACAACTCGAGAAAAGCCAGGAGGTTCTCCCCTTCAGGCGAGATGAGGCCGTTTTCTGCTGCGGCATCCCGAGAGAAATCACGCCTTCCATCCTGAACCTCAAAGGATCCTTCACACCCTTGCTGAAACTCAAGAAGTTCCCCGACATAACCATATCCACTCGAGAGGAACACTGAGGGTCCTACCACAACTCAAGAGGAGTCCCCTTTCCCCCTCCTCCATTCCAGATGAGGGTTCCTTTACTTGCTTGGTCGGGAAAGGATTCTGGCGTTCCCATCGCACAGCAAGTGGACGTGCTCTCAACAGGAAAGTGGAGAGGAACTCCAGGGATCGTGCCACCATTCCAAAAGATACCCAAATGTCTCAGTCCACTCCAGATGAAACTGATTTGCCTGCCCTGCCTCGAAGGTCACCCCGAGCATCGAATCACACCACGGTGACACGTGCAACAGCCCTGTGGCACCTCGAGGGAAAGCCACAGAACCCTGTGTAGACTCGTTGGGAAGACTGACGCTGCTGCTACAGCTCGGGAGGAAAACCGACGTGTATGTCTCCAATTGAGAAGAGTCCTAACTCTCCTATGGAGACTCCAGAGGAACCCCAAGATCCATGGCAACACTGGAGAGGAAACCTCAGGTTCTGGACGCATTCCCAGATGAGGACCTAGGACCCGACAGTGACTGGAGAGGAATCCCGAGGGGCCCCTCGCAACTCGCATGGAGACTGTTCTTTCCTGAGGCCACACGAGCAGGTCCCCGTCGTAACTCGAGAGGGACCTGCCACAATTCGAGAAAAACTATGAAGTTCTCCCCTGCAGGCGAGATGAGGCCCTTTTCTGCTGTGGCCTCTCGAGCAAAATCACACCTTCCATCTTGAATCTCGCAAGGGTCCTTCCCACCCTTGCTGCAACTCAACAAGTTCCCTGACTTACCCATCCCCATGCGGGAGGAACACCGAGGGTCCCAGCACAACTCAGGAGGATCCCCGTTTCCCCCTCGTGAGCTCGAGATGAGGGTCCCTTTCCCTGCTTCCTCTGGAAAGGATTACCGCCGTTCCCGTCACATCTGAAGAGGTGGCGCTCTCAACAGGAAATCCAAGATGTCCAGGGATCATGCCAACAAACGAAAAGACCCCCAGATGTCTCAGTCAACTCCAGATGAACCTATTTTCCCTGCACTACCTCGAGTGTCACCCACGTATCGCCTCAGACCAGGATGGCTGGTGCCACAGCCCTGTGGCATCTAGAGGGAAAGACAGAGATCCCTGGGTCAACTCTATGGGAAGCCTGACACTGCTGCTACAGCTCGGGAGGAAACCGGACGTGCATGTAAACTCAGGAGAAGAGGCCTCACTCCCCAGGGGAGACTCCAGAGGAACCCCAAGATCCATTTCAGCACTGGAGAGGAAACCTCAAGTTCCAGCTTTGGCTCTAGATGGGGACTTAGGATCCAGCACCGACTGGAGAGGAATCCTGAGAAGCCCCTCTCAACTCACGTGGAGACTGGCCTTTCCTGAGGGCACGTGGGTTGGTCCCTGATGTTCCCGTAGTTACTCGAGACAGACCGGCCGCAACTCAAGAAAAACCAGGATGTTCTCCCCTCCAAGCGAGATGAGGCTGTTTCTGCTGCAGCATCCCGAGGGAAATCACACCTTCCCTCCTGAACCTCAAAGGGTCCTTCACACCCTTGTTTCAACTTAAGAAGTTCCCGGAATATCCTTCTCCACTCTAGAGGAACACTGAGGGTCCCACCACAGCTCAAGCGAAGCGTCCTTTCCCCCTCCTCAGCTACAGATGAGGGTTCCTTTCCCTGCTTCATTGGGAAAGGATTCTGGCGTTCCTGTTGCACAATAAGACGACGTGGTCTCAACAGGAAAGTCGAGAGGAACTGAGGGTTCGTGCCACCATTCCAAAAGACTCCCAAATGTGTCAGTCCACTCGAGATGAACCTGATTTCCCTGCCCTGCCTCGAAGGTCACCCCGAACATCGAATCACACCACTGTGGCACATGCGACAGCCCTGTGGCACCTCGACGGAAAGCCACATATCCCTGTGTCAATCCGTCGGGAAGCCTGACACTGCTGCTACAGCTCAGGAGGATAACGGACGTGTATGTCTTCACTCGAATAGAGTCCTGACTGTCCTGTGGAGACTCCAGTGGAACCCCAAGAACCATGTCAGCACTGGAGAGAAAACCTCAGGTTCTGGCAGCAATTCCAGACGAGAAACTAGGACCCAACACTGACTAGAGAGGAATTCTGAGGGGCCCCTTGCAACTCGCGTGGAGACTGGTCTTTCCTGAGGCCACGCCAGCTGGTGCCTGAGGTCACTGTCGTAACTCGAGAGGGACCTGCTGCAACTTGAGAAAAATCAGGTGGTTCTCCCCTGCAGGCGAGATGAAGCCCTTTTCTGCTGCGTTTTCTCGATGGAAATCACGCCTTCCCTCTTGAACCTCGCAAGGGTCCTTCCCACCATTGCTGCAACTCAAGAAGTTCCCCGACATACCCGTCCCCATGCGGGACGAACACCGAGGGTACTGGCACAACGCAGGAGGAGCCCCATTTCCCCTTCATGAGCTCGAGATGAGGGTCCCTTTCCCTGCTTTGTCGGGAAAGGATTCCTGCCATTCCCGTCACATCTCAAGTGGTGGTGCTCTTACAGGAAACCGAGGTCACCAGGGGTCGTGCCAACATACTAAAAGTCCCCCAGATGTCTCAGTTCACTCCAGATGAATCTGATTTCCCTGCACTACCTCGAGTGACACCCACGAATCGCCTCACACCACGGTGACTCGTGCCACAGCCCGGTGGCATCACGAGGGAAAGACAGAGATCCTTGGGTCAACTCCACGGGAAGCCTGACACTGCTACTACAGCTCGGGAAGAAAGCGGACATGCAAGTAACCACAGGAGACAAGGCCTGACTCCACTGGTGAGACTCCAGAGGAACCCCAAGATCCATGCCAGCATTGGAGAGGAAACCTCAGATTCCAGCTTCGGCTCCAGAAGGGGACCTAGGACCCAGGACCGACTGGAGAGGAATCCCGAGGGCCACCTCTCAACTAGCACAGAGACTGGCCTTTCCTGAGGCCACGTGAGCGGGTCCCTGAGGTCCCCGTCGCAACTCGCGAGGGACCTGCCACAACTCGAGAAAAAGCAGGAGGTTCTCTCCTGCAGGCGAGGTGAGGCCATTTTCTGCTACAGCCTCTCGAGTGAATTCACGCCTTCCCTCTTTGACCTCACAAGGGTCCTTCACACCCTTGCTGCAACTCAAGAAGTTCCCCGACACACCCATCCCCACACGGGAGGAACCCTGAGGGTCCCGGCACAACTCAGGAGGAGCCCCTTTTCCCCCTCATGAGCTCGAGATGAGGGTCGCTTTCCCTGCTTCGTGGGCTAAGGATTCCCACCATTTCCGTGGCATCTCAAGAGGTATTGCTCTCAACAGGAAAGCCGAGATCTCCAGGGGCTGTGACAACATACGAAAAGTCCCCCAGATGTCTCAGTCCACTCCAGATGTACCTGATTTCCCTGCACTACCTCGAGTGTCACCCGCATATCGCCTCACACCATGGTGGCTCATGCCACAACCCTGTGGCATTTCGAGGGAAAGACAGAAATCCCTGTGTCAACTCGACGGGAAGCATGACACTGCTGCTACAGCTCGGGAAGAAACCGGACGTGCATGTAAACTCAGGAGACGAGGCCTCACTCCCCAGGGGAGACTCCAGAGGAACCCCAAGATCCATGCCAGCACTGGAGAGGAAACCTCAGGTTCCAGCTTCAGCTCTAGATGGGGACTTAGGATTCAGCACCGACTGGAGAGGAATCCTGAGGAGCCCCTCTCAACTCGCGCAGAGACTGGCCTTTCCTGAGGGCACGCGAGTTGGTTCCTGATGTTCCTGTCATTACTCGAGACAGACCGGCCACAATCTCAAGAAAAACCATGAGGTTCTCGCCTCCAAGCGAGATGAGGCTGTTTCTGCTGCAGCATCCCGAGGGAAATCACGCCTTCCCTCCTGAACCTTAAAGTGTCCTTCACACCCTTGCTTCAGCTTTAGAAGTTCCCTGACATACCCTTCTCCACTCGAGAGGAACACTGAGGGTCCCACCACAGCTCAAGCGAAGCGTCCTTTCCCCCTCCTCAACTACAGATGAAGGCTCCTTTCCCTGCATCATTGGGAAAGGATTCTGGCGTTCCTGTTGCTCAACAGGAAAGTCAAGAGGAACTCCAGGAGTCGTGCCATCATTCCAAAAGACCCCCAAATGTCTAAGCCCACTGCAGATGAACTTGACTTCCCTGCACTGCCTCGAAGGTCACCAACAGAATCAAATCACAACACAGTGGCATGTGCGACAGCCCTGTGGCACCTCAAGGGAAATCCACAGATCCCTGTGTCAGTTCTTCGGGAAAACTGACACTGCTGCTACAGCTCGGGAGGAAAATGGACGTGTATGTTTCCACGTGAGAAGAGTCCTGAATCTCCTGTGGAGACTCCAGAGGAACCCCAAGATCCATGTGAGCATTGGAGAGGAAATCTCAGGTTCCAGCTTCGGCTCCAGACAGGGACTTAGGGCCCGTCACCAACTGGAGAGGAATCCCGAGGGACCCCTCTCAACTCGCATGGAGACTGGCCTTTCCTGAGGACACGCGAGCGGGTCCCTGAGGTTCCCGTCACAATTCGAGAGGAACCTGCCACAACTCGAGAAAAACCAGGACATTCTCTTATCCAGGCGAGATGAGGCCCTTTTATGCTGTGGCGACTTGAGGGAAATCACACCTTCCCACTTGAACCTCACAAGGGTCCTTCACACCCTTGCTGCAACTCAAGAAGTTCTACGACAAACCCGTCTCCACTCGGGAGGAACACCAAGGGTCCTGGCACAACTCAAGAGGCACCCTGTTTCCCCCTCGTGAGCTCGAGATGAGGGTTCCTTTCTCTGCTTCTTCAGGAAAGGATTTCCGGCATTCCCAACGCATCTCAGGAGGAGCTGCTCTCAACAGGAGAGTCGAGAAGAACTCCAGGGACCATGCCACCATTCCAAAAGACCCACAGCTGTCTCAATCCACTCCAGATGAACCTGATTTCCCTGCGCTGCCTCGAAGGTCACTCCGAGCATCGACTGACACCTCGTTGGTATGCGTGACTGCCCTGTGGAACCTCGAGGGAAAGCCACAGATCCCTGTGTCAACTCAACGGGAAGACAGACACTGCTGCTACAGCTCGGAAGGGTAGCAGAGGTGCATGTAACCACTTGAGACGAGGACTGACTCCCCTGTGGAGACTCCCGAGGAACCCCAAGGTCCATGTCAGCACTGGAGAGGTAACCTCAGTTTCCGGCCTCTGCTCCAGACGAGGACTTAGGACCCCGAACCGACTGGAGAAGAAACCCCTCGCAAATTACATGCAGACTGGCCTTTCTTCAGGCCTCTCGAGCGGGTCCTGGGGGTCTCTGTCATAAGTCGAGTGGACCCTGCTGCAAATCTAGAAAAACCAAGAGGTTCTCCCCTCCAGGCAGGATGAAGCCGTTTTCTGCTGTGGCACCCCAAGAGAAATCACACCTTCCCTCCTGAAACACAAAGGGTAATTCACACCCTTGAGACAACTCAAGAAGTTCCCCGACATACCTTTCTCCACTCGAGAGGAACACTGAGGGTCCCACCACAACTCAAGAGGAGACCCCTTTCCCCGTCCTCCGCTCCAGATGAGGGTTCCTTTCCCTGCTTCGTCGGGAATGGTTTCTGGCGTTCCTGTCACACAGCAAGAGGATGTGCTCTCACAGGAAAGTCGAAAGGAAAGCCAGGAGTCGTGCCATCATTCCAAAAGACCCCCAAATGTCTCTTTCCACTACTGATGAATCCACTACCTGATTTCCCTGCACTGCCTCGAAGGTCATCCCCAGCATTGAATCACACCTCGGTGGCACGTGCGACAGCCCTGTGGCATCTCGAGGGACATCCACAGATCCCTGTGTCAGTTGTTCGGGAAAACTGACACTGCTGCTACAGCTCGGGAGGAAAACGGACGTGTATGTTTCAACGCGAGAAGAGTCCTGAATCTCCTGTGGAGATTCCAGAGAAACCCCAAGATCAATGTTAGCACTGGAGAGGAAACCTCAGGTTCCAGCTTCGGCTCCAGACGGGTACTTAGGACCCTGCAAGACTGGAGAGGAATCCCGAGGGGCCCCTCTCAACTCACATGGACACTGGCCTTTCCTGAGGACACGCGAGCGCGTCCCTGAGGTTCCCGTCGTAACTCGAGAGGAAACTGCCACAACTCGAGAAAAACCAGGACATTCTCCTCTCCAGGCGAGATGAGGCACTTTTACGCTGTGGTGACTTGAGGGAAATCACGCCTTCCCTCTTGAACCTCGCAAGGGTCCTTCACACCCTTGCTGCAACTCAAGAAGTTCCATGACAAACCCGTCTCCACTCGGGAGGAACACCGAGGGTCCTGGCACAATTCAAGAGGTGCCCTGTTTCCCTCTCGTGAGTTCAAGATGAGGGTTCCTTTCCCTGCTTCTTCGGGAAAGGATTTCCGGCGTTCCCAACGCATCTCAGGAGGAGCTGCTCTCAACCGGACAGTCGAGAAGAACTCCAGGCACCGTGCCACCATTCCAAAAGACCCACAGCTGTCTCAGTCCACTCCAGATGAACATGATTTTCCTGCACTGCCTTGAAGGTCACTCTGAGCATTGACTGACACCTCGGTGGTACGTGTGACTGCCCTGTGGCACCTCGAGGGAAAGCCACAGATGCCTTTGTCAACTCAACGGGAAGACTGACACTGCTGCTACAGCATGGAAGGGTAGCAGACGTGCATGTAACCTCTCGAGACGAGGATTGGCTCCCCTGTGGAGACTCCCGAGGAACCCCAAGGTCCATGTCAGCACTGGAGAGTTAACCTCAGTTTCCGGCCTCTGCTCCAGACGAGGACTTAGGACCCGGAACCGACTGGAGATGAATCCTCTCGCAACTTGCATGCAGATTGGCACTTCTTCAGGCCTCTCGAGCGGGTCCTGGGCGTCTCCATCGTAACTCGAGTGGACCCTGCCACAAATCTAGAAAAACCAGGAGGTTCTCCCTTCCAGGCGGGATGAAGCCGTTTTCTGCTGTGGCATCCTGGGGGAAATCACACCTTCCCTCCTGAAACACAAAGGGTCCTTCACACCCTTGCGACAACTCAAGAAGTTCCCCGACATACCCATCTCCACTTGAGAGGAACACTGAGGGTCCCACACAACTCAAGAGGAGCCCCCTTTCCCCCTCTTCCACTCGAGATGAGGGTTCCTTTCCCTGCTTCGTCGGGAAAGGATTTTCGCAGTTCCCATCGCATCTCAAAAGGTGGTGCTCTCAACAGAAAAGCCGAGATCTCCAGGGGACGTGCCAACACACTAAAAGTCCCCCAGATGTCTCAGTCCAATCCGGATGAACCTGATTTCACTGCACTACGTCGAGTGTCACTCGGGTATCGCCTCACACCACGGTGGCTCATGCCACAGCCCTGTGGCATCTCGAGGGAAAGGCAGAGATCCCTGTGTCAACTCGATGGGACGACTGACACTGCTGCTACAGCTCGGGAGGAAAGCGGACGTACATGTAACCACAGGAGATGAGGCCTTACTCGCCTGGGGAGACTCCAGAGGAACCCCAAGATCCATGGCAGCACAGAAGAGGAAACCTCAGGTTCCAGCTTTGGCTCCAGATGGGGACTTAGGACCCGGCACCGACTGGAGAGGAATCCCGTGGGTCCCCTCTCAAGTTGCATGGAGACTGGCCTTTACTGAGGGCACATGAGCGGGTCTCTGATGTCCCCATAGTAACTCGAGAGGGACCTGCCAGAACTCAAGAAAAACCAGGAGGTTCTCCCCTCCAGGTGAGATGAGGCCGTTTTCTGCTGCGGCATCCCGAGAGAAATCACTCCTTCCCTCCTGAACCTGATAGGGGCCTTCACACCCTTCCTGCAACTCAAGAAGTTCCCCGACATACCTTTGTCCACTCGAAAGGAACACTGAGGGGCCCACCACAACTCAAGAGGAGCCCCCTTTACCCCTTCTCCACTGCAGATGAGGGTTCCATTCCCTGCTTCATCGGGAAAGGATTCTGGCCTTCCCATCACACAGCAAGAGGATGTGCTCTCAACAGGAAAGTCGAAAGGAACCCCAGGGGTCATGCCATCATTCCAAAAGACCCCCAAATGTCTCATTCCACTACAGATGAAACTGATTCCCCTGCACAGCCTCGAAGGTCACCCCTAGCATCGAATCACACCACGGTGGCACGTGCGAAAGCCCTGTGGCACCTCGAGGGAAATCCACAGATCCTTGTGTCAATTCTTTGGGAAAACTGACACTGCTGCTGCTACAGCTCGGGACGAAAATGGACGTTTATGTTTCCACGTGAAAAGAGTCCTGAATCTCTTGTGGAGACTCCAGAGGAACCCTAAGATCCATGTGAGCACTGGAGAGGAAACCTCAGGTTCCAGCTTTGGCTCCAGACGGGGACCTAGGACCCTGCACGAACTGGAGAGGAATCCCAAAGGGCACTTCTCAACTCGAATGGAGACTGGCCTTTCCTGAGACCACAGGAGCAGTTCTCTGAAGTTCCCAATGTAACTCTAGAGGAACCTGCCGCAACTCGAGAAAAACCAGGACGTTCTCCTCTCCAGGCGAGATGAGGCCCTTTTACACTCTGGCTTCTCAAGGGAAATCTCGCCTTCCCTCTTGAACCTCTCAAGGGTTTTTCTCACCCTTGCTGCATCTCAAGAAGTTCCCCGACATAACCTTGTCCACTCGAGAGGAACACTGAGGGTCCCATCACAACTCAAGGGGAGCCCCCTTTCCCCATCCTCTGCTCCAGATGAGGGTTCCTTTCCCTGCTTCGTCAGGAATGGATTCTGGCATTCCCGTCACACAGCAAGAGGATGTGCTCTCAACAGGAAAGTCGAAAGAAACGCCAGGGGTTGTGCCATCATTCCAAAAGTCCCATAATGTCTCATGCCACTACAGATGAACCTGATTTCCCTGCACTGCCTCGAAGGTCACCCCCAGCATCGAATCACACCACAGTGGCACGTGCGACAGCCCTGTGGCACCTCGAGGGAAATCCACAGATCCCTGTGTCAATTCTTCGGGAAAACTGACACTGCTGCTACACCTCGGGAGGAAAACGGATGTTTATGTTTCCACACGAGAAGAGTCCTGAATCTCCTGTGGAGACTACAGAGGAACCCCAAGATCCATGTGAGCACTGGAGAGGAAACCTCAGGTTCCAGATTCGGCTCCAGACGGGTACTTAGGACCCTGCACCGACTGGAGAGGAATCCCGAAGGGCCCCTCTCAACTCGCATGGAGACTGGCCTTTCCTGAGGCCACACGAATGGGTCCCTAGGTTCCCATCGTAACTCTAGAGGAACCTGCCACAACTCGAGAAAAACCAGGACGTTCTCCTCCCCAGGCGAGATGAGGCCCTTTTACGTTGTGCCGTCTCGAGGGAAATCACGCCTTCCCTCTTGAACCTCGCAAGCGTCCGTCACACCCTTGCTGCAACTCAAGAAGTTCCACGACATACCCGTATCCACTCAGGAGGAACAACGAGGGTCCTGGCACAACTCAAGAGGAGCCCTGTTTCCCCCTCGTGAGCTCGAGATGAGGGTTCCTTTCCCTGCTTCTTTGGGAACGGATTTCAAGCGTTCCCGACGCATCTCAGGAGGAGCTGCTCTCAACAGGACAGTCGAGAAGAACTCCAGGGACTGTGCCACCATTCCAAAAGACCCACAGCTGTCTCAGTCCACTCCAGATGAACATGATTTCCCTGCATTGACTTGAAGGTCACTCCAAGCATCGACTGACACCTTGGTGGTACGCGTGACTGCCCTGTGGAACCTCGAGGGAAAGACACAGATCCCTGTGTCAACTCAACGGGAAGACTGACACTGCTGCTACAGCACGGAAGGGTAGCAGACGTGCATGTAACCACTTGAGACGAGGACTGACTCCCCCGTGGAGACTCCCGAGGAACCCCAAGGTCCATGTCAGCACTGGAGAGGTAACCTCAGTTTCCAGCCTCTGCTCCAGACGAGGATTTAGGACCTGGAACAGACTGGAGAAGAATCCCCTCGCAACTTGCATGCAGATTGGCATTTCTTCAGGCCTCTCGAGCGGGTCCTGGGGTTCTCCGTTGTAACTCGAGTGGACCATATCTAGAAAAACCAGGAGGTTCTCCCCTCCAGGCGGGATGAAGCTGTTTTCTGCTGTGGCATCCCGAGAGAAATCACACCTTCCCTTCTGAAACACAAAGGGTCCTTCACACCCTAGCGATAACTCAAGAAGTTCCCCGACATACCCATCTCCACTAGAGAGGAACACTGAGGGTTGCACCACAACTCAAGAGGAGCTCCCTTTCCCCCTCTTCCGCCTGAGATGAGGGTTCCTTTCCCTGCTTCTTCGGGAAAGGATTCCCACTGTTCCCGTCACATCTCAAGAGGTGGCACTCTCAACAGGAAAGCCGAGATCTCCAGGGGACATGCCAACGTATTAAAAGTCCCCTAGATGTCTCAGTCCATTCCAGATGAAGCTGATTTCATTGCACTACGTCGAGTGTCACTCGGGTATCACCTCACACCATGGTGGCTCATGCCACAGCCCTGTGGCATCTCGAGGGAAAGACAGAGATCCCTGTGTCAACTTGACGGGAACTCTGACACTGCTGCTACAGCTCAGGAGGAAAGCGGATGTGCATGTAACCACAGGAGACGAGGCCTTACTCCCCTGGGGAGACTCCAGAGGGACCCCAAGATCCATGTGAGCACTGGAGAGGAAACCTCAGGTTCCAGCTTCGGCTCCAGACGGGGACTTAGGACCCGGCACCGACTGGAGAGGAATCCCGAGTGGCCCCTCTCCACTCGCATGGAGAATCGCCTTTCCTGAGGTCACACGAGCGGTTCCCTGAGGTTCCCTTCGTAACTCGAGAGGGACCTGCTGCAACTGGAGAAAAACCAGGATGTTCTCCTCTCCAGGCGAGATGAGGCCCATTTATGCTGTGGCATCTCGAGGGAAATCACGCCTTCCCTCTTGAACACCGCAAGGGTCCTTCATACCCTTGCTGCAACTCAAGAAGCCCCCTGACATACCCTTCTCCACTCGAGAGGAACACTGAGGTTCCCGCCACAACTCAAGAGGGGCCCCGGTTCCCCCTCCTCTGCTCCAGATGAGGGTTCCTTTCCCTGCTTCGTCGGGAATGGATTCTGGCATTCCCGTCGCACAGCAAGAGGATGTGCTCTCAACAGGAAAGTCGAAAGGAATGCCAGGGGTAGTGCCATCATTCCAAAAGACCCACAAATGTCTCATTCCACTACAGATGAACCTGATTTCCCTGCACTGACTCGAAGGTCACCCCCAGCATCGAATCACACCCTGGTGGCACGTGGGACAGCCCTGTGGCACGTCGAGGGAAATCCACAGATCCCTGTGTCAGTGTCAGGAAAACTGACACTGCTGCTACAGCTTGGGAGGAAAACTGACGTGTATGTTTCCACATGAGAAGAGTCCTGAATCTCCTGTGGAGATTCAGAGGAACCGCAAGATCCATGTGAGCACTGGAGAGGAAACCTCAGGCTCCAGCTTCGGCTCCAGACAGGGACTTATGATCCAGCACCGACTGGAGAGGAATCCTGAGGCGCCCCTCTCCACTCACATGGAGACTGTCCTTTCCTGAGGCCACACGAGCGGTTCCCTGAGGTTCCCGTCGTAACTCGAGAGGAACCTGCCGCAACTTGAGAAAACCAGGACGTTCTCTGCTCCAGGAGAGATGAGGCCCTTTTACGCTGTGGCGCCTCGAGGGAAATCATGCCTTCCCTCTTGAACCTCGTAAGGATCCTTCACACCTTGCTGCAACTCAAGAAGTTCCCCGACATACCCTTCTCCACTCGAGAAGAACACTGAGGGGCCAAATACAACTCAAGAGGAGCCCCCTTTCCCCTTCCTCCGCTCCAGATGAGGGTTCCTTTCCCTGCTTCATCGGGAATGCATTCTGGCGTTCCCGTCGCACAGCAAGAGGATGTGCTCTCAAAAGGATAGTCGAAAGGAATGCCAGTGGTCGTGCCATCATTCCAAAAGACCCCCAAATGTTTCATTACACTACAGATGAACCTGATTTCCCTGCACTGACTCGAAGGTCACCCCCAGCATCGAATCACACCATGGTGGCACGTGCAACAGCCCTGTGGCACCTCAAGTTAAATCCACAGATCCCTGTGTCAATTCTTTGGGAAAACTGACACTGCTGCTATAGCTCGGGAGGAAAATGGACGAATATGTTTCCACATGAGAAGAGTCCTGAATCTCCTGTGGAGATCCAGAGGAACCCCAAGATTCATGTGAGCACTGGAGAGGAAACCTCAGGTTCCAGCTTCGGCTCCAGACGGGGATTTAGAATCCGGCACCGACTGGAGAGGAATCTCGAGGGGTCCCTCTCCACTTGCATAGAGACTGGCCTTTCCTGAGGCCACACAAGTGGGTCCCTGAGGTTCCCGTTGTAACTTGAGAGGAACCTGGTGCAGCTCAAGTAAAACCAGGACGTTCTCCTCTCCAGGCGAGATGAGGCCCTTTTACACTGTGGCATCTCGAGGGAAATCACACCTTCCCTCTTGGACCTCAAAAGGGTCCGTCACACCCTTGCTGCAACTCAAGAAGTTCCACGACATACCCGTCTCCACTCGGGAGGAACACCGAGGGTCCTGGCACAACTCAAGAGGAGCCCTGTTTCCCCTCGTGAGCTCGAGATGAAGGTTCCTCTCCCTGCTTCTTTGGGTAAAGATTTCCGGCGTTCCCGATGCATCTCAGGAGGGGCCGCTCTCAACAGGAGAGTCGAGAACTCCAGGGACTGTGCCACCATTCCAAAAGACCCACAGCTGTCTCAGTCCACTCCAGATGAACATGATTTCCCTGCACTGCCTCAAAGGTCACTCTGAGCATCGACTGACACCTCGTTGGTATGCGTGACTGCCCTGTGGAACCTCGAGGGAAAGCCACAGATCCCTGTGTCAACTCAACGGGAAGACTGACACTGCTGCTACAGCACGGACGGGTAGCAGATGTGCATGTAACCACTCGAGACGTGGACTGACTCCCCTGTGGAGACTCCCGAGGAACCCCAAGGTCCATGTCAGCACTGGAGAGGTAACCTCAGTTTCCGGCCTCTGCTCCAGACGAGGACTTAGGACCTGGAACTGACCGCAGAACAATCCCCTCACAACTTGTATGCAGACTGGCCTTTCTTCAGGCCTCTCGAGCGGGTCCTGGGGTTCTCCGTCATAACTCGAGTGGACCCTGCTGCAAATCAAGAAAAACCAGGAGGTCATCCCTTCCAGGCGGGATGAAGCCATTTTCTGCTGCGGCATCCCAGGGGAAATCACACCTTCCCTCCTGAAACACAAAGGGTCCTTCACACCCTAGTGACAACTCACGAAGTTCCCCGACATACCCATCTCCACTCGAGAGGAACACTGAGGGTCCCACCACAATTCAAGAGGAGCCCCCTTTCCCCCCTTCTGCTCGAGATGAGGGTTCCTTTCCCTGCTTCGTCGGGAAAGGATTCCCGCTGTTCTGTCATATCCCAAGAGGTGGCGCTCTCAACAGGAGAGCCAAGATGTCCAGGGGACGTGCCAACATACTAAAAGTCCCCCAGATGCCTCAGTCCACTCCAGATGAACCTGATTTCACTACACTACGTCGAATATCACTTGAGTATCGCCTCACACCACGGTGGCTCATGCCACAGCCTTGTGGCATCTCCAGGGAAAGAAAGAATCACTGTGTCACCTCGACGGTAAGACTGACACTGCTGCTACAGCTCGGGAGGAAAGTGGACATGCATGCAAGCACAGGAGATGAGGTCTTACTACGCTGCGGAGACTCCAGAGGAACCCCAAGATCCATGGCAGCACAGAAGAGGAAACCTCAGGTTCCAGCTTCAGCTCCAGACAGGGACTTCACACCCAGCACCGACTGGAGAGGAATCCCGTGGGTCCCCTCTCAAGTTGCATGGAGACTGGTCTTTCCTGAGGCCACACGAGCGGGTCCCTGATGTCCCCGTCATAACTCGAGAGGGACCTACCACAACTCGAGAAAAACCAGGAGGTTCTCCCCTCCAGGCGAGATGAGGCCGTTTTCTGCTGCGACATCCCGAGAGAAATCACTCCTTCCCTCCTGAACCTGATAGGGTCCTTCACACCCTACTGCAACTCAAGAAGATCCCTGACATACCCTTGTCCACTCAAGAGGAACACTGAGGGTCCCACCACAACTCAAGAGGAGCCCCCTTTCCCCCTCCTCAGCTCCAGATGAGGGTTCCTTTCCCTGCTTCGTGGGGAATGGATTCTGGCGTTTCTGTCACACAGCAAGAGGTGTGCTTTCAACAGGAAAGTTGAGAGGAACTCCAGGGGTCGTGCTATCATTCCAAAAGACCCCCAAATGTCTAAGCCCACTACAGATGAACTTGATTTCCCTGCACTGCCTCGACGTCACCAACAGCATTGAATCACACAACAGTGGCACGTGCGACAGCCCTGTGGCACCTCGAGGGAAATCCACAGATCCCTGTGTCAGTTCTTCGGGAAAACTGACACTGCTGCTACAGCTCGGGAGGAAAACGGTCGTGTATATTTCCACGTGAGAAGAGTCCTGAATCTCCTGTGGAGACTCCAGAGGGACCCCAAGTTCCATGTGAGCACTGGAGAGGAAACCTCAGGTTCCAGCTTCGGCTCCAGACGGGGACTTAGGACCCGGCACAGACTGGAGAGGAATCCTGAGGGGCCCCTCTCCACTCGCATGGAGACTGGCCTTTCCTGAGGCCACACGAGCAGTTCCCTGTGGTTCCCATCGTAATTCGAGAGGAACCTGCCGCAACTCGAGAAAAACCAGGACGTTCTCCCCTCCAGGCGAGATGAGGCCCTTTTACGCTGTGGCATCTCGACGGAAATCACGCCTTCCCTCTTGAACCTTGTAAGGGTCCTTCACACCCTTGCTGCAACTCAAGAAGTTCCCCGACATACCCTTCTCCACTCGACAGGAACACTGAGGGTCCCAACACAACTCAAGAGGAGCCCCTTTCCCTCCTCCGCTCCAGATGAGGGTTCCTTTCCCTGCTTAGTCGGGAATGGATTCTGGCGTTCCCGTCGCACAGCAAGAGGATGTGCTCTCAAAAGGATAGTCGAAAGGAACGCCATGGGTCATGCCATCATTCCAAAAGACCCCCAAATATTTCATTCCACTACAGATGAACCTGATTTCCCTTCACTGACTCGAAGGTCACCCCCAGCATCGAATCACACCATGGTGGCACGTGCGACAGCCCTGTGGCACCTCGAGTTAAATCCACAGATCCCTGTGTCAATTCTTCGGGAAAACTGACACTGCTGCTATAGCTTGGGAGGAAAACGGACGAGTATGTTTCCACGCGAGAAGAGTCCTGAATCTCCTGTGGAGATCCAGAGGAACCCCAAGATCCATGTGAGCACTGGAGAGGAAACCTCAGGTTCCAGCTTCGGCTCTAGATGGGGACTTATAACCCGGCACCGACTGGAGAGGAATCTCGAGGGGCCCCTCTCCACTCGCATAGAGACTGGTCTTTCCTGAGGCCACACGAGCGGGTCTCTGAGGTTCCCATTGTAACTCGAGAGGAACCTGCCTCAACTCGAGAAAAACCAGGACGTTCTCCCCTCCAGGCGAGATGAGGCCCTTTTACGCTGTGGCATCTCGAGTGAAATCACGCCTTCCCTCTTGAACCTCGCAAGGGTCCTTCACACCTTTGCTGTACCTCAACAAGGTCCCCGACATACCCTTGTCCACTCGAGAGGAACACTGAGGGTCCCACCACAGCTCAAGAGGAGTCCCCTTTCCCCCTCCTCCACTCCAGATGAGGGTTCCTTTCCCTGCTTAGTCGGGAATGGATTCTGGCGTTCCCGTCGCACAGCAACAGGATGTGCTCTCAACAGGAAAGTCGAAAGAAACACCAGGGGTTGTGCCATCATTCCAAAAGTCCCATAATGTCTCATTCCACTACAGATGAACTTGATTTCCCTGCACTGCCTCGAAGGTCACCAACAGCATCGAATCACACCACAGTGGCACGTGTGACAGCCCTGTGGCACGTCGAGGGAAATCCACAGACCCCTGTGTCAGTTCTTCGGGAAAACTGACCCTGCTGCTACAGTTTGGGAGGAAAACGGACGTGTATGTCTCCACCTGAGAAGAGTCCTGACTCCCCAGGGGAGACTCCAGAGGAACCCCAAGATCCATGTGAGCAGTGGAGAAGAAACCTCAGGTTCCAACTTCGGCTCCAGACGGGGACTTAGAACCCGGCCCAGACTGGAGAGGAATCCTGAGGGGCCCCTCTCCACTCACATGGAGACTAGCCTTTCCTGAGGCCATACGAGCAGGTCCCTGAGGTTACCGTCGTAACTTGAGAGGAACCTGCCGCAACTCGAGAAAAACCAGTAAGTTCTCCTCTCCAGGCGAGATGAGGCCCTTTTACGCTGTGGCATCTCAAGTGAAATCATGCCTTCCCTCTTGAACCTTGCAAGGGTCCTTCACACCCTTGCTGCAACTCAAGAAGTTCCATGACATACCCGTCTCGACTCGGGAGGAGCACCAAGGGTCCTGGCATAACCCAAGAGGAGCTCTGTTTTTCACCTCGGGAGCTCGAGATGAGGGTTCCTTTCCCTGCTTCTTCGGGAAAGGATTTCCAGCATTCCTGACGCATCTCAGGAGGAGCCGCTCTCAACAGGACAGTCGAGAAGAACTCCAGGCACCATGCCACCATTCCAAAAGACCCACAGCTGTCTCAGTCCACTCCAGATGAACATGATTTCCCTGCACTGCCTCGAAGGTCACTCTGAGCATTGACTGACACGTCGGTGGTACGCATGACTGCCCTGTGGCCCCTCGATGGAAAGCCACAGATCCCTGTGTCAACTCAACCGGAAGACTTACACTGCTGCTACACCACGGAAGGGTAGCAGACGTGCATGTAACCTCTCAAGACGAGGACTGACTCCCCTGTGGAGACTCCTGAGGAGCCCCAAGGTCCATGTCAGCACTGGAGTGTTAACTTCAGTTTCCGGCCTCTGCTCCAGATGAGGACTTAGGACCCGGAACCGAATGGAGAAGAATCCCCTTGCAACTTGCATGCAGAGTGGCCTTTCTTCAGGCCTCTCGAATGGTTCCTGGGGGTCTCCGTCATAACTTGAGTGGACCCTGCTGAAAATCTAAAAAACCATGAGGTTCTCTCTTCCGGGCGGAATGAAGCCGTTTTCTGCTGTGGCATCCTGAGAGAAATCACACCTTCCCTCCTGAAACACAAAGGGTCCTTCACACCCTTGCGACAACTCAAGAAGTTGCCCGACATATGCATCTCCACTCAAGAGGAACACTGAGGGTCCCACCACAACTCAAGAGGAGTCCCCTTTCCCCCTCTTCCGCTCGAGATGAGGGTTCCTTTCCCTGCTTCTTCGGGCAAGGATTCCGGCTGTTCCCGTCACATCTCAAGAGGTGGCGCTCTCAACAGGAAAGCCGAGATCTCCAGGGGACGTGCCAACATACTGAAAGTCCCCCAGATGTCTCAGTCCACTCCAGATGAAGCTGATTTCACTGCACTACGTCGAGTGTCACTCGGGTATTACCTCACACCACGGTGGCTCATGCCACAGCCCTGTGGCATCTCGAGGGAAAGACAGAGGTCCCTGTGTCAACTCGACAGGAAGACTGACACTGCTGCTACAGCTCGGGACGAAAGCGGACATGCAGGACACCACAGGAGACGTGACCTTACTCCCCTCGGGAGACTCCAGAGGAATCCAAAGTTCCATGGCAGCACAGAAGAGGAAACCTCAGGTTCCAGCTTCAGCTCCAGACGGGGACTTTGGACCCGGCACCAAGTGGAGAGGAATCCCGTGGGTCCCCTCTCAAGTTGCATGGACACTGGCCTTTCCTGAGGCCACATGAGCAGGTCCCTGATGTCCCTGTCATAACTCGAGAGGGACCTGCCACAACTCGAGAAAAAGCAGGAGGTTCTCCCCTCCAGGCGAGATGAGGCCGTTTGCTGTTGCGGCATTCCAAGAGAAATCACTCCTTCCCTCCTGAACCTGATAGGGTCCTTCACACCCTTGCTGCAACTCAAGAAGTTCCCCGACGTACCCTTGTCCACTCGAGAAGAACACTGAGGGTCCCACCACAACTCAAGAGGAGCCCCCTTTCCCCCTCCTCCGCTCCAGATGAGGGTTCCTTTTGCTGCTTCATTGGGAATGGATTCTGACATTCCTGTCTCACAGCAAGAGGATGTGCTCTCAACAGGAAAGTTGAGAGGAACTCCAGGGGTCGTGCCATCATTCCAAAAGACCCCCAAATGTCTAAGCCCACTACATATGAACTTGATTTCCCTGCACTGCCTCGAAGGTCACCAACAGCGTCAAATCACATCACAGTGGCACGTGCGACAGCCCTGTGGCACCTCGAGGGAAATCCACAGATCCCTGTGTCAGTTTTTCGGGAATACTGACACTGGTGCTACAGCTCAGGAGGAAAATGGATGTGTATCTTTCCAGGCGAGAAGAGTGCTGAATCTCCTGTGGAGACTCCAGAGGAACCCCAAGATCCATGTGAGCACTGGAGAGGAAACCTCAGGTTCCAGGTTCAGCTCCAGACAGGGACTTAGGACCCTGCACCGACTGGAGAGGAATCCCCAGGGTCCCCTCTCCACTAGCATGGAGACTGCCCTTTCCGGAGGCCACACGAGCAGTTCCCTGAGGTTCCCATCATAACTTGGGAGGAACCTGCCACAACTCGAGAGAAACCAGGACGTTCTCCTCTCTAGGCGAGATGAGGCCCTTTTACGCTGTGGTGTCTCGAGAGAAATCATGCCTTCCCTCTTGAACCTTGCAAGGGTCCTTCACACCCTTGTTGCAACTCAAGAAGTTCCACGACATACCCGTTCTCCACTCAGGAGGAACACCGAGGGTCCTGGCACAACTCAAGAGGAGCCCTGTTTCCCCCTCGTGAGCTTGAGATGAGGGTTCCTTTCCCTGCCTCGTCGGGAAAGGATTCTGGTGTTCCCATTGCACAGCAAGAGGATATGCTGTCAACAGGAAAGTCGAGAAGAACTCCAGATTTCGTGCCACCATTCCAAAAGATGCGGAAATGTTTCAGTCCACTCCAGATGAAACTGATTTCCCTGCCTTGCCTCGCAGGTAACCGCGATCATTGAATCACACCACGTTTGCCCGTGCGACAGCCCTGTGGCACCTCGAGGGAAAGCCACAGATCCCTGTGTCAACTCGTCGGGAAGCCTGACACTGCTACTACAGCTTGGGAGAAAAACTGACCTGTATGTCTCCACTCGTGAAGAGTCCTGACTCTCCTTTGGAGACTGCAGATGAACCCCAAGATCCATGTCATCACTGAAGAGGAAACCTCTGGTTCTGGCCGCAGTTCCAAATGAGGACCTAGGACCCGACACCGACAGGAGAGGAATCCCGAGGTGCCCCTCACAACTCGCATGGAGACTGGTCTTTCCTGAGGCCATGTGAGCAGGTCCCTGAGGTCCCCATCGTAACTCGAGAGGGACCTGCTGTATTTCAAGAAAAACCAGGAGGTTCTCCCCTGCAGGCCAGATGAGGTCCTTTTCTGCTGCGGCGCCTCGAGGGAAATAACGCCTTCCCTCCTGAACCTCAAAGGGTCCTTCATACCATTGCTGCAACTCAGGAAGTTTCCTGACATACCGGTCTCCACTCGAGAGGAACACTGAGGGTCCCACCACAAGTCAAGAGGGGTCTCCTTTCCCCTTCCTCCGCTCCAGATGAGGGTTTCTTTCCCTGCTTCATTGGGAAAGGTTTCTGGCGTTCCCGTCACACAGCAAGAGGATGTTCTCTCAACAGGATAGTCGAGAGGAACACCAGGGGTAGTGCTACCATTCCAAAAGACCCCTATATGTCTCAGTCCACTACAGATGAACCTGATTTCCCTGCCCTGCCTCGAAGGTCACACCAAGCATCGAATAAATCCACGGTGGCAAGTGCTTCAGCCCTGGGGCACCTCGAGGGAAAGCCACAGATCCCTGTGTCAACCTGTTGGGAAGCCTGACACTGTTGCTTCAGGTGGGAGGAAAATGGCCTTGTATGTCTCCAATCGAGAAGAGTCGTGACTCTCCTGTGGAGACTCCAGAGGAACCCCACGAACCATGTCAGTACTAGAGAGGAAACCTCAGGTTCTGGCTGCAGTTCCAGATGAGGACCTAGGACCCAACACTGACTGGAGGGGAATCCCTACGGGCCCCTCTCAACTCACACAGAGACTGGCCTTTCCTGAGGCCATGCGAGTGGGGCCCTGAAGTCCCCGTCATAACTCGAGAGGGACCTGCCACCACTCGAGAAAAACCAGGAGGTTCTCCCCTGCAGGCGAGATGAGGAACTTTTCAGCTGCGGTGTCTCGAGGCAAATCACGCCTTCCCTCTTGAACCTTGCAAGGTCTTTCCCAACCTTGCTACAACTCAAGAACTTCACTGACAAACCCGACCCATGCGGGAGGAATACCGAGGGTCCCGGCACAACTCAGGAGGAGCCCCGTTTCCCCCTCATGAGCTCAAGATGGGGGTCCATTTCCTTGCCTCGTCAGAAAAGGATTCCCGCCATTCCCGTCACATCTCAAGAGGTGGCAGTCACAACAGGAAAGCTGAGATCCCCAGGGGTCATGCCAACATACTAAAAATCCCCCAGATGTCTCAGTCCACTCGAGGTGAACCTGATTTCCATGCACTACCTCGAGTGTCACCCGCGTATCGCCTCACACCAAGGTGGCTCATGCCATAGCCCTCTGGCATCTCGAAGGAAAGACAGAGATCCCTGGGTCAACTTAACGGGAAGCCTGACACTGCTGCTACAGCTTGGGAGGAAATTGGACGTGCATGTCACCACAGGAGACGAGGCCTGACTCTCCTGGGGAGACTCCAGAAGAACCCCAAGATCCATGCCAGCACCGGAGAGGAAACCTCCGGTTCCATCTCGGCTCCAGATGGGTACTTAGGACCCGGCACCGACTGGAGAGGAATCCCTAGAAGCCCGTCTCAACTCGCACGGAGACTGGCCTTTCCTGAGCCCACGCGAGCAGGTCCCTGAGGTCCCCATCGTACTCAAGAGGGACGTGCCGCAACTCGAGAAAAACCAGGAGATTCTCCCCTCCACCGCGAGATGAAGCTGTTTTCTGCTGTGGCTCTCCTAGAGAAATCACGCCTTCCCTTCTGAACCTCAAAGGTTCCTTCACACCATTGCTGCAACTCAAGAACCTGCCCGACATACCCATCTCCACTCGAGAGGAACGCTGAGGGTCCCACCACAAATCAAGAGGGGCCCCCTTTCCCCCTCCTCCACTCCAGATGAGGGTTCCTTTTCCTTCTCTTCGGGAAAGGTTCTGGCGTTTCCTTCTCACAGCAAGAGGACGTGCTCTCAACAGGAAACTCGAGAGGAACTCCAGGGTTCATGCCACCATTCGAAAAGACACCCAAATGTCTCAGTCCATTCCAGATGAACTTGATTTCCCTGCCCTGCCTCGAAGGTCACCCCGAGCATCGAATCACACCACACTGGCAAGTGCGACAGCCCTGTGGCACTTCGAGGGAAAGCCACAGATCCCTGTATCAACCCATCGGGAAGACTGATACTGCTGCTACAGCTCGAGAGGAATACCAACGTTTATGTCTCCACTCGAGAAGAGTCCAGACTCTCCTCTGGAGACTCCAGAGGTACACCAAGATCCATGTCAGCACTGGAGAGGAAACCTCAGGTTATGGCTGCAGTTCCAGACGAGGACCTAGGATCCAACACTGACTGAAGAGGAATCCCGAGAGGCCCCTCTCAACTCGCATGGAGATTGGCCTTTCCTGAGGCCATGCGAGCGGGTCTCTGAGGTCCCCCCATCATAACTTGAGAGGGACCTGCTGCAACTCGAGAAAAAGCAGGAGGTACTCCCCTGCAGGCGAGATGAGACCATTTCCTGCTGCGGCATCCCGAGAGAAATCACACCTTCCCTCCTGAACCTCAAAGGGTCCTTCATACCATTGCTGGAACTCAGGAAGTTCCCCGACATACCAGTCTCCACTCGAGAGGAACACTAAGGGTCCCACCACAACTCAAGACTAGCCCCGTTTCCCCCTCCTCCGCTCCAGATGAGGGTTTCTTTACCTGCTTCGTTGGGAAAGGATTCTGGCTTTCCCGTTGCACAGCAAGAGGATGTGCTCTCAACAGAAAAGTCGAGAGGAACTCCAGGGTTTGTGCCACCATTCCAAAAGACTCGCAAATGTCTCAGTCCGCTCCAGATGAACCTGATTTCCCTGCCCTGCCTGGAAGGTCACCCCGAGCATCGAATCACAACACGGTGGCACGTGCGACTTCCCTGTGGCACCTCAAGGGAAAGCCAAAGATCCCTGTGTCAACTCGTCGGGAAGACTGACACTGCTGATACAGCTCGGGAGGAAAACGAAAATGCATGTCTCCATTCCAGAAGAGTCCTGACTGTCCTGTGGAGACTCCAGAGGAACCGCAAGATACATGTCAGCACTGGAAAGGAAACCTCAGGTTCTGGCCGCAGTTCCATACGAGGACCTAAGACCCGACACTGACTGGAGACTAATCCCAAGGGGCCCCTCGCAACTCGCATGGAGACTGGTCTTTCCTAAGGCCACACAAGTGGGACCCTGAGGTCCCCATCATAACTCGAGAGGGACCTGCCGCATCTCAAGAAAAACCAGGAGGTTCTCCCCTGCAGGCAAGATGAGGCCCTTTTCTGCTGCGCCATCTCGAGGGAAATCACGCCTTCCCTCTTGAACCTCCCAAGGGTACTTCCCACCTTGCTGCAACTCAAGAAGTTCCCCGACATACCCATCTCCACACACGAGGAACACCGAGGGTCCCAGCACAACTCAAGGGGAGCCCCGTGTCCCCCTTGTGAGCTCGAGATGAGGCTTCCTTTCCCTGCTTCGTCGGGAAAGGATTTCCGCCATTCCCATCGCATCTCAAGAAGTGGCACTCACAATAGGAAAGCCGAGATCTCCAGGGGTCATGCCAACATACTTAAAGTCCCCCAGATTTCTCAGTCTACTCCAGATGAACCTGATTTCCCTGCACTACATCGAGTGTCACCCGCGTATTGCCTCACACCATGGTGGCTAGTGCCACAGCCTTGTGGCATCTTGAGGGAAAGACAGAGATCTCTGGGTCAACTTGACGGGAAGCCTGACAGTGCTGCTGCAGCTTGGGAGGAAAGCGGACATGCGTGTAACCACAGGAGACGAGGACTGACTCCCCTGGGGAGACTCCAGAAGAACCAAAGATCCATGTCATCACTGGAGAGGAAACCTCAGGTTCCAGCTTCGGCTCCAGATGGGGACTTAGGACCCGGCACCGACTGAAGAGGAATCCCGAGGGGCCCCTCTCAACTCGCACGGAGACTGGCCTTTCCTGAGGCCATGCGTGCGGGTCCCTGAGGTCCCCATCGTAACTCAAGAGGGACTTGCCACAACTCGAGAAAAACCAGGAGGTTCTCCCCTCCAGGCAAGATGAGGCCGTTTTTTACTGCGGCATCCCGAGGTAAATCACGCCTTCCCTCCTGAACCTCAAAGGGTCCTTCACATCATTGCTGCAACTCAAGAAGTTCCCTGACATGCTCGTCTCCACTCGAGAGAAACACTGAGGGTACCAACACAACTCAAGAGGAGCCCCCTTTCCCCTTCCTCCGCTCCAGATGAGGGTTCCTTTCCCTGTTTCATTGGGAAAGGATTCTGGCAATCCCATCTCAGAGCAAGAGGACATGCTCTTAACAGGAAAGTTGAGAGGAACTCTAGGGGTCGTGCCACCATTCCAAAAGAACTCCGAATGTCTCAGTCCACTCCAGATGAACCTGATTTCCCTGCTCTGCCTCGAAGGTAACCCTGAGCATCGAATCACACCACGGTGGCACGTGCGACAGCCCTGTGATACCTCGAGGGAAAGCCACAGATCCCTGTGTCCGCTCGTCGGGAAGCCTGACACTGCTGCTACAGCTCTAGTGGAAAACGGACGTGTATGTCTCCACTTGAGAAGAGTCCTGACTCTCCTGTGGTGACTCCAGACGAACCCCAAGATCCATGCCAGCACTGGAGAGGAAACCTCAGTTTCTGCCTGCAGTTCCAGATGAGGACCTAGGACCCGACACTGACTGGAAAGGAATCCCGAGGGGCCCCTTGAAACTTGCACGGAGTCTGGTCTTTGCTGAGGCCACATGAGCAGGTCCCTGAGGTCCCCGTCGTATCTTGAAAAGGACCTGCCACAGCTCGAGAAAAACCAGGAGGTTCTCCCCTGCAGGCGAGATGAGGCCTTTTTCTGCTGCGGCATCTTGAGGGAAATCACGCCTTCCCTCATGAACCTCGCAAGGGTCCTTCCCACCCTTGCTGCAACTCAAGAAGTTTCCCGACATACCCATCCCCATGCTGGAGGAACACCGAGGGTCCCGTCACAACTCAGGAAGAGCCCTGTGTCCCTCTTATGAGCTTAAGATGAAGGTCCCTTTCCCTGCTTCGTCAGGAAAGGATTCCCGCCATTCCTGTCACATCTCAAGTGGTGGCGGTCTCAAAAGTAAAGCTGAGATCTTCAGGGGTTGTGCCAACATACTACAAGTCCCCCACATGTCTCAGTCAACTCCAGATGAACCGGATTTCCTTGCCGTGCCTTGAAGGTCACCCCGAGCATCGAATCACACGACGGTGGCACGTATGACAGCCCTGTGGCACCTCGAGGGAAAGCCACAGATCCCTGTGTCAAGTCCTCGGGAAGCCTGACACTGCTGCTACAGCTCGGGAGGTATACGGACGTGTATGTCTCCACTTGAGAAGAGTCCTGACTCTCCTGTGGAGACTCCAGAGGAACACCAAGATCCATGTTAGCAATGGAGAGGAAATCTCAGGTTCTGGCCACAGTTCCAGATGAGGACCTAGGACCCGATACTGACTGGAGAGGAATCCTGAGGAGCCCCTTGTAACTCGCATGGAGACTGGTCTTTCCTGAGGCCATGCCAGCGGGTCCCTGAGGTTCCTGTCGTAGCTTGAGAGGGACCTGCTTCAACTCGAGTAAAACCAGGAGCTTCTTCCCTGCAGGTGAGATGAGGCCCTATTCTGATGCGGAATCTCGAGGGCAATCACGCCTTCCCTCTGGAACCTCGCAAGGGTCCTTCCCACCCTTGCTGCAAGTCAAGAAGTTCTCCGAGATACCCGTCCCCATGCGGGAGGAACACCGAGGGTCCCAGCACAACTCAGGAGGAGCCCAGTTTCCCCCTGATGAGCTCGACATGAGGGTCCCTTTCCCTGATTCATTGGGAAAGGATTCCCGTCATTCCCATCACATCTCAAGAGGTGGCGCTCAGAACAGGAAAGCCGAGATCTCCAAGGGTCGCGCCAACATACTAAAAGTCCCCCAGATGTCTCAGTCCACTCCAGATGAACCTGATTTCCCTGTCTTGGCTCGAAGGTCACCGCGTATCGCCTCACACCACGGTGGCTCGTGCCACAGCCCTGTGGCATCTCGAGGGATAGACAGAGATCCTTGGGTCAACTCGACGGGAAGTCTGACACTGTTGCTATAGCTCGGGAGGAAAGCGGACGTGCATGCAACCACAGGAGACGAGGCCTGACTCCCCTAGGGAGACTCCAGAGGAGCCCCAAGATCCATGCCAGCACTGGAGAGGAAACCTCAGGTTCCAGCTTCGGTTCCAGACAGGGACTTAGTACCCGGCACCGACTGGAGAGGAATCCCGAGGGCCCCCTCTCAACTCGCATGGAGAATGGCCTATCCTGAGGCCACGAGAGTGGGTCCCTGAGGTTCCTGTTGTACCTCAAGAGGGAGCAGCTGCAACTCGAGAAAAAACAGGAGTTTCTCCCGTTCAGGCGAGATGAGGCCGTTTTCTGCTGTGGCATCCTGAGAGAAATCACGTCTTCCCTCCTGAACCTCAAAGGGTACTTCACACCCTTGCTGCAACTCAGGAAGTTCCCCGACATACCCATCTCCACTTGAGAGGAACACTATGGGTCCCACCACAACTCAAGAGGAGCCAACTTTCCCCCTCCTCCGCTCCAGATGAGAGTTCCTTTCCCTGCTTCGTTGGGAAAGGATTCTGGTGTTCCCGTCGCACAGCAAGAGGACATGCTCTCAACAGGAAAGTCGAGAGGAACTCCAGGCGTCGTGCTACCATTCCAAAAGATCCCTAAATGTCTCAGTCCAATCCAGATGAACCTGATTTCCCTGCCCTGCCTCGAAGGTCACCCGAGCATTGAATTACACCATGGTGGCACGTGCGACAGCCCTGTGGCACCTCAAGGGAAAGCCACAGATCCCTGTGTCAACTCGTCGGGAAGACTGACACTGCTGCTACAGCTCGGAAGGAAAATGGACGTGTATGTCTCCACTCGAGAGGAGTCCTGACTCTCCTGTGGAGACTCCAGAGGAACCCCAAGATCCATGTCAGCACTGGAGAGGAAACCTCAGGTTTTGGCTGCAGTTCCACACAAGGACCTTGGATCCGACACTGACTGGAGAGGAATCCCAAGGGGCCCCTAGCAACTCGCATGGAGACTGGTCTTTCCTGAGGCCACGCCAATGGGTCCCTGAGGTCCCTGTCATAACTCGAGAGGGACCTGCCGCAACTTGAGAAAAACCAGGATGTTCTCCCCTGCAGGTGAGATGAGCCCCTTTTCTGGTGCGGCATTTCGAGGAAAATCACGCCTTCCCTCTTGAACCTCACAAGGGTCCTTCCCACCCTTGCTGCAACTCAAGAAGTTCACTGACATACCTGACCCCATGCGGGAGGAACACTTAGGGTCCCAGCACAACTCAGGAGGACCCCCGTTTCCCCCTTGTGAGCTTGACGTGAGGGTCCCTTTCCCTGCTTCGTCAGGAAAGGATTCCCGCTGTTCCAGTCGCATCTCAAGAGGTGGCGCTCTGAACAGGAAAGCCGAGATCTCCAGGGGTGGTGCCAACATACTAAAAGTCCCCCAGATGTCTCAGTCCACTCCAGATGAACCTGAATTCCTGCACTACCTCGAGTGTCACCCGTGTATTGCCTCACACCATGTTGGCTCTTGCCACAGCCCTGTGGCATCTCTTAGGAAAGATAGAGATCCCTGGGTCAACTTGATGGGAAGCCTGACACTGCTGCTACAGCTTGGGAGGTATATAGACGTGTATGTCTCCACTCGAGGAGTCCTGACTCTCCTGTGGAGACTCCAGAGGAACCCCAAGATCCATGCCAGCACTGGAGAGGAAACCTCAGGTTCTGGCCGCAGTTCCAGATGAGGACCTAGGACCCGACACTCACTGGAGAGGAATCCCGAGGGGCCCCTTGCTACTCGCATGGAGACTGGTCTTTCCTGAGGTCACGTGATCGGGTCCCTGAGGTCCCCGTCAAAACTCGAGAGGGACCTGCCGCAACTCGAGAAAAACCAGGAGGTTCTCCCCTGCAGGCGAGATGAGGGCCTTTTCTGCTGAGGCATCCCGAAAGTAATCATGCCTTCCCTCCTGAACCTCAAAAGGTCCTTCCCACCCTTGCCGCAACTCAAGAAGTTCCCGACATACCCGTCCCCATGCGGGAGGAACACCGAGTGTCCTGGCAAAACTCAGGAAGTGCCCCGTTTCCCCCTCATGAGTTTGAGATGAGGGTCCCTTTCCCTGCTTCATTGGGAAAGGATTCCCGCTGTTCCCATCACATCGCAAACAGTGGCGCTTTCAACAGGAAAGCCGAGATCTCCAAGGGTCATGCCAACATACTAAAAGTGCCCCAGAAGTCTCAGTACATTCCAGATGAACCTGATTTCCCTGCACTACCTTGAGTGTCACCCGCCTAACGCGTCACACCACGGTGGCTCGTGCCACAGCCCTGTGGCATCTCGAGGGAAAGACAAAGTTCCCTGGGTTAACTCGACAGGAAGCCTGACACTGCTGCTACAGCTCGGGAGGAAGGGTCGTGCATGTAGCCCCAGGAGACGAGGACTGCCTCCCCTGGGGAGACTCCAGTGGAACCCCAAGATCCATGCCAGCACTGGAGAGGAAAACTCAGGTTCCTGCTTTGGATCCAGACGGGGACTTAGGACTTGGCATCAATTGGAGAGGAATCCCGAGGGGCCCCTCAACTTGCACGGAGTCTGGCCTTTCCTAAGGCCATGCGAGTGGGTCCCTGAGGTCCCTGTCGTAACTTGAGAGGCACCTGCCACAACTCGAGAGAAACCAGGAGGTTCTCCCGTCCAGGCGCGATGAGGCTGTTTTCTGCTGTGACATCCCGAGAGAAATCACGTCTTCCCTCCTGAAGCTCAAAGTGTCCTTCACACCTTTGCTGCAACTCAAGAAGTTCCCCGACATACCCGTCTCCACCCAAGAGAAACACTGAGGGTCCCCCCACAACTCAAGAGGAGCCCCCTTTCCCCCTCCTCCGCTCCAGATGAGGGTTCCTTTCCCTGTTTCATTGGGAAAGGATTCTGGCGTTCCTGTGGCACAGCAAGAGGACGTGCTCTCCACAGGAAAGTCGAGAGTAACTCCAGGGGTCGTCCCACCATTCCAAAAGACCCACAAATATTTCAGTCCACTCCATATGAACCTGATTTCCTTGCCCTGCCTCGAAGATCACCCCGAGCATCGAATCACACCACGGTGGTAGGTTCGACAAACCTGAGGCACCTCGAGGAAAGCCACAGATCCCTGAGTCAACTCGTCGGGGAGACTGACACTGTTGCTACTGCTCGGGAGGAAAACGGACGTGTATGTCTCCACTCGGGAAAAGTCTTGACTCTCCTGTGGAGACTCCAGAGGAACCCCAAGATCCATGTCAGCACTGGAGAGGAAACTTAAGGTTCTGGCCGCAGTTACAGACGAGGACCTAGGACCCGACACTGACTGGACAGGAATCCTGAGGGGTCCCTCGCAACTCGCATGGAGACTGGTCTTTCCTGAGGCCACGCCAGTGAGTCTCTGAGGTCCCCGTTGTAGCTGGAGAGGGACCTGCCCC
Source organism: Cephalophus harveyi (assembly GCA_006410635.1). Taxonomy (NCBI): domain Eukaryota; kingdom Metazoa; phylum Chordata; class Mammalia; order Artiodactyla; family Bovidae; genus Cephalophus; species Cephalophus harveyi. Next base: position 28,806 of record SJYT01058255.1, on the reverse strand, counting down.
ACCTCGAGAAAAACCAGGAAGTTCTCCCCTGCAGGAGAGATGAGGCCCTTTTCGGCTGCAGCGTCTCGAGGGAAATCACGCCTTCCCTCTTGAACCTCACAAGGGTCCTTCCCACCCTTGCTGCAACTCAAGAAGTTCCCGGAGATACCCGTCCCCACGCGGGAGGAACACCGAGGGTCCCGGCACAACTCAGGAGGAGCCGAGTTTCCCCTTCATGAGCTCGACATGAGGGTCCCTTTCCCTGATTCGTTGGGAAAGGATTCCCGTCGTTCCCATCGCATCTCAAGAGGTGGCGCTCAGAACAGGAAAGCCGAGATCTCCAAGGGTCGCGCCAACATACTAAAAGTCCCCCAGATGTCTCAGTCCACTCCAGATGAACCTGATTTCCCTGTCTTGGCTCGAAGGTCACCGCGTATCGCCTCACACCACGGTGGCTCGTGCCACAGCCCTGTGGCATCTCGAGGGATAGACAGAGATCCTTGGGTCAACTCGACGGGAAGTCTGACACTGTTGCTATAGCTCAGGAGGAAAGCAGATGTGCATGTAACCACAGGAGACGAGGCCTGACTCCCCTAGGGAGACTCCAGAGGAACCCCAAGATCCATGCCAGCACTGGAGAGGAAACCTCAGGTTCCAGCTTCAGCTCCAGACGGGGACTTAGTACCCGGCACCGACTGGAGAGGAATCCCGAGGGCCCCCTCTCAACTCGCATGGAGAATGGCCTATCCTGAGGCCACGAGAGTGGGTCCCTGAGGTCCCCGTCATACCTCAAGAGGGAGCAGCTGCAACTCGAGAAAAAACAGGAGTTTCTCCCGTTCAGGCGAGATGAGGCTGTTTTCTGCTGCGGCATCCTGAGAAAAATCACGTCTTCCCTCCTGAACCTCAAAGCATCCTTCACACCCTTGCTGCAACTCAGGAAGTTCCCCGACATACCCATCTCCACTTGAGAGGAACACTATGGGTCCCACCACAACTCAAGAGGAGCCCCCTTTCCCCCTCCTCCGCTCCAGATGAGAGTTCCTTTCCCTGCTTCGTCGGGAAAGGATTCTGGAGTTCCCGTCACACAGCAAGAGGACGTGCTCTCAACAGGAAAGACGAGAGGAAAACCAGGGGTCGTGCCACCATTCCAAAAGACCCCCAAAAGTCTCAGTCCACTCCAGATGAACCTGATTTTCCTGCCCTGCCCCGAAGGTCACCCCAAACATTGAATCACACCATGGTGGTACGTGCGACAGCCCTGTGGCACCTCGAGGGAAAGCCACAGTTCCCTGTGTCAACTCGTCGGGAAGACTGACACTACTGCTACAGCTCGGGAGGTAGATGGATGTGTAGTCTCCCCTCTAGAAGAGTCTGACTCTCCTGTGGAGACTCCAGAGGAACCCAAAATCCATGTCACCACTGGAGAGGAATCCTCAGGTTCTGACCACAGGTTCAGACGAGGACCTAGGACACGACACTGACTGGAGAGGAATCCCGAGGTGCCCCTCGCAACTCGCATGGAGAATGGTCTTTCCTGAGTCCATGCAGTGGGTCCCTGTGGTCCCCATGGTAACTCGAGGGGACATGCCACAACTCGAGAAAAACCAGGAGGTTCTTCCCTGCAGGCGAGATGAGGCCCTTTTCTGCTGCGGCGGCTCGAGGGAAATCACGCCTTCACTCTTGAACCTCGCATGGGTCCTTCCCACCCTTGCTGCAACTCAAGAAGTTCCTGACATACCCGTCTCCACTCAAGAGGAACACTGAGGGTCCCACCACAACTCAAGAGGAGCCCCCTTTCCCCCTCCTCCACTCCAGATGAGGGTTCCTTTCCCTACTTCTTTGGGAAAGGGTTATGGCATTCCTGTCGCACAGCAAGAGGATGTGGTCTGAACAGGAAACTCGAGAGGAACTCCAGGGATCGTGTCACCATTGCAAAGACCCCAAATGTCTCATTCCACTCCAGATGAACCTGATTTCCCTACCGTGTCTTGAAGGTCACTTCAAGCATCGAATCACACCATGGTGGCACGTGCGATAGCCCTGTGGCACCTCAAGGGAAAGCCACAGATCCCTGTGTCAATTTGTCGGGAAGCCTGACACTGCTGCTACAGCTCGGGAGGTATACGGACATGTATGTCTCCACTTGAGAAGAGTCCTGACTCTCCTGTGGAGACTGCAAAGGGACACCAAGGTCCATGTTAGCAATTGAGAGGAAACCTCAGGTTCTGGCCACAGTTCCAGATGAGGACCTAGGACCCAATAATGACTGGAGAGGAATCCTGAGGAGCCCCTCCCAACTCGCATGGAGACTGGTCTTTCCTGAGGCCACGCCAGCGGGTCCCTGAGGTCCCCGTCGTAACTCAAGAGGGACCTGACGCAACTTGAGAAAAACCAGGAGGATCTTCTCTGCAGGTGAGATGAGGCCCTTTTCTGATGCGGCATCTCGAGGGAAATCACGCTTTCCCTCTGGAACGTCGCAAGGGTCCTTCCCACCCTTGCTGCAAGTCAAGAAGTTCCCCGAAATACCCGTCCCCACATGGGAGGAACTCCAAGGGTCCCGGCACAACTCAGGAGGAGCCCAGTTTCCCCCTCATGAGCTCGACATGAGGGTCCCTTTCCCTGCTTCGTTGGGAAAGGATTCCCGCCACTCCCATTGCATCTCAAGAGGTGGCGCTCAGAACAGGAACGCCGAGATCTCCAAGGGTCGTGCCAAGATACTAAAAGTCCCCGAGATGTCTCAGTCCACTCCAGATGAACCTGATTTCCCTGCACTACCTCTTGTGTGACCTGCGAATACCCTCACACCATGGTGGCACGTTCCAAAGCCCTGTGGAACCTCGAGGGAAAGACAGAGATCTCTGTGTTATCTCCACGGAAGCCTGACACTGCTGCTACATCTCGGGAGGAAAGCGGACGTGCATGTAACCACAGGAGATGAGGCCTGACTCCAAAGGGGAGACTCCAGAGGAACCCCAAGATCTTTGCCAGCACTCGAGGGGAAATTTCAGGTTTCAGCTTCAGCTCAAGACGGGTACTTAGGACCTGGCACCAACAGGAGGGGACTCCAGGGGCCCCCTCTCAACTCTCATGAAGACTGGCCTTTCCTGAGGTCACGTGAGTGGGCCCCTGAGGTCCCCGTCGTAACTCGAGGGCGGCCTGCCTCAACTCGAGAAAAGCCAGCAGGTTCTCCCCTCCAGGCGAGATGACTCTGTTTTCTGCTGCGGCATCCCGAGAGAATACTTGCCTTCCCTCCTGAACCTCAAAGGGTCCTTCACACCCTTGCTGCAACTCAATAAGTTCCCCGACATAACTGTCTGCACTCGAGAGGAATTCTGAGGGTCCCACCACAACTCAAGAGTGCCCCCCTTTCCCCCTCCTCGCTCCAGATGAGGGTTCCTTTCCCTGCTTCGTCGGGAAATGATTCTGTCATTCCCGTTGCACAGGAAGAGGATGTGATCTCAACAGGAACGATGAGAGGAACTCCAGGGTAAGTGCCACCATTCCAAAAGATCCCCAGATGACTCAGTCCATTCCAGATGAACCTGATTTCCCTGCCCTGCCTCGAAGGTCACCCCGAGCATCGAATCACACCACGGTGGCATGTGTGACAGCCCTGTGGCACCTCGAGGGAAAGCCACAGATCCCTGTGTGAACTCGTTGGGAAGCCTGACACTGCAACTACAGATCGGGAGGAAAACGGACATCTATGTCTCCACTCAAAAAGAGTCCTGACTCTCCAGTGGAGACTCCAGAGGAACCCCAAAATCATTGTCAGCACTGGAGAGGAAACGTCAGGTGCTGGCTGCAGTTCCAGACGAGGACCTAGGACATGACATTGACTGGAGAGGAATCTCGAGAGGCCCCTTGCAACTCGCCAGGAGACTGGTCTTTCCTGAGGCCACACCAACGGGTCCCTGAGGTGCCCATCATAAGTCGAGAGGGACCTGCCACAACTCGAGAAAAACCAGGAGGTTCTCCCCTGCAGACGAGTTGAGGCCCTTTTCTGCTGCGGCGTCTCGAGGGAAATCACGCCTTCCAACTTGAACCTCACAAGGGTCCTTCCCTCTCTTGCTGCAACTCAAGAAGTTCCCCGACATACCTGTCACCACAAGAGAGGAACATTGAGGGTCCAGGCACAACTCAAGAGGAGCCCCGTTTCCCCCTCATGAGCTCGAGATGAGGGTTCCTTTCCCTGCTTCGTCGGGAAAGGATTCCTGCCTATCCCATCTCATCTCAAGAGGTGGTACTTTCAACAGGAAAGCTGAGATCTCCAGGGGTCGTGCCAACATACTAAATGTCCCCCTGATGTCTCAGTCCACTCCAGATGAACCTGATCTCCCTGCACTACCTCGAATTTCACCCGTGTATCACTTCACACCACGGAGGCTCGTGCCACGGCCCTGTGGCATCTTGAGGGAAAGACAGAGATCCCTGGGTCAATTCGACGGGAATCCTGACACTGCTGCTACAGATTGGGCGGAAAGCAGACGTGCATGTAACCATAGGAGATGAGGCCTGACTCCTCTGGGGAGACTCCAGAGGAACCCCAAGATCCATGCCAGCACTGGAGAGGAAACCTCAGGTTCCAGCTTTGGCTCCAGATGGGGACTTAGAACTCAGCACCGACTGGAGAGGAATCCCGAGGGGCCCCTCTCAACTCGCACGGAGACTGGCCTTTCCGGTGGCAACGCGAGTGGTTCCCTGAATTCCCCGTCGTAACTCAAGAGGGACATGCCGAAAATCAAGAAAAACCAGGAGGTTCTCCCCTCCAGGCGATATGAGACCATTTTCTACTGTGGCATCCAGAGAGAAATCACGCCTTCCCTCCTGAACCTCAAAGCATCCTTCACACCCTTGCTGCAACACAAGAAGTACCCCGACATACCCGTCTCCACTCGAGAGGAACACTGAGGGTCCCACCACAACTCAAGAGGAGCCCCCTTTCCCCCTCCTCCGCTCCAGATGAGGGTTCATTTCCCTGCTTCGTCGGGAAAGGTTTCTGGCGTTCCCGTCACACAGCAAGAGGACGTGCTCTCAACAGGAAAGTCGAGAGGAACTCCAGGGGTCGTGCCACCGTTCCAAAAGACCCCCAGATGTCTCAGTCTACTCCAGATGAATCTGATTTCCCTGCCCTGTCTCGAAGGTCACCCCGAGCATCGAATCACACCATGGTGGCAAGTGTGACAGCCCTGTGGCACCTCGAGGGAAAGCCACAGATCCCTGTGTCCACTCGTTGGGAAGCCTGACATGGCTGCTACAGCTTGGGAAGAAAACGGACGCATATGTCTCCACTGGAGAAGAGTTCTGACACTCCTGTGGAGACTCCATAGAACCCCAAGATCCATGTCACCACTGGAGAGGAAAGCTCAGGTTCTTGCCGCAGTTTCAGATGAGGATCTAGGACCAACACTGACTGGAGAGGAATCCCGAGGGGCCCCTCGCAACTCGCATGGAGACTGGTCTTTCCTGAAGCCACGCCAGCGGGTCCCTGAGGTCCCCATCATAACTCAAGAGGGACCTGCTGCAACTCAAGAAAAACCAGGAGGTTCTCCCCTGCAGGCGAGATGAGGCCCTTTGCTGCTGCAGTGTCTCGAGGGAAATCACGCCTACCCTCTTGAACCTCGCAAGGGTCCTTCCCACCCTTGCTGCAACTCAAGAAGTTCCCTGACATACCCGTCTCCACGCGGGAGGAACACCGAGGTTCCTGGCAGAACTCAGGAGGAGCCCCGTTTCCCCCTCATGAGCTCGAAATGAGGATCCATTTCCCTGATTCATCGGGAAAGGATTCCTGCCGTTCCCTTCGCATCTCAAGTGCTGGCACTCTCATCATTAAAGCCGAGATCTCCAGGCGTCATACCAACATACTAAAAGTCCCCCAGATGTCTCAGTCCACTCCAGATGAACCTGATTTCCCTGCCCTGCCTCCGAGGTCACCCACCTATCGCTTCACACCACGGTGCCCTGTGCCACAGCCCTGTGGCATATCGAGGGAAAGACAGAGATCCCTGGGTCAACTCGACGGGAAGCCTGCCACTGCTGCTACAGCTCCAGAGGAAAGCGGACGTGCATGTAACCACAGTAGACGAGGCCTGACTCCTCTGGGGAGACTCCAGAGGAACCGTAAGGTCCATGTCAGCACTGGAGAGGAAACCTCAGGTTCCAGCTTCGGCTCCAGACGGGGACTTAGGACCTGGCAGGAGAGGAATCCCAAGGGGCCCCTCTCAACTCGCACAGAGACTGGCCTTTCCGGTGGCAACGCGAGTGGTTCCCTGAATTCCCCATCGTAACTCAAGAGGGACCTGCCGAAACTCGAGAAAAACCAGGAGGTTCTCCCCTCCAGGCGAGATGAGACCATTTTCTACTGCGACATCCAGAGAGAAATCATGCCTTCCCTCCTGAACCTCAAAGCATCCTTCACACCCTTGCTGCAACTCAGGAAGTTCCCTGACATACAAGTCTCCACTAGAGAGGAACACTGAGGGTCCCACCACAACTCAAGAGAGGCCCCCTTTCCCCCTCCTGCGATCCAGATGAGGGTTCCTTTCCCTGCTTCATTGGCGTTCACAGCAAGAGGACGTGCTGTCAACAGGAAAGTTGAGTGGAACACCAGGGATTGTACCACCATTCCAAAAGACCCCCAAATGACTCAGTCCACCCAGATGGACCTGATTTCCCTGCCCTGCCTCAAAGGTCACACCGAACATCGAATCACACCATGGTGGCATCTGCGACAGCCCTGTGGCACCTCGAGGGAAAGCCACAGATCCCTGTGTCAACTTGTCTGGAAGCCTGACACTGCTGCTACAGCTTGGGATTAAAAGAGACGTTTATGTCTCCACTCGAGAAAAGTCCTGACTCTCCTGTGGAGACTCCAGAGGAACCCAAAGATCCGTGTCAGCACTGAGAGGAAACCTCAGGTTCTAGCCGCAATTCCAGATGAGGTCCTAGGACCCGACACTGACTGGTGAGGAATCCTGAGGGGCCCCTCGCAACTCGCACGGAGACTGGTCTTTCCTGAGGACACGCCAGCGGGTCCCTGAGATCCCCGTCATAACTCAAGAGCGACCTGCCACAACTCGAGAAAAACCAGGAGGTTCTCACCTGCAGGCAAAATGAGGCCCTTTTCGGCTGTGGCATCTCGAGGGAAATCACGCCTTCCCTCTTGAAACTCGCATGGGTCCTTCCCACCCTTGCTGCAACTCAAGAAGTTCCCCAACACACCCGTCCCCATGAGGGAGGAACACCGAGGGTCCCGGCACAATTCAGGAGGAGCCCTGTTTCCACTCGTGAGATCGAGATGAGGGTTCCTTTCCTTGCTTCGTCGGGGAAGGATTCCCTCCGTTCCCGTCGCATCTCAAGAAGTGGCGCTCTCAAAAGGAAAGCCGAGATCTCCAGGGGTCGTGCCAACATAATAAAAGTCCCCCAGATGTCTCAGTCCATTCCAGATGAACCTGATTTCCGTGCTCTTCCTCGATGCTCACCCACGTATCGCCTCACACCACAGTGGCTCATGCCACAGCCATGTGGTGTCTCAAGGGAAAGACAGAGATCCCTGGGTCAACTGGACGGGAAGCCTAACACTGCTGCTACATCTCGGGCTGAAAGTGGCCGTGTGGGCAACCACAAGAGACGAGGCCTCACTCTCATGGGGAGACTGTAGAGGAACCGCAAGATCCATGCCAGCACTGGAGAGGAAACCTCAGGTTCCAGCTTCGGCTCCAAACGGGGACTTAGGACCCAGCACCAACTGGAGAGGTATCCCGAGGGGCCCCTCTCAACTCGCACGGAGAGGGGCCTTTCCTGAGGCCACATGAGCGGGTCCCTGAGGTCCCCGTTATAACTCAAGATGGACCTGCCACAACTCAAGAAAAACCAGAAGGTTCTCCCCTGCAGGCGAGATGAGGCCATTTTCTGCTGCGGCATCTTGGGAGAAATCACACCTTCCCTCCTGAACCTCAAAGGGTCCACAAAGGTTCCACCCTTGCTGCAACACAAGAAGTTCCGTGACATACCCATCTCCACTCGAGAGGAACACTGAGGGTCCCACCACAACTCAAGAGGAGCCCCCTTTTCCCTTCATCTGCTCCAGATGAGGGTTCCTTTCCCTGCTTCATCGGGAAAGGATACTGGCGTTCCCGTCACACAGCAAGAGGACGTGCTCTTAACAGGAAAGTTGAGAGGAACACCAGGGGTCATGCCACCATTCCAAAAGACCCCCAGAAGTCTCAGTCCACTCCAGATGAACCTGATTTCCCTGCCCTGCCTTGAAGGTCACCCCAAGCACTGAATCACACCATGGTGGCATGTGCGACAGCCCTGTGGCACCTCAAGGGAAAGCCACAGATCCCTGTGTCAACTGGTCAATAAGCCTGACACTGCTGCTACAGCTCGGGAGGAAAATGGACGTGTATGTCTCCACTGGAGAAGAGTCCTGTCTCTCCTGTGGAGACTCCAGAGGAACCCCAAGATCTATGTCAGCACTGGAGAGGAAACCTCAGGTTCTGGCCACACTTCCAGAGGAGGACCTAGGACCAGACACTGACAGTAGAGGTATCCCGAGGGGCACCTTGCAACTCGCATGGAGAATGGTCTTTCCTGAGGCCACGTCATCAGGTCCCTGAGATACCCATCGTAACTCGAGAAGGACCTGCCGCAACTCGAGAAAAGCCAGGAGGTTCTCCCCTGCAGGCGAGATGAGGCCCTTTTCTGCTGCGGCATCTCGAGTGAAATCACGCATTCCCTCTTGAACCTCGCAAGGGTCCTTCACACCCTTGCGGCAACTCAAGAAGTTCCCCGACATACCCATCTCCACGCGGGAGGAACACCGAGGGTCCCGGCACAACTCAGGAGGAGACCCGTTTCTCCCTCGTGAGCTCGAAATGAGGATCCCTTTCCCTGCTTCGTTGGGAAAGGATTCCCACCGTTCCCGTCGCATCTCAAGTGCTGGCGCTCTCATCATTAAAGCCGAGATCTCCAGGCATTGTACCAACATACTAAAGGTCCCCCACATGTCTCAGTCCACTCCAGGTGAACCTGATTTCCCTGCCCTGCCTCTGAGGTCACCCGCTTATTGCCTCACACCACGGTGGCCCATGCCACAGCCCTGTGGCATCTCGAGGGAAAGACAGAGATCCCTGGGTCAACTCGATGGGAAGCCTGCCACTGCTGCTACAGCTCCAGAGGAAAGTGGACATGCATGTAACCACAGGAGATGAGGCCTGACTCCTCTGGGGAGACTCCAGAGGAACCGTAAGATCCATGCCAGTACTGGAGAGGAAACCTCAGGTTCCAGCTTCGGCTCCAGACGGGGACTTAGGACCCGGCACTCACTGGAGAGGAATCCCGAGGGGCCCCTCTCAACTCGCACAGAGACTGGCCTTTCCTGAGGCCATGCGAGTGGGATCCTGAGGTCCCCATCCTAACTCAAGAGGGACCTGCCGCAACTCGAGAAAAACCAGGAGGTTCTCCCCTCCAGGCTAGATGAGGCCGTTTTCTGCTCTGGCATCCCGAGAGAAATAATGCCTTCCCTCCTGAACCTCAAAGGGCCCTTCACACCCTTGCTGCAAATCAAGAAGTTCCCTGAAATACCCGTCTCCACTTGAGAGGAACACTGAGGGTCCCACCACAACTCAAGAGGAACCCCTTTTCCACTCGTCTCATCCAGTTGAGGGTTCCCTTCCCTGCTTCGTCGGGAAAGGATTCTGGTGTTTCCATCGCACAGCAAGAGGACGTGCTCTCAACAGGAAAGTCAAGAGGAACTCCAGGGTTCATGCCACCATTCGAGAGACCCCCAAATGTCTCAGTCCAATCCAGGTGAACCTGATTTCCCTGCCCTGCCTCGAAGGTCACCCCGAGCATCGAATCACACCACGGTGGCAAGTGTGACAGCCCTGTGGCACCTCGACGGAAAGCCACAGATCCCTGTGTCCACTCGTTGGGAAGCCTGACACAGCTGCTACACCTTGGGAGGAAAACGACATGTATGTCTCCACTGGAGAAGAGTTCTGACACTCCTGTGGAGACTGCATAGAACCCCAAGATCCATGTCACCACTGGAGAGGAAACCTCAGGTTCTGACCGCAGTTTCAGATGAGGATCTAGGACCCGACACTGACTGGAGAGGAATCGCGAGGGGCCCCTCGCAACTCGCATGGAGACTGGTCTTTCCTGAGGCCACGCCAGTGGGTCACTGAGGTCCCCATTGTAACTCGAGATGGACCTGCCGCAACTCCAGAAAAACCAGGAGGTTCTCGCCTGCAGGCGAGAGGAGGCCCTTTTCTGCTGCGGCGTCTCGAGGGAAATCAGGCCTTCCCTTTTGAAACTCGCATGGGTCCTTCGCACCCTTGCTGCAACTCAAGAAGTTCCCCGACACACCCATCCCCACATGGGAGGAACACCGAGGGTCCCAGCACAATTCAGGAGGAGCCCCGTTTCCGCTCGTGAGATCAAGATGAGGGTTCCTTTCCTTGCTTCATCGGGGAAGGATTCCCTCCGTTCCCGTCGCATCTCAAGAAGTGGCGCTCTCAAAAGGAAAGCCGAGATCTCCAGGGGTCATGCCAACATAATAAAAGTCCCCCAGATGTCTCAGTCCATTCCAGATGAACCTGATTTCCCTGCCCTTCCTCAATGGTCACCCACGTATCGCCTCACACCACAGTGGCTCATGCCACAGCCATGTGGTGTCTCAAGGGAAAGACAGAGATCCCTGGGTCAACTGGATGGGAAGCCTGACACTGCTGCTACAGCTTGGGCGGAATGCGGACGTGTGTGCAACCACAGGAGACGAGGCCTCACTCCCATGGGGAGACTGTAGAGGAACCACAAGATCCATGCCAGCACTGGAGAGGAAACCTCAGGTTCCAGCTTTGGCTCCAAACGGGGACTTAGGACCCGGCACCGACTGGAGAGCTATCCTGAGGGGCCCTTCTCAACTCACACGAGGACAGGCCTTTCCTGAGGCCACATGAGCGGGTCCCTGAGGTCCCCGTTGTAACTTGAGACGGACCTGCCACAACTCAAGAAAAACCAGAAGGTTCTCCCCTGCAGGCGAGATGAGGCCATTTTCTGCTGCGGCATCTCGGGAGAAATCACGCCTTCCCTCCTGAACCTCAAAGCGTCCTTCACACCCTTGCTGCAACACAGGAAGTTCCCCGACATACCCGTCTCCACTCAAGAGGAATACTGAGGGTCCCACCACAACTCAAGTGGAGCCCCCTTTTGCCTTCATCCACTCCAGATGAGGGTTCCTTTCCCTGCTTTGTCGGGAAAGGATTCTCGCATTCCCGTTGCACAGGAAGAGGACGTGCTCTCAACAGGAAAGTGGAGAGGAACACCAGGGGTCATGCCACCATTCCAAAAGACTTCCAGATGTCTCAGTCCACTCCAGAGGAACCTGATTTCCCTGCCCTGCCTCCAAAGTCATACTGAGCATCGAATCACACCACAGTGGCATGTGCAACAGCCCTGTGGCACCTCGAGGGAAAGGCACAGATCCCTGTGTCAACTGGTCAATAAGCCTGACACTGCTGCTACAGCTCAGGAGGAAAGCCGACATGTATGTCTCCACTGGAGAAGAGTCCTGACTCTCCTGTGGAGACTCCAGAGGAACCCCAAGATCCATGTCAACACTGGAGAGGAAACCTCAGGTTCTGGCCGCACTTCCAGAGGAGGACCTAGGACCAGACACTGACAGTAGAGGTATCCCGAGGGGCCCCTCGCAACTCGCATGGAGACTGGTCTTTCCTGAGGCCACGCCAGCAGTTCCCTGAAGTCCCCATCATAACTCGACAGGGACCTGCTGCACAGTGAGAAAAACCAGGAGGTTCTCCCCTGCAGGCGAGATGAGGCCCTTTTCTGCTGTGGCATTACGAGGGAAATCACGCCTTCACACTTGAACCTCACAAGCGTCCTTCCAACCCTTGCTGCAACTCAAGAAGTTCCCCGACATAACCGTCCCCACACGGGAGGAACACTGAGGGTCCTAGCACACCTCAGGTTGAGCCGCGATTCCCCCCCGTGAGCTCGAGATGAGTGTCCCTTTCCGTGCTTCTTCGGAAAAGGATTCCCGCTGTTCCCATCGCATCTCAAGAGGTGGCGCTCTCAATAGGAAAGCTGAGATCTCCAGGGGTCATGCCAACATACTAAAAGGCCCCCAGATGTCTCAGTCCACCCCAGATGAACCTGATTTCCCTGCCCTGCTTCGACGGTCAACCGTGTATCGCCTCACACCATGGTGGCTTGTGCCACAGCCCTTTGGCTTCTCTAGGGAAAGACAGAGTTCCCTGGGTCAACTCGATGGGAAGCCTGATACTGATGCTACAGCTCGGGAGAAAAACGGATGTGCATGTAACCACAGGAGATGAGGCCTGACTCCACAGGGAAGACTCCAGAGGAACCCCAAGATCCATGCCATGACTGGAGAAGGAAAACTCAGGTTCCAGCTTCAGCTCCAGACGGGGACTTAGGACCTGGCACTGACTGGAGGGCAATCCCAAGGGGCCCTTCTCAACTCACACAGAGACTGGCCTATCCTGAGGCCACGTGAGGGGGTCCCTGAGGTCCCCGTCGTAACTCGAGTGGGACCTGACGCAACTCGAGAAAAACCAGGAGGTTCTCCCCTGCAGGCGAGATGAGACCTTTTTCTGCTGCAGCGCCTCGAGGGAAATCACACCTTCCCTCTTGAAGCTTGCAAGGGTCCTTCCCACCATTGCTGCAACTCAAGAAGTTCCCCGACATACCCGTCCCCACGGGGGAGGAATTCCAAGGGTCCCGACACAACTTAGGAGGATCGCTGTTTGCCCCTCGTGAGCTCGAGATGAGGGTCCCTTTTCCTGCTTCGTCGGGAAAGGATTCCCACTGTTCCCATCGCATTTCAAGTGGTGGCGCTCTCAACAGGAAAGCTGAAATCTCCAGGGGTCGTGCCAACATACTAAAATTCCCCTAGATGTCTCAGTCCACTCCAGATGAACCTGATTTCCCTGCCCTCCTTCAAAGGTCACCTGCGTATCCCCTCACATCACCATGGCTCGTGCCACAGCCCAGTGGCATCTTGAGTAAAAAACCGAGATCCCTGGGTCAACTCAAAGGGAAGCCTGACACTGCTGCTACAGCTCGGGATGAAAGTAGACGTGCATGTAACCACAGGAGTCGAGGCCTGACTCCACTGGGAAGACGCCAGGTGAACCCCATGTTCCAAGCCAGCACTGGAGAGGAAACCTCAGGTTCCAGCTTCGGCTCCAGATGGGGACTTAGGACTCGGCACCGGCTGGAGGGGAACCCCGAGGGGCCCCTCTCAACTCGCACGGAGACTGGCCTTTCCTGATGCCACACAAGTGGGTCCCTGAGGTCCCCATCGTAACTTGAGAGGGACCTGCCGCAACTCGAGAAAAAACAGGAGGTTCTCCCATCCTGGAGAGATGAGGCCGTTTCCTGCTGCAGCATCCCAAGAAAAATCATGCCTTCCCTCCTGAACCTCAAAGGGTCCTTCACACCCTTGCTGCAACTCAAGAAGTTCCGTGACATACCCGTCTCCACTCAAGAGGAACACTGAGGGTCCCACCACAACTCAAGAGGAGCCCCCTTTCCCCCTCCTCCACTCCAGATGAGGGTTCCTTTCCCTGCTTCGTTGGGAAAGGTTTCTGGTGTTCCTGTTCCACAGCAAGAGGTCGTGCTCTCAACAGGAAAGACGAGAGGAACTCCAGGGGTCATGCCATCATTCCAAAAGGCCCCCAAATATCTCAGTCCACTCCAGAGGAACCTGGTTTCCCTGCCCTGCCTGGAAGGTCACCCCAAGCACCGAATCACACCACAGTGGCACGTGCAAAAACCCTGTGGCACCTTGAGAGAAAGCCACAAATCCCTGTGTTAACTCGTCGGGAAGCCTGACACTGCTGCTACAGCTCGGGAGGAAAACGGACGTGTACATCTACACTCGAGAAGAGTCCTGACTCTCCTGTGGAGACTCCAGAGGAACTCCAAGCTCCATGTCAGCACTGGAGAGGAAACCTCAGGTTCTGGCTGCAGTTCCAGACGAGGACCTATGACGCGACACTGACTGGACAGGAATCCCGAGGGGCCGCTCTTAACTCGCATGGAGACTGATCTGTCCTGGGGCCACACCAGTGGGTCCCTGAGGTCCCTGTCATAACTTGAGAGGGACCTGCCGCAACTCGAGGAAAACCAGGAGGTTTTACCCTGCAGGCGAGATGAGGCCTTTTTCTGCTGCAGCGTCTCGAGGGAAATCACCCCTTCCCTCTTGAACCTCACAAGGGTCCTTCCCACCCTTGCTGCAACTTAAGAAGTTCCCTGACATACCTGTCTCCATGTGGGAGGAAGACTGAAGGTCACAACAAAACTCAGGAGAAGCCCCATTTCCCCCTCGTGAGCTCGAGATTAGGGTCCCTTTCCTGCTTTGCCAGGAAAGGATTCCTGCCATTCCCGTCGCATCTCAAGACGTTGCACTCTCAACAGGAAATCCGAGATCTCCAGGGGTCGTGCCAACATACTAAAAGTCCCCCAAATGTCTAAGTCCACTCCAGATGAACCTGATTTCCCTGCACTACCTCGAGTGTCACCAGCATATCGCCTCACACCATGGTGGCTCGTGCCACAGCCCTGTGGCATCTCGAGGGAAAGACAGAGATCCCTGGGTCACCTCGACGGGAATCCTTACACTGCTGCTACAGCTCGGGAGGAAAACGGATGTGCATGTGACCACAGGAGACGAGGCATGACTCCCCTTGGGAGTCTCCAAAGGAACCCCAAGATCCATGCCAGAACTGGAGAGGAAACCTCAGATTTCACCTTCGGTCCAGACGGGGACTTAGGACCCAGCAACGACTGGAGAGGAATCCCGTGGGGCCCCTCTCAACTCGCAAGGAGACTGGCCTTTACTGAGGCCACGAGAGTGGGTCCCTGAGGTCGCCATCGTAACTCGAGGGGGACTGCCACAACTCGAGATAAACCAGGGGGTTCTCCCCTCCAGGAGAGATGAGGCCGTTTTCTGCTGCAGCATCCCGAGAGAAATCACGCCTTCCCTCCTGAACTTCAAAGGTCCCTTCACACCCTTGCTTCAAATCAAGAAGTTCCCCGACATACCCGTCTCCGCAGGACAGGAACACTGAGGGTCCAACCACAACTCAAGAGGAGCCCAGTTTCCCCCTCCTACGCTCCAATGGAGGTTTCCTTTCCCTGCTTCAAACGGAAAGGCTTCTGGCATTCCCGTCGCACAGCAAGAGGACGTGATGTCCACAGAAATGTCGACGGGAACTCCAGGGGTCGTGCAACCATTCCAAAAACCCCCAAATGTCTCAGTCCACTCCAGATGAACCTGATTTCCCTGCCCTGACTCGAAGGTCACCCAAGCATCGAATCACACTACGGTGGCACGTGCGACAGCCCTGTGGCATGTCGAGGGAAAGCCACAGATCGCTGAGTCAACTCGTCGGGAAGCCTGACACTTCTGCTACAGCTCGGGAGGAAAACGGACATGTATGTCTCCACTCGAGAAGAGTCCTGACTCTCCTGTGGAGACTCCAAAGGAACCCCAAGGTCCATGTCAGCACTGGAGAGGAAACCTCAGCTTCTGGCCACAGTTCCAGATGAGGACTTAGGACGCAACACTGACTGGAGAGGAATGAGAGACCCCTTGCAACTCGCATGGAGACTGGTCTTTCCTGAAGCCACACGAGTGGTTCCCTGAGGTCCCCTTCATAAATCGAGAGGGACCTGTCATAACTCAAGAAAAACCAGGAGGTTCTCTCCTGCAGGCGAGTTGAGGCCCTTTTCTGCTGCGGCATCTAGAGGGAAATCACGCCTTCCCTCTTGAACCTCGTAAGGGTCCTTCTCACCCTTGCTGCAACTCAAGAAGTTCTCCGACATATGCGTCACCACGTGGGATGAACACTGAGTGTCCCGGCACAACTCAAGAGGAGCCCCATGTCCCGCTCATGAGCTCGAGATGAGGGCTCCTTTCCCTGCTTCGTCACATTTCAAGAGTAGGCGCTCTCAACAGGAAAGCCGAGATCTCCAGGGGTCGTGCCAACATATTAAATGTCCCCCAGATGTCTCACTCCACTCCAGATGAACCTGATTTCCCTGCACTACCTCGAGTGTAACCCGCGTATCACCTCAAATCACGGTGATTCATGTCACAGCCTTTGGGATCTTGAGTAAAAGACAGAGATCCCTGGGTCAACTCGATGGTAAGCCTGACACTGCAAGTACACCTCGGGAGGAAAGCGGATGTGCATGTAACCACAGGAGACGAGGGCTGACTCCCCTGGGGAGACTCCAGAGGAATCCCAAGATCCATGTCAGCACTGGAGAGGAAATCTCAGGTTCCAGTTTTGGCTCCAGATGGGGACGTAGGACCCAGCACCGACTGGAGAGGAATCCTGAGGGGCCCCTCTCAACTCACATGGAGACTGGCCTTTCCTGAGGTCACACGAGAGGGTCCCTGAGGTCCCCGTCGAAACTCAAGAGGGATCTGTCGCAACTCGAGAAAAACCAGGAGGCTCTCCCCTCCAGGCGAGATAAGGCCATTTTCTGCTGCGGCATCTCGAGGGAAATCACACCTTCCCTCTTGAACCTAGTAAGGGTCCTTCCCACCCTTGCTGCAACTCAAGAAGTTCCCTGACATACCCGACTCCACTTGAAAGGAACACTGAGGGTCCCACCACAACTCAAGAGGGGCCCCCTTTCCCCCTCCTCTGCTCCAGATGAGGGCTCCTTTCCCTGATTCGTCGGGAAAGGACTCTGGTATTCCCGTCGCACAGCAAGAGGTTGTGTTCTCAACAGGAATGTCGAGAGGAATTCCAGGGGTCGTGCCACCATTCCAAAAGACCCCCAAATGTCTCAGTCCAATCCAGATGGACCTGATTTCCCTGCCCTTCCTCAAAGGTCACCCCGAGCATCAAATCACACACGGTGGCACGTGTGTCAGCCCTGTGGCACCTCGTGGGATAGCCACAGATACCTGTGTAAACTCGTCAGGAAGCCTGACACTGCTGCTACAGCTCGGGAGGAAAACAGACATGTATGTCTCCACTCGAGAAGAGTCCTTACTCTGCTGTGGAGACTCCAGAGGAACCCCAAGATTCATGTCAGCACTGGAGAGGAAACCTCAGGTTCTGGCCACAGTTCCAGACAACGACCTAGGACCTGACACTGACTGGAGAGGAATCCCGAGGGGCCCCTTGCAACTCGCATGGAGACTGGTCTTTCCTGAGGCCACACCAGCGGGTCCCTGAGGTCCCCGTCTTAACTCGAGGGGGACCTGCTGCACCTCGAGAAAAACCAGGAGATTCTCCCCTGCACGTGAGATGAGGTCCTTTTCTGCTGAGGTGTCTCGAGGGAAATCATGCCTTCCCTCTTGAACCCCACAAGAGTCCTTCCCACCCTTGCTGCAACTCAAGAAGTTCCCCGACATACCCGTCCCCACACGAGAGGAACACCGAGGGTCTCGGCACAACTCAGGAGGAGACCCGTTTCCTCCATGAACTCGAGATGAGGGTCCCTTTGCCTGCTTCGTCAGTAAAGCATTCCCGCCATTCCTGGCGTATCTTAAGAGGTGTCACTCTCAACAGGAAAGCCGAGATCTCCAGGGGTCGTGCCAGCATGCTAAAAGTTTCCCAGATGTCTCAGTCCACTCCAGATGAACTTGATTTCACTGTCCTGACTCACGTGTCACCCGCATATCACCTTACACCATGGTGGCTCATGCCACAGCCCGGTGGAATCTCGAGGGAAAGACAGAGATACCTGGGTCAACTCCATGGGAAGCTTGACACTGATGCTACAGCTCGGGAGGAAAGAGGACGTGCAAGGAATCACAAGAGATGAGGCCTGACTCCTCTGGGGATACTCCAGAGGATCCCCAAGATGCATGCCAGCATTGGAGAGGAAACCTCAGGTTCCAGCTTCGGCTCCAGATGGGAACTGAGGACCTGGCACCGACTGGAGAGGAATCCCGAGGGGCCCCTCTCAGCTTGCATGGAGACTGGCCTTTCCTGAGGCCACGCGAGTGGGTCCATGAGGTCCCTGTCGTAACTCGAAAGGGACCTGCCCCAACTGGAGAAAAACCAGGAGGTTCTCCCCTCCAGGCGAGATGAGGCCGTTTTCTGCTGCGGCATCCCGAGAGAAATCACGCTTTCCCTCCTGAACCTCAAAGGGTCCTTCACACCCTTGCTGCAACTCAAGAAGTGCCCCGACATACCCGTCTCCACTCGAGAGGAACACTGAGGGTCCCACGACAACTCAAGTGGGGCCCCCTTTCCCCATCCTCCGCTCCAGATGAGGGCTCTTTTCCCTGCTTTGTCGGGAAAGGATTCTGGCATTCCTGTCAAACAGCAAGAGGACTTGCTCTCAACAGGAGACTTGAGAGGAAATCCAGGGGTCATGCCACCATTCCAAAGACTCCCAAATGTCTCAGTCCACTCCAGATGAAACTGATTTCCCTGCCTTGCCTCAAAGGTCACCCCGAGCATCAAATCACACCACGGTGGCATGAGTGACAGCCCTGTGGCACCTGGAGGGAAAGCCACAGATCCTTGTGTCAACTCGTCAGAAGCCTGACACTGCTGCTACAGCTCGGGAGGAAAACGGACGTGTTTGTCTCCACTCGAGAAGAGTCCTGACTCTCCTGTGGAGACTCCAGAGGAGCCCTAAGATCCATGTCAGCACTGGAGAGGAAACCTCAGTTTCTGGCCACAGTTCCAGACAAGGACCTAGGACCTGACACTGACTGAAGAGGAATCCCGAGGGGCACCTTGCAACTCGAATGGAGACTGGTCTTTCCTGAGGCCACGCGAGCGGGTCCCTGAGGTCCCATTGGAAACTCGACAGGGACCTGCAGCAACTCGAGAAAAACCAGGAGGTTCTCCCCTGCAGGCTAGATGAGGCACTTTTCTGCTGCGGTGTCTCGAGGGAAATCACGCTTTCCCTTTTGAACCTCACAAGGGTCCTTCCCACCCTTGCTGCAACAGAAGAAGTTCCACGACATATCCATCCCACGTGGGAGGAACATCAAGGGTCCCGGCACAACTCAGGAGAAGCCACATTTCCCCCTCATGGGCTAGAGATGAGGGTCCCTTTCCCTGCTTCATTGGGAAAGGATTCCTGTCATTCCCGATGAATCTCAAGAGGTGGCGCTTTCAAAAGGAAAGGCGAGATCTCCAGGGCTCCTGCCAACATACTAAAAGTCCCCCAGATGTTTCAGTCCACTCCAGATGAACCTGATTTCCCTGCCCTGCCTCGAGTGTCACCCGCCTATCGCCTCACACCACGGTGGCTCATGCCACAGCCCTGTGGCATCTCGAGGGAAAGACAGAGATCCCCGTGTCAACTCGACGGGAAGCCTGACACTGCTGATACAGCTCGGGAGGAAAGTGGACGTGCATGTTATCACAGGAGACGAGGAATGACTCCCATGGGGAGATTCCAGAGGAATCCAAAGATCCATGACAGCACTGGAGAGGAAACCTCAGGTTCCACCTTGGGCTCCAGATGGGGACTTAGGACCCGGCACCGACTGGAGAGGAATCCCGAGGGGCCACTCTCAACTCGCACGGAGACTGGCTTTTCCTGAGGCCATGCGAGCGGGTCCCTGAGGTCCCCGTCCTAACTCAAGAGGGACCTGCCGCAACTCGAGAAAAACCAGGAGGTTTTCCCCTCCAGGCAAGAGGAGGCCGTTTTCTGCTGCGGCATCCCGAGAGAAATCTCACCTTTCCTGCTGAACCTCAAAGGATCCTTCACACCCTTGCTGCAACTCAAGAATTTCCCCGACATACCAGTCTCCACACGAGAGGAACACTGAGGGTCCCACTACAACTCAAGAGGAGCCCCCTATCCCCATCCTCCACTCCAGATGAGGGTTCCTTTCCCTGCTTTATCGGGAAATGATTCTGGCATTCCTGTCGCACAACAAGAGGACGTGCTCTCAACAGGAATGTAGAGAGGAACTCCAGGGGTCGTGCCACCATTCCAAAAGATCCCTAAATGTCTCAGTCCACTCCAGATGAAACGGTTTTCCCTGCCCTTCCTTGAAGGTAACCCCGAGCATCAAATCACACCATGGTGACATGGGCAACAGCCCTGTGGGACCTCGTGGGAAAGCCACAGATCCCTGTGTCAATTCGTTGGGAAGCCTGACACTGCTGCTGCAGCTCGGGAGAAAAGCGGATGTGTATGTCTCCACTCAAGAAGAGTCCAGACACTCCTGTGGAGACTCCAGAGGAACCCCAAGATCCATGCCATCACTGGAGAGGAAACCTCAGGTCTGGCCACAGTTCCAGACGAGGACTTAGGACCTGACACTGACTGGAGAGGAATTCCGAGGGGCCCCTCGCGACTCGCATGGAGACTCTTCTTTCCTGAGGCCACGCCAGTGGGTCCTTGAGGTCCCCGTCGTAACTCGAGAGGAACCTGCCGCAACTGTAGGAAAACCAGGAGGTTCTACCCTCCAGGCGAGATGAGGCCCTTTTCTGCTGCAGAGTCTGAAGGAAATCACGCCTTCCCTCATGAAGCTCGCAAGTGTCCTTCCCACCATTGCTTCAACTCAAGAAGTTCCCCGACATACCCTTCCCCACGTGAGAGGAACTCCAAGGGTCCCAAAACAACTTAGGAGGAGTGCCATTTCCCCCTCGTGAGCTCAAGATGAGGGTCCCTTTGCCTGCTTCGTCGGGAAAGGATTCCCGCTGTTCCCATCGCATTTCAAGTGGTGGCACTCTCAACAGGAAAGCCGAAATCTCCAGGGGTCGTGCCAACATACTAAAATTCCCCCAGATGTCTCAGTCCACTCCAGATGAACCTGATTTTCCTGTCCTGCCTCAAAGGTCACCCACATATCCCCTCACGGTGGCTTGTGCCACAGCCCAGTGGCATCTCGAGGGAAAAACTGAGATCCCTGGGTCAACTCGAGGGGAAGCCTGACACTGCTGCTACAGCTCGGGATGAAAGTGGACATACATGTAACCACAGGAGTCGAGGCCTGACTCTGCTGGGAAGACTCCAGATGAACCCCATGTTCCAAGCCAGCACTGGAGAGGAAACCTCAGGTTCCAGCTTCGGCTCCAGACGGGGACTTTGGACCCGACACCAGCTGGAGAGGAACCCCAAGGGGCCCCTCTCAACTCGCATGGAGACTGGCCTTTCCTGAGGCCACACGAGCGGGTCCCTGAGGACGGCATCGTAACTCGAGAGGGACCTGCCGCAACTCGAGAAAAAACAGGAGGTTCTCCACTCCAGGCGAGATGAGGCCGTTTTCTGCTGCGGTATCCCGAGAAAAATCACGCCTTCCCTCCTGAACCTCAAAGGGTCCTTCACACCCTTGCTGCAACTCAAGAAGTCCCGCAACATAACCTTCTCCACTCAAGAGGAACACTGAAGGTCCCCCCACAACTCAAGAGGAGCCCCCTTTCCCCCTCCTCTGCTCCAGATGAGGGTTCCTTTCACTGCTTCGTTGGGAAAGGTTTCTGGCTTTCCTGTTCCACAGCAAGAGGTCGTGCTCTCAACAGGAAAGTCGAGAGGAACTCCAGGGGTCATGCCACCATTCCAAAAGGCCCCCAAATGTCTCAGTCCACTCCAGAGGAACCTGATTTCACTGCCCTGCCTCGAAGGTCACCCCGAGCATGGAATCACACCACGGTGACATGTGCAACAACCCTGGGGCACCTCGAGGGAAAGCCACAGAACCCTGTGTTAACTCGTTGGGAAGCCTGTCACTGCTGCTACAGCTCGGGAGGAAAACTGATGTGTATGTCTCCACTCGAGAAGAGTCCTGACTCTCCTGTGGAGACTCCAGACGAACCCCAAGATCCATGTCAGCACTGAAGAGGAAACCTCAGGTTCTGGCCGCAGTTCCAGATGAGGACCTAGGACCTGACACTGACTGGAGAGGAATCCCGAGGGGTCCCTCGCAACTCGCACGGAGATTGGTCTTTCATGAGGCCACTCCAGCGGGTCCCTGAGGTCCCCAACATAACTCGAGAAGGACCTACCATAACTCGAGAAAAACCAGGAGGTTCTCCCCTGCAGGTTAGATCAGGCCCTTTTCTGCTGCGGCATCCATAGGGAAATCACGCCATCCCTCCTGAACATCAAGGGGTCCTTCACACCCTTGCTGCAACTCAAGAAGTTCCCCGACATACCCGTCCCCACGCGGGAGGACAACCTAGTGTCCTGGCACAACTCAGGAGGAGCCTCGTTTTCCCCTCGTGAGCTCGAGATGAAGGTCCCTTTCACTGCTTCATCAGGGAAGGATTATCGCCATTTCCGTCGCATCTCAAGAGGTGGCAGTCTCAAAGGGAAAGCCGAGATCTCCAGAGGTGGTTCCAACACACTAAAAGTCCCCCAGATGTCTCAGACCACTCCAGATGAATCTGATTTCCCTGCCCTGAATCGAAGGTCACCCGCGTATTGCATCTCACCACGGTGGCTCGTGCCACAGCCCTGTGGCATCTCGAGGGAAAGACAGAGATCCCTGGGTCAACTCAACAGGAAGCCTGACACTGCTAAAACAGCTCGGGAGGAAAGCAGACGTGCATATATCCACAGGAGACGAGGCCAGACTCCCGTGGGGAGACTCCATAGGAACCCCAAAATCCATGCCAGCACTGGAGATGAAAACTCAGGTTCCAGCTTCAGCTCCAGACAGGGACTTAGGACCCGGCACTGACTGGAGAGGAATCCCGAGGGGGCCCTCTCAACTCGCGTGGAGACTGGTCTTTCCTGTGGCCACACGTGCAGCTCCCTGAGGTGTCTGTGCTAACTCGAGGGGAACCTGCCGCAACTGAGAAAAACCAGGAGGTTCTCCCCTCCAGGCAAGATGAGGCCCTTTTCTGCTGTAGCATCCTGAGAGAAATCACGTCTTCCCTCCTGAACCTCAAAGGGTCCTTCACACCCTTGCTGCAACTCAAGAAGTTCCCCGACATACCCTTCTCCACTCGAGAGGAACACTGAGGGTCCCACCACAACTCAAGAGGTGCTCCCATTCCTCCTCCTCCGCTCCAAATGAGGGTTCCTTTCCCTGCTTCTTTGGGAAAGGATTCTGGCATTCCCGTCGCACAGCAAGAGGATGTGATCTCAACAGGAAAGTCGAGAGGAACTCCAAGGGTCATGCCACCATTCCAAAAGCCCCCCAAATGTCTCAGTCCACTCCAGATGAAGCTGATTTCCCTGCTCTACCTCAAAGGTAACCGTGAGCATCGAATCACACCATGGTGGCACGTACAATAGCCCTGTGGCACCTCAATGGGAAGCCACAGATCCTTGTGTTAACACGTTGGGAAGCCTGACACTGCTGCTACAGCTTGGGAGGAAAACGGACGAGTATGTCTCCACTCGAGAAGAGTCCTGACTCTCCTGTGGAGACTGCAGATGATCTTCAAGTTCCATGCCAGCACTTGAGAGAAAACCTAAGTTTCTGGCCACAGTTCCAGATGAGGACCTAGGACCCGACACTGACTGGAGAGGAATCCTGAGGGGCCCCTCACAACTTGCATGGAGACTGGTCTTTCCTGTGGCCACACGTGCAGCTCCCTGAGGTGTCTGTGCTAACTCGAGGGGAACCTGCCGCAACTGAGAAAAACCAGGAGGTTCTCCCCTCCAGGCAAGATGAGGCCCTTTTCTGCTGTAGCATCCTGAGAGAAATCACGTCTTCCCTCCTGAACCTCAAAGGGTCCTTCACACCCTTGCTGCAACTCAAGAAGTTCCCCGACATACCCTTCTCCACTCGAGAGGAACACTGAGGGTCCCACCACAACTCAAGAGGTGCTCCCATTCCTCCTCCTCCGCTCCAAATGAGGGTTCCTTTCCCTGCTTCTTTGGGAAAGGATTCTGGCATTCCCGTCGCACAGCAAGAGGATGTGATCTCAACAGGAAAGTCGAGAGGAACTCCAAGGGTCATGCCACCATTCCAAAAGCCCCCCAAATGTCTCAGTCCACTCCAGATGAAGCTGATTTCCCTGCTCTACCTCAAAGGTAACCGTGAGCATCGAATCACACCATGGTGGCACGTACAATAGCCCTGTGGCACCTCAATGGGAAGCCACAGATCCTTGTGTTAACACGTTGGGAAGCCTGACACTGCTGCTACAGCTTGGGAGGAAAACGGACGAGTATGTCTCCACTCGAGAAGAGTCCTGACTCTCCTGTGGAGACTGCAGATGATCTTCAAGTTCCATGCCAGCACTTGAGAGAAAACCTAAGTTTCTGGCCACAGTTCCAGATGAGGACCTAGGACCCGACACTGACTGGAGAGGAATCCTGAGGGGCCCCTCACAACTTGCATGGAGACTGGTCTTTCCTGTGGCCACACGATCGGATCCCTGAGGTCCCCATCGTAACTCGAGAGCAACATGCTGCAACTCGAGAAAAGCCAGGAGGTTCTCCCCTGCAGGCGAGATGAGGCCCTTTTCTGCTGCGGCGTCTCGAGGAAAATCACGCCTTCCCCCTTGAACCTCGCAAGGGTCCTTCCAACCCTTGCTACAACTCAAGAAGTTCCCCGACATACCCGTCTCCATGCGGGAGGAACACTGAGGGTCCCGGGAAAACTCAGGAGAAGCCCCGTTTCCCCCTTGTGAGCTCGAGATGAGAGTCCCTTTCCTGCTTCGTTGAGAAAGGATTCCTGCCATTCCCGTCGCATCTCAAGACGTTGCGCTCTCGACAGGAAAGCCGAGATCTCCAGGGGTCGTGCCAACATACTAAAAATCCCCCAAATGCCTAAGTCCACTCCAGATGAACCTGATTTCCCTGCACTACCTTGAGTGTCACCAGCGTATTGCCTCACACCATGGTGGCTCATGCCACAGGCCTGTGGCATTTTGAGGGAAAGAGAGATCCCTGGGTCAACTCGACAGGAAGCCTGACACTGCAACTACACCTTGAGAGGAAAGCGGACGTGCACATAACCACAGGAGACGAGGCCTGACTCCTCTGGGGAGACTCCAGAGGAACCCCAAGACCCATGCCAGCACTGGAGAGGAAACCTCAGGTTCCAGCTTCGGCTGCAGACGGGGATGTAGGACCCAGCAATGCCTGGAGAGGAATCCCGAGGGGCTCCTCGCAACTCGCATGGAGACCGGTCATTCCTGAGGCCATGCCAGTGGTTTCCTGAGGTCTCCATCGTAACTCGAGAGGGACCTGCCGCAAGTCGAGAAAACCCAGGAGGTTCTCCCCTGCAGGCGAGATGAGGCCCTTTTGTGATGCGGTATCTCTAGGGAAATCACGTCTTCCCTCTTGAACTTCTCAAGGGTCCTTCCCACACTTGCTGCAATTCAAGAAGTTCCCCGACATACCCGTCCCCATGCGGGAGGAACACCGAGGTTCCCGGCACAAATCAGGAGGAATCCCTTTCCCCCTCGTGATCTCGAGATGAGGGTCCCGTTTCCAGCTTCGTCGGGAAATTATTCCCGCCCTTCCCATCACATCTCAAGAGGTGGCGCTATCAACAGGAAAGCCGAGATCTCCAGGGGTCATGACAACATGCTGAAAGTCCCCGAGATGTCTCAGTCCACTCCAGATGAATCTGATTTCCCTGCCTTGTCTCGAGAGTCACCCGCGTATCGCCTCACACCACGGTGGCTTGTGCCACAGCCCTGTGGCATCTTGAGGAAAGACAGAGATCCCTGGTTCAACACGACGGGAAGCCTGACACTGCTGCTACAGCACCGGAGGAAAGCGGACGTGCATTTAAACACAAGAGATGAGGCCTGACTCCCCTGGGGAGACTCCAGAGGAACCCCAAGATCCATGCTAGCACTGGAGATGAAACCTCAGTTTCCAGCTTCAGGTCCAGACGGGGACTTAGGATCCAGCACCGACTGGCGAGGGATCATGAGGGGCCCCTCCCAACTCACACTGAGACTGGCCTTTCCTGAGGCCATGCGAGCGGGTCCCTGAGGTCCCCATCGTAACCTGAGAGGGACCTGCGCAACTCGAGAAAAACCATGAGGTTCTGTTGGGGGCCAGTGTGAGGAATCCCGCCCGTGACAAGGTCATGTGGAAGGAAGCCTGACAAACGCAAGGACGTGATCAGGTTTCAGGGGTTCCCCCTGGAATCTCCTGAGTATCCACTTCTCCCAAAATAAGAATCTGCCAGCCTTTGTACTCTGCTTCTCCACTCTCCTGATATTCTCTGGAAAAAGTCAATTCAGGGCTTTAGTCTTCTGCATTTGAAAGGGATGTTTCAGTTAAACGCTAAATTCAAGGACGTGATCAGGTTTCAGGGGTTCCCCCTGGAATCTCCTGAGTATCCACTTCTCCCAAAATAAGAATCTGCCAGCCTTTGTACTCTGCTTCTCCACTCTCCTGATATTCTCTGGAAAAAGTCAATTCAGGGCTTTAGTCTTCTGCATTTGAAAGGGATGTTTCAGTTAAACGCCCTCTGATAACTCTCTAGCTTGTCTAACAGGTTCCCTAGACTTCTTAGAGCTTGTGGATTGCTTACAGCCCCCAACTGCGAGAGACACAAAGCTTAAAAGCATCTTAAAGAAACAGAGCCTTTTCTAAAGAGTTAAAAATTACATTGGTGACGGTTTTCACTGTTGACTCAATGACTGCTGCTAGACTTCCATATTCTTTATCTTTTAGGCACCTGGGAGGATGATAATCAATGTAAATGGGATATGGAAAAGGATAGATAGTAGTTTTGATGTTAGCAACACTAGACTTTTGAGTTAATTACTTTTCTTTGTTATATATCACTGCACTCCTCTGTGTCCTTGCTATGTAAGAATGTAGCTTTATTCAGTGCTTTCTGAGAGTGGCACCAGACTTTGGGAAGATCAACACAAATAAAGTCTTCCAGTTGACAAACCCTTATCAGAAAAAGGTTGTAAAATGTTAATTGGCTCTCTGGCTAGAAGACATGTAAATCTCCTAAGACTTGTGTATACAATTAGGTATGCAGAGAGAAAAGCCTGGTTTTGATGAGTCAGGGCAGCTGATACCACATAATTTTGTATTACCCATTGATCTCTAAGTACAATCAAAGGTATAAAAGTATATTCTAGACAATAGAGGATGGGACCAGTAGCTGGACTGGTTTCCCCCATGTCTCCTCTTTATACTTTAATTTCAGGCTGAATTCCCATCTGGAGCTGGGAAGCTCATCATGTCTACTTACTTGCCCTGGCTTTTGAGATCTGTGAGAGAGAGAGCCAAGGTTGGGCACTCTCCGATATTCAAATGGGTGCCGGTGGCCTAACGTAGATGGTGCAAGCTCCTTGTCTGGAGTTTTATTGACCTTCTCCGTTAACCAAGTTATTCAGCCTCTTTTCTCCACTTAATTTTCCTACTATGCTATTTCTTCCTAATCTAATCTCATCTAATATAAATAAATAAATAAGTTTTCCTTGCCGATGCCGCCCACCCTTCGAATTCCCTGGATCCACCGGGGCTGGACCCCGGCAAGTGGTGCCCAGAACAGGCTATTCGAAGTTAGGTTCCCCAAGCAATTAGGGTCATCAGCCCTATTGCCACTCCCTTGGTGCAAGTGGGGCCATCAGCTCTATTGCTCTGCACAACTAGGGTCATCAGCACTGTTGTTTCCCTAGTATGCAGCAAGTAGGGTCATCAGCCCTATTGCCCAGGACAACTAGGATCATCAGCCCTGTTGTTCCCCCAGTGTAGAGTGTTCAGGATGGATAGGACCCCACTCAGGGTGCTGCAGACCCCCCTGTAGGATAGACAGGGTGAGTAGGAGTGGGAAGTGTTGAAGGGTTTGAGAGAAACCTGATTCTCTAGAGGTTGAAAGAAACCTGCTTTCTTCGGGTCAAAACCCCCCTTGCAAAAGGTAAAACTTTTTATCAAGGCAGACTTTTCTATAAATCTTAATTTTCTGACACGGGTAACAATGAGTCAAAACAATGACAACTCTTTATAGAAGTTATTTAGCAACTGTTAAACAAAAGATAAAGATAAAAAGGCTAGTGTTCAATTTATTTTAAAAATTTGTATAAGAGCTGCTGCTGCTGCTGCTGCTGCTGCTAAGTCGCTTCAGTCGTGTCCGACACTGTGCGACCCCACAGACGGCAGGCCACTGGGCTCCGCCACCCTTGGGATTCTCCAGGCAAGAACACTGGAGTGGGTTGACATTTCCTTCTCCAATGCATGAAAGTGAAAAGTGAAAGTGAAGTCGCTCAGTCGTGTCTGACTCTTAGCGACCCCATGGACTGCAGCCTACCAGGCTCCTCCGTCCATGGGAGTTTCCAGGCAAGAGTACTGGAGCGGGGTGCCCTTGCCTTCTCCGTGTATAAGAGCAATGTCCTTGATTTCCATAAAAGAGATTTAAATACTTGGGTGAAGTTACAAAACAGCTAAAAACTTATTATACTTTGCATGGGCCTCTAAATGCTTTTGCTCTGTAAAATATGATTAGAAATGTTCTGGACCCCCATCATGAGGCTGTTAATTAGCCTATGGGAGAGGCTATAGCAGTGGATGGTAGTGGGTCTCCACCTTCTACGCAGATCATATTTTCTGCAATTGGCAAAGAAAAGGAGGGAGATTGTACTCTTCCTGCCGAGGAAGGAGAGTGCTTACAGGACGCAGTGGCCGAGTGCCCTGGAAGGCCCCCTCCCCCTCTACACAAACCAAACCTTAAAAAAAAAGTTATCTTACTTAAGGGACCACTGCAACTTCTGCTTGCGCCTCCCCAGGGCTTAAGAACTCCCCATTTAACATCCAAAGCCTCCCAGAACATTGCTTAAGGTTGAAAAGGATAGGGAGAATATTTTTCAGCAAGAGAGCTTTTAAAACACAGCCTGCTCCTTGCAGAAATACCCCTCAGGGGGGCCTCACCCAAGCAAAGTAAAAAAAAAAAAAAAAAAA